>JACJUM010003237.1:18483014-18637460 GCA_020976665.1 Heortia vitessoides
ACTTACCAGAACTGATGAAATGTATATCAAAAATAGCGTAGCTATGAAACAATATTCTACCAGGTGTCATGAGAGGCGATTGACTTACCGATCGATGAACGAGAACCGACAGATGGCGGTATATAGTGTTGCGAAAGTCACGCTCTGTTGGCACACGCTTGCCCAGCGCGGCAATTATGGGTAAAATTGCTTCTATCTTGTGGAGGCCATACAGCGGACTAAAGTCTACTGTAATGCGAATATAATGAAGATTTAAAAATCATAATTAGTTTGATTTCAAATTATTATTGAACTCTTGATGAATGTGTAGAAATTGCTGGCGAACTGGTAGAACATGGAAACACTGGAACCCAAGATTGAAGCGTGTTTAATTGGATTTTTCGTTTTATTATCGCTTCCATTTTACCGCCGCTATTTGGCCGGCGTCTTAACTGGTTTAATTTCCATTTATCGTTTCTTAATTCACACTTAAATCCCAAATTACACACGAGATCTTGGCATTACCGCGTGTTACTTAAAACCGAGACCAAGAAGAAGTACATATACCTAATTTTGCAAATAATATTTTTCCGATTTTAATTTTCTAATCCCCTAAAGTCTAACCTATAAACGAAAGTGACAAATAAGCGGGACCGTATGGCATCGCCCTCTGAAGGAAAGCGGTAGATGGATGGGTACTGTAAAAGTCTATAGTCTGTGGTAACCTCTTACTATGAAAGTCGTAAGATTCATGCCAGATTGCCACCTTGATGGTAGAAAAAAATATTATAAAATATAAGAAAGCAACGCAATGTGCCAGTTAAAATAACATGAATTTTCAAGATGTCCAATATTTTAAATGACCCACAACGTATTCGCTTCGTATCCTCATATTTATTGCCGAACTTATTCATTCAGTAAGCCATTCACTCATTCTTTTAATTACCGATTATTCATTGTGAGTGGATCCAGTCTATGTAATTATAGGTCCAATTGTTTTAATGTTAAATGGTTACAAGTGATGATTTGCACAGATTGAGTTTTGCTTTTCGTTTAATTGCATTGATTATTTCCTTTGATTTTTTTTTGAACATATATAGCGATAAGCCATTAATTATTGCTGTTACAAGTTTATAAAAGTTGATCGTATTTCTTAGGGAAGCCTTTCCAACAGTCCAGCAGTGGGCTTCCATAGCTGGTATGATGATATATATATATTTCAAATATCACCAAAAAAGTACGTTCATATCTCACGACTTCATACTTCATCTTCACGACTCATATACGACTTCCGTTTATTCGAAGCCAGCATTGTACCGATTTGAGGCGACACAAACCTAATTATCAAATAGTTATATCCTGCTAGGGCTGTAACAGTAACGATATTTATGTTTGTTCCGTGTCCGGGTGTTAAATATATGTATTTAAATAGTATATTTGTAATTTCTTTGTTGTCTGATGTCCGTAATACAAGTGTTTTAAGCGACTTATTATACTTTTATAAGAAGATTTATTATATATATGACATCCGTTTATTTAAGAAGAGTTTAGGTAGATCATAACTATCTATCAATTATATATACTAGATTCATGACCATAAATATCATATGTATAAAGGTAATTTTACGCTTTACTATAACGTCCGAAAGGTTAAACTCGTAGTAATTCTATAGAAAATTAGTGATTGAATATTTTATTGAATAAGTATGATTTATTAATTATCTTGACTATAAAGTTCTTTATGAAGTAGACCGTTTTATAACTAGAAATCTGAAGGAAAATAATATCCGAACTAATAGACAACCCTGAATATTCCGAAGCGTATTTGTTACATCCCACTGCTTTAACTATTTAACACTATTTTGGTACGGCCGCATGAAACATGCATTAATTGGTGTGTACAGATTAATAATTACACTTTAATTGCATATATTAGCTATCAGTAGGAAAGTAGGTCGGTATGTACGTTTCTTGCTCGTGTCGCGGGAGCGTGTTTCCATTCGGTTATCCGGTCCGGAAAGACATCGGATTTTATTTGATGTGAATACATCACTATACTCTTTTTCGTCCATTGAGTCAATTGAAAATAGTGATGATAACAAAATTACATCACACAATTTAGTGTTGTACCTTGTAACTATCATGTTACATCTGTAATTGAAAGATACCGTCCGATTGAAAATTGATCAATTAATCATTTTCCAATTGCGTAAATTACACCAGTATATATTTCCAGTTGCGTAATGTCGCAGCCATATTCTATCTTTGTTTAGTTCCTAAGACAAACCTGGGCTAAATCACTGTCATGGTTAATTACAGGGTCACCAGAGAAATGAGGTCAAGTTTATTAATAAGTGAACCTATGCTTGCGTCATTCTCGATTGATAAGCGAAGTGAAGCGTGGAAGCCTCCTCCAGATATACCGCATATCTGATTGACGGCGGTCCCTAAAGGGATCTCGGTCCAGACTAGTGCAATTGGTATGCGACGAGGGCAGAGACTGGACGCACTTGCGGTTAAGTGCTAATATCGGATTAGTGTGGGGCTCCCGGTAAACGTTCTAAGTTCGACTTAGTTTTTGTCGGATCCGACAATTATTGTTATGGAGCCTTGAAATGCGATGGGCAGAGTGAAAGACTAGAACTATTGGCGGGGATGGGAAATAGCATACCTGTTGCGAAAGCTACGCTCTGCGATTGCTAACACTTTTGCTTAGCGCGGCAGTTGTGGGCAAAATTCCCCTTTTCTTAAGGAGGCTTATGTCGAGCAGTGGACTTCTAATGGCTGATATAATGATGATGGTGATCTTAAATGCAAAACAGATTACGACCTTCTAGTAATGGACTTCCTACGTTTGGTATGAGTGACTAATTTCGATCGTAAATGATATCGTTAAGAATCGGATCGGAAATCCCCACACAGTGGGAACAAGCACCAAAAGGTGGTGTTATATGAGAAAACATGTGTGTTTAGGCCGCCATGTAAATGTTTGTATGACAATAAACGGTGTTGTGCTAGTGTTGTGATTATTTACTTCTTATTTGTAAATAAAAAGTATGTACTTTGCCTTGGATTGTGTCGTAGTTATATAATCTTTTATTGGTAATGTTATATTGGAATCGACGGTGTCGTGGCTGTTTGTCCTTGCCTTGGAAGGCGTAGGATTTAATTTTTGACCATGACATATTTAGAAAAAGAAATCAAGCAATATATCCGTTTTTATATATTCTACATAGGCCGTGAAGCAAGGGTAGATCAGAAGAGTACCTCTCCCTGTACCATGTGTAATAAGAGGCGACTAAGGTACTAAAACTGACAGATTACGGTATTTCTATCTGAAACAGTACTTAAATGTGCAGGGTGTAGGTAGGCAGCAGTATTCCCATCGCGAAAGCTGCGCATTGTGATTGCCGCTACGCTTTCTCAGCGCGTCAATTATGGGCACAATTCCCCCTTTTTTGGGGAAGCCTATCTCCAGCAATGAACTTTCAACGGCTGATATGATGATAAAAATAAACATAACACAAGTTTTAATTAAAGCATATTTACATATGTTTTATTCTATATTTTACCCTTCTGCTTTATAGAGAACATGTTTATTTGATTTGTGTCCTTATATTAAGTACATATATCTCAAACTAGAGTGATAATATCTTTATAATTTCATGCTTTATTTTTTTCATTAAAAATTAGAACGATATAATTAAAACTATTTAGTACATATATAAAATTAGAGCATTCAAACATACACTAATTTAAAAACTTATTTTATTCTTTAGTGTAAAGCGAATTCATGATAGGTAGACTTAACGAAAGTTTATAAGCCGAATTCAAAAGAGTTATTAATATCGATAGACAGACATACCCTGAACAATTTGAAGATTTCCTCAGAAAATGTTTAGATAGGTATTTAATATCAATGCTGTAGTAATCACGCAAGCTATAATCAAAATTATCTAATATCCTATGATTGTTTGGTGTCCAAGTGACAACTTGCAGAAGTCATAACCAAGAATCTGTTAGGATTAGTTTACTCCCAAAAACATAGCAACGGAATTAGATAACATACATTGTCTTTAATTAAATATAATGTACAATTTAAACGCTTACTCGAATGTGACACACAGAAGCAGCCATTAATTAATCATAATTTAGATACAGCCTGTACAAAGGCACGGCCATACGCCGCGCCGACCGAGTATTATTTTTGTTGACGTGTAATTATGGTTAGTCGTGTGTTTGAGAAGTTAATTATGTGCCAGACAGGTGACAAGGGTGCGGGGGAGCGGCCAGAGGTTGGGGGGGGGGACCTCGCCCGGGACTAGAGACTTTATTCTTGAGGTGTGGAACTAGGATGCCGAAAGGAAGGTTGGCGTAGAGACTTACGTGGCGTGATCGTGAGCTGCTTAGCGATTTAGGATACCATGAAACGTAACATACGTACATAAATGAATTTAGTACTTCTTTGATCATGACTTAATATAAAAGAATACCTATATATCAAAATATTAGGCAGCCAATGGAAGTCCATTGCTTGGCCTCCCTAAGATAAGGACAACTTTGCCCATAATTGCTGCGCGGGACAAGCGTGTTAGCAATTGTAGAGTGCAGCTTTTGCGAAGGTAAGGCTGCTGCCCACTACCCACCCTGTGAATTTGGGCTACGCTGTTTCGGATAAACATACCGACATCTGTCGATTCCGTTACCTAAGTTGCCTCTTACGACACCTAGTATAGAAGGAGGTACTATTTCACTCTGCCGGTACCTCACTCTCACCTATTTCTTGCGTCAAATCGCAGTGTTCGCAATGCTGTATTCCGGTTTGAAAGGAGTAAGAGGCAGCGAAATTACCTGGTCAATATGGCATAATATTTTCAGTTCAAAGGGTTTGTGACACGCTTGTGATATTTTTGTGATGACACGAGCGTCTATAGGCTGCGGTCACGGACCGTATGCTTGTTTGCTGAATTCGTAACATAAATAAACCTTTTTTTGTTTTTTTTACTTTTTTACAGGTTTCTTATTAATAGAAAAAAAATATGACTACTTTATTAGGACCTGAACAACTTTTTCCATAGTATATTTTCAAAAAAGAAATATATATTTTACCTTTTTATTTTACTACTAGTAACATATACATCTGTGTACATTTTTCACAAATGAAGTAATAAATATATGTATGTTGTTCTGATTTATGATGAATATTATTACAAAGTTATATTAGAATCTGACAGCCTTTCAGGTAAGAATAGTAATAAAATTGTAAAAATTATTTTGCGACAACTTTTCAATGTTGAAATCGAAACGTCGAAACAAATATGTATAAAGTTAAATCAATAAAAATTTGTTTGATCATGAGTTATCTCTTCACAACGGCCATACAAAGTCCACTGCAGGGAATAGGCCTACCCAAGAAAGCAGTATTTTTTCCATGATTGCCGTGTTCGGAAGGTGTGGTTGTAATTGCTGAGTGTAACTTTGCGATGGTAATGCTGCTGCCCAAACCCACCCTGTTGTATTTTAACTGCGTTGTTTCGGATGTATTTACCGCCATCTGTCGGATCCGGTACCTTGGTTGTCTCTTACAATACCTGGTTCAGAGGGAAGTACTTTTATACTACGCCGGTACTCCTTGGCACCAATTATAAATAGTGAATACGTTAATATTAAATAATATTACGTTCACATTTAATATTAGGAATTACCGAGCTTTTAAATACAATTGCAAATATCCAAGAAAGCGCTGACAAAACCACACAGCATCTAGTCGAGACATTTATATTATTCGGAGACTATTCCAAGACCTCATCCTCGTCACGCCTACATGTCAAGTCTTGCATACACGTCGACGTGCAGACGTGTAATTTGCGTCACTGTGACGTGTTGCAGCGTCATATTTCAGTCAAGCGGCGGGATAATTGACGCTAACGATTGCATTAATTGCCTGAATTCTAGGGAGTGAGCGACGTCACTTAGTTATGTTGATGTTTTATGGATAATTCTATGATATAAATAAATAAATATAACACAAGTAGATCTTGTTAATTTAAAGATTTAAATTGTTTTTTGGTGACTAGAAGTTATATCACGGATTCGCCACCTATTAAGCTGGCAAACAGGGATATTGTCGGCGTGATAGCAGGAATGCAGCCTATTGATGCCTTGTGAAGATATTATGTCACATTACCCATTAATTTCAATGCCTCTCTCACCCTTCAAAACGGAATGCCGCAATGCGAACACTGCTGTTTGGCTGTAGAAATAGGTAATACCAGAAATGAATGAGGCATATGTATGAGGTCGTCCTCTAGAAATCTTATCTATCATTGACACTTAGCCGGAAGCAATATAATGTTTTCTTTTTACAATATTTTTAAAATTATTATATGCATCAACATTATGGTTCGGTGTATAATTAAAAAAGCGCAACTAAATCGGTAACATCCTCATTCAATAATAGTAGAATTATTGTTAAATATTTACATGGTAATAAATTAGTGCTACAAATTGCTACGATGTAGCGCCGTGGTTCGTAGTCCGTAGCAATGGTGTTTCGTAGCAGCAGAAACATTGCCATTCAAAATATACAGGCCTCTAAAAATCAACGGGCTCGTTTTTAGAAAGATATCGCCGGAATTCTGGTTCAGTTTTACGGCTGCGCCAGAAATGTTTCTGCGAACGTTTGAACGCGTCATTTCTTTTCACTTTCACTTTCATCTCTGCGTATTTATTTTATATGCATTTTTTGATTATGCAGCATTTTGATTTGTGAACAATTTTTGAAACCTCTACTCATATTTTTATTATAAATGCATGCAGATTTTACAGAAATTTTATATCTGAACCTTAAGAAAGGATATAGTCTGTGGATTCGAAAAAAAGGTTCTTAAGGAGACGTGATCGTATTTGATCATTCTGATTCTGATGATAATTTTAGCAAGCAATTTACACAATATCTCATACATTGGCCTGCCTCCGAGATAAGTCGCTTAAAGCACTTGTGCTACACATATCAGACAAGAGAGGAATCACAAAAATAATAGCTAAATACATATTTAACAGTACAGAAACAAATATTTATACATCTCCTGGCGCCCAAATAGGATCACTACCACATGCGTCATCGGTCAGTCACTTAAACATTTCATAAAGTACGTTTTCGTTTGCTTAATTCATGATATGTTTAAGTTGACTATATTGACTGACAATATAATAATAATAAATTCCCACAACATCTCATACATTGACCTGACTCCGTGGTAAGTCGCTTAAAGCACTTGTGTTACGAATGCCAGACAACAGAGGAATCACAAATATACTACTTAAATACATATATTTTACACCCATACACAGAGCAAACACAAATATCATCATATAAATATTTGCTATGGGTGGGAATCGAACCCACGACCCCTGGTGCACAAGACAGGATCACTACCATCTGCGCATCAATGCAAAGAGTATGTTAAAACAATAAAATTATCTGAGCAATATTTTTCATATAAATATTATTTACATATCATACATAAACGCTTATAATGTTAGACCACAAAATCCAGGTGTCCTTAATACGAGGCTATCAGATCGACTTGTAGCTGTAATGCTAATCAAATAAAGACTACAATTAATTCGCTAATTGCCTGCCGCAGGTTGCACCGGGGCGGCGCCCTGTGACTGGGTCATTGACCTCATTATGACGTTCTACAACCATATCTATAGCTCGTGTATATATTAGTTTAATTAAAGACATAGTCGATTGTCAAACGATATTGTTAGCTAATGAAGTGGAATATGAGATGGTTGTGTAATAATATTTCAGCAATAAACTAAATTTAATATTCCGTAAGTTGGGTACTCAAATCTTTACTAGGTATAGGTACTGAAAATAATAATATTTAGCCGTCTATCAATAACACACCTATTGAAAGATATTGTAATTATCCTATTTAGAACACAATAGGTATGACATAAATTATTCTGACTAGAATGTATAGTTGTCATGGAAAGCCTAAACTAGGTACCACTTAACAGAAATGTTTAAGGTACTTTGTTAATAAGCGTAAATATTTTATAACAATAATTTGGACTTATAATGGCATATTTTTAAAAATGCAAACAAAATTAAAAATTGATTTTGATCATCGATAAGTGTCAAAAAGCTTACGAATAATATATAACACTCAAAAAAATATATACGCCTTTTAAAAAAGCTTACAAAAATTTGTTAAAAGCATCTTTTTTCTTTTTATTTACAAAAAAAAAAAATTATGAATTTGCGAAATAATTAAATAATTGTACATGCTGTCATATGAATCCGAAACTCTTTCATCCCTACCCACGTCTTAACCATTGCGCCTTACGGGTCGTGTAAGTGATGCTTCATTATAAATATTTCCCAGTAAGAATAATTCGATTTAATATTTAATGCAACTGTAAAACTAACAATAGCACAGACCGATGATGTGTACCAGTTGAACGGCTCTCTCATTTATATTTTACATGTGTCCTACTTTCCGCGGATCAAACGAGCGAGATGACAGATGCAATGAAACTTTTTCATGGTGACGCAATCACATTTCAGCAAACTTCTCCTATATATACTTCGATTTTGTCAATGCATTTTTTAAATGAGATTAACTCATTACATTGCCACATTACCCAGTGATAGCACCAAATCTCTCACTCTCAAACCGGAATGCGTACACTGCTACTTGGCGGTGAAAATAGATGAGAGTAAGGTTTTAATGCAAATCACCTTTGTATGAGCTGTACCTGTAGTAAATGTGAAGATAATAACACTTTTTCTGTTTTGATACTCAATTTCAAACTGTTATGTTATTTCCTCTTTTTTAAATATCGTGAATAAGAAAAACTTGTAAATGTTTACCGTGGTGTAAAAGAAGTCATAGCAACCTTTCTTGCTTGCTACGCCTCTATTTAGACCAGATCCCGTAAAAGGCGACTGAAGGACCGGAACCGATAGATGGCGGTATATCTATCCTTACTGGTGTAGCTATTATATTATAAAATAAAACTTATAACGCGACCTGAACTTTAATATACTCTATACATATTACATTCCATAGTACTTGTAATCAAAAGTTTCATAACGATTGCTTTCACCTTCTTCGGAGCCGCCAAATTACAAGACCGTATCAACAATTTATAAGCAGACACATCAGAGGTCATGTAATGCTGTAGACGAAATAAAAACAACCTATAGTCCTTTACTTGCCCTTAATATATATATATTATGAAATACGAGAGAAATAAAAGTGAAATCTAAACAATAGTCACGTAACAGCAGATAATAAAAACAACACATTCGCGCCAAAAGCGACAATCGCTCGAATTTATACTTCACTCGGAGACATAAAAATGTAGAATAGAAAGAAACTGCGCACAGATGGCGCCACGTGATATATTAACTAAATTTAAAAAAGAGACCGTTTCGAACGTTGCCTGTGTAATGGAGCGAGGGAAATTTAGTATTGGGCCCTCGCTCGGTTCCGCGGTGCGGCTGTGTGGAGCTACACCTTCGCTCGTAGCGAAACGTAGGTAATAGGGTATGTATTGAGTCTGCGAATTGTGTGACGAAACAATTTAATACCTAACCATTTGCTATTAAATTACATAACTAAGAAAATATGTCTATGAATACACAGTACAGATAGAAATGTTTGGGAACTTGGGAAGCCTGGTGATTCGTAACACGGGTCTGAGAACCGACGTGCGCACCAGCCTCCCACAATTAACATTTTAGACTTCACAACGCTTCAATTTTATTAATTGTAAAAATTGTTGTTTGTGGTGAGAAATAAATTTTATTTTCATTATTTATTTAATAGTTCAATGAGAACTATCCAAAAAAACATAAGGACCTTTTGCTACGTAAAAAACGTTTTTTCAGGATCTATATAAGTCTACGCGGTCTACGCGGTCTATGGTAGGCAATGAATGTGTCTTTCAAACTATATCTACATTCATTCATTTTGCATTGAGTTTTCAAAGTTTCGCATTTACAGTAATGAAAAGATTAATAGAGATCGATGTTGTTTGTTGATAGACGTGGATAATTATTTGAGTAAGAAGGGTAATGATAAATAGAATAGAGCTAGCCCTGGTCATTTAAACCATCGTCATCATATCAGCCATATCACGGACGCTGCTTGACATGTGATTTCTTTGGAAATTCCAAAGTGTCTAAGATATATTTGGGAAAAATATCGAATAAAATTTTGTTGAGATCATGGCATTTTTGATTCATTTGCATGGCATCCATTACTTGATCCATTCAATTTTATATATCATTATGAATACACTGGATAATGTATTCATAATGATATATAAAATTGAATTCATCATGATTAATAGGGTCTTAAAATTAGATCGAAATTGGTGTAGTGTTAATTATTTCTTGGAAAAGTTAATTCCGAATATAATCTTAAAAGGATATATCATAATTTGTTCGAAAACAGTATTATTAATTTGTGTCTTTAATTAATCTGCAAACAATAAGATTTTAATGGTAACAACGTTTTGTTATTTAAATCTCATAAATGTATCATCAGCTATAGAGAGGGCAATGTTCGGAGTATTACTTGATCAACTCAAAAAATTTGCAAACCATTGAAATTTGCCAAACCGATTAGCTAACAAGTTGCAATAGGCAGGTTACATTGCGCGTAGAAATAATGCAGGCTTGAAGTCCTCTAATGGAGACTACGCATTGGCAAGCGTAAGTCAAATGGGAAGCTATTATTCCAGTTGTGCCAACTGTTTGCAACACCGGCCCCTCCAATTAACCCGGAGTAGCCTGGCGCTAAAGCAAAATTAATCCACCCTCAAACAGATGTCAATTTGGCGACATTTTTAATAAACTGACAATCGAAGTTGCAAACGACCGCGTTGTTACTGCAAAGTGAGTGAGACAGAAACAAAACAACAGCATAATTGCTCCAATTTGGAGGGCACACGGCAGCATATTGCTAATGACGTCACCTCCTGCGAGGGACGGCGTTACAGCCTACGACGTGATCAATGGCTACCGGCTCATATATTCCTTGGGGTGTCCAACGATTTGACAAAAACAAATTTCTATTTCAAAAATAGCGTTTGATAAACTATTCATCTATACAAATGTTATAAAGTTGAAGAGTTTGTTTGTTTAAACGCGCTAATTTCCGGAACCGCTAGTCCGATTTGAAAAATTATTTCAGTGTTGGATAGGCCATTTATCGAAAAAAGCTATATTAGAGTTTAAAAAACATTAGGGATTCATTTTAAAATAAATTAATAAATCCTGAAAGCTACTACACACCCCAAGATTTGCTATAGTTAGACAATTATATACTAAAAATAAAGTAATTATGACAAAACATAATTTTGTATAATAATATATGTAGGATAAACAACTGAAACGAAATGGCTGATTAGTAACCTAAACGTTGACCACAAGAAAAAAAATATAATTAAAAGTAAGAAATCATTTCTCAGTCAAATATTTGCGAAGCCTGTGTTGTGTCAAATGATTATTATTGATTAAATGTATTTGCGAAATTAAAGTTCGTCAAATGATAAGTTTTTAAAATGTTGTTTGATTTGATTGATAACTTTTTAAACTGAATAATTTCCGGTGAAACTCCTTGAATAGATGGTAAAACGCTGCCCTCTGTCGATGTGGAACATCTCATAGGAGGCGGTCTTATGATACGTGTCGTCAAGCGGTGTGACGGTCTATGAAGGTTCTCCAAGTTCTACTCCCTTGTGTCTTTGCTGTGCGTGAACTACATTATGATTTCTAAACTCTCGGGCTAACTTTAGACGCATTTCGTTAATTCAATCGATTAAATTAGTCCTAGTCTTAGGACGAATTGACTGACAAAACGAATTATAAAGATAATAATCCGTTTTGTCAAAAAAATATAAAATAAGCTTTTTAAATTTATCATCATCATCATACCAGCCATTGGAATTCTACTGCTGAACATAGGCCTCTCCAAGAAAGGGAGGTTTCTTCAGCAATCGCAGCGCGTAGATTTCGCGACGGGGATGCAGTTGCCCATTCCCGTCCTGTGCATTTGAGCTGCATCATTTCGGATGGTTATCAGTAAGGTACCACTTAGTCGCCACATACGATACCTGGTACAGAGGGCGGTATTTTTCAACTCTACCATTACCTCACGACAATTTCTACCGGTATACACCACGGCAATTTAATATTAATTAAATAGATCAATTAAAGTAATAAATATGCGAAAATCCGATTTAACAAAACTCATATCACGCTCATCTCGGTAATCATTTGTGAAGGCAGGTATTAAAAACATGTAAAGGATGCACGAGAGGACATAAATCACGAAGCCTGCCACTTGAATACCACGTCATTAATAAGCGATAAATCCAACGTGTCACAATCTGAAATTTAATTTCGCATCTAAAGCGTTAACATAGCCGTAATTAGTATCTGAGTCGCGTCGTGTCGTGTAAACCGCCCTTCTCTCCTATCCCACAATTACGCCTCAAGTTTTCTTGCGAGCGTAAAATAATTGCGATTGAGTTGCGAATTTTGCTATCTGACGCTTGGTTCGCAACGCCTTTAATTGGTGCTTAAATAGCGAATTCATTTCTCGACAACATTTCGTCATCTCGATAGAGGCCGGGAGCTTTCGTCGAAGTTTCAGTTGGTTTTGTTTACGGGCGGTGTTCAGGGGCAATATTGTTCAGGATCTAGACTTGGATGGAACTAACATTTTCTTACATTTACGCTTTCGCTGATTATAATAAAACTACTCTTTTAACATCAAACACATTTAGTCATTCTTGAGAATGCAAGGTAACCGGAACGTCGAACAAAAAATGTTAAAAGTTCAATAATCCACGTTTTAAAACCGTCAAAATAATAGTAACATTAGATTTATTTATTTTTTTACAAATCTAAATTCATATGTGCTATATAATATATTTTTGTTTACAACCATTAGCAACATATTTATTTAGAAATATTATTAGAAATAATATTAAATTAGAAATATTATTTAACAAAATTGCCGTTTATGGAAAGTCGATCGCGGCATCAGTTATATCTTACTAAATATTAATAATTCACACTCTATCTCATGTATTGACAGAATCACAAATATAAAACTTAAATACATATTTAACGCTCAGAAATTTGAGATATTTGTCCTGGAATTGAACCGACGACCCATGGCGCACAAGATAGGATCACTTCCATTTGCGCCAACTGACCTGTCGTATATGTTAGCTACTAAGTCTTAACTGCCCCAAAATACCTTTAAGGCATTTCCGATAGGACTGGTTGTTTAGGATGTTTTTGATCATTTCGTTCATCCGGCTTTAAAACGTTCATTATATCAGCCATTGGGAGTCCACTGATGTACATATGCCTTCCGAAGAAAGTGAAATTTTTATCCATTATTGCCGCGCTGAGCAAGACTGTTGGCAATTGCAGAGCGTAGCTTTGCGACGGGTGGATATACTGCCTTCTGTCGGTTCTGGTACCTCAGTCGCTTTTTATGACACCTGGTACATAGAGAGGTACTATTCCACTATGTCGGTACCACACGACAGAAAAAAGATATTTATTTATATATTTATTATTTTAGACGGCAACTGTTTTAAAAGCGTCGCTCATAAATGAGCTAACTCGCCCCCTCCTCTCGTAACGCTGGAATTGACGTCTCAGTGGACCAGCAAGATTCATCAGGAAATAGAACTGTTTTAAAAAGTAATACACTTTTGTGATTATACAAGTGTTACCATCAATTCTGTTATGAAGCTCATTGACGGATTTATTTGGCGTAAATAAGAATAATTCGGGACATTCCGCAGCAGGCCGCGCCAAACGGCACTTAATTAGACGGAAACTTTGATCGACTCGTGGACCTCCGGGGGGGGGGGGGGGGGGGTGAGATAGGGGGGATTGGGGAGTATAAAGTTAGGTCCTTAAAGCGCGCATCGATCGTAAAGTAACTGTAGATAAAAGGAATTAGATATTTGTTTTGATGATAAGCTGACGGGCGGTTCTGGCGTGATTTCATGAAATGTACTTGTTTGTCCATACGGCTAATGTTTTGTATAAAGTATTGTATAAAGAGCCTGATACGCTGCTTGGTATTTTATTGTAAAATCTTATGCGGTTACTCTTAAATTAATTCATTATTTTATACAGCCGTGTGGTGGACTCATATTTATTTCTCGCATTATAGATGTCACAGATTTTTTTAAACATACTTATGTTTTTAAAGACTCATTATATTTTTATATACATACTATGTACAGTCAGGATATTAATTTCTTTAAATTCTTTTTTTAGTGACTTTCTTTGGGTCATTTTATAAATTGCATCAATTGCCCTCTTTTGCAGCATATATATAAAATATACTTTAGCCGCAATGATATACTAGAAGGCATAACACTGAGTAAATAGCTAAAATAAATTAGGCGAGCTGTGTCTACGTCTGTTAATTGACGAATTTTGTATATTGCAAAAGCGATCTGATGTTAAAAATGATGTGTAGTAATACGCGTCTAGGTCTATGGTTGCGACTTAATTCCGTTAAATTGTTATGAAGCTATATTTTCATTTGATAGCCGACTCCGACATCTAGTCAGCGTTTTTTTATTAGACCAAGTCCATATACAAGCATACAGTGATAATAAGCATCACTGTAGTCTATAGACACCCGTAATATCACAAGAATATCACTAACGTGTTGCCAACCTTGTGACTTAAGGACATTATGCCACATTACCCAGTAAATTCAGTGCCGCTCTTTCCCTTTAGACCGGAACACAGCAATGCGAATACCGCTATTTGGCGGTAGACAGGTGAGAGTGAGGTACCAAATCAGGCGACCGTTTGTTTACTACTTTAGGAGTATATATAAAAATATATACTTACATTTCGATATTTAAAGTGGGGACATAAGCAACAAATATGTGAATCTGGACTTCAAAATGCGAGTGAACGAAGAAATTGAGTCAAACAACAAAAGTTATCAAACTAGATCATAAACAAATAACCTATTCCTGAACTACTATCAAACAAGTAGTATTTCGTATATATAGAGAACATAGTTATGAAGTGGGCAGTTAAACAATAAATAATAATATTTTATTCAACCAACATCTTATACGTTGACCTGATTTCGTGATTGGTCGCTTAAAGCACTTGTGTTACAGACATCAGAACGGAGGAATCACAAATATGATACTTAAATATTCGTTTTTAACGCCCAGGCACAGAACAAACAAGTCATCATATATGTCATATATTATCATATGAATGTTTGTCCTGGGTGGGGATCGTAACCACGACCCTTAGCACATAAGATGGAAGCACTACCATCTGCGCCATCGGGCCTGTCGAATAAGTTTAAGAACCTGTGGTCTATGCAAGAAAGAATCATGTTCAAGATGGCATTACATTGTAAACACTAGTAAAATTGGCCACACTGTCTGCGGTGAAAGCCGTTAAAACAGTCTTGATTTTACTTTAAAATTTTCTCCCATCTGGTATGAAGTCTGCAATATTTGACAGAAACTTAACATTGCTGCCTCGAAATGATCTTCCTTCTTCCACATTTATTATACATTGTTAAATTTAATTAATGATTCTTTTGTTCAACCGTTTCCAATACCCTAACAAGCAATATCACTCTTGCAGCAGTAAGGTAATTGTCAAATTACAATAAAGTACCGCAGTCATCCGCTAGATGGCAGTAATTAGTGTCGCGGAGGCGCGTCGCAGCGTTGTCGTGGCGACAAAGCAACATTGTTCGAACGACTGGCGATGGAACAAAGAGCGCTTTTGTTGCCGAACGGCGGAACTAAAAGAACGTTTCCCTTACTATTTGATGTTGGAAATTATGGTGCAGAGCGGTTTGTTGAGCACAGATCTGACTAATCAGAAATAGTTACATCAATATACGTATGTACATATTAAAGGCCTTTGCTATCTCTTTTATCAACGAATGATTGAAAGGAGACCAATAGTTTAAAATATATAATAAGCGAGATAGCTGATTGTTTTGTAAAGGAATGAAACGCACAAAGTGGAGTGAGAAAATATCATAAAGGTGCATTTCGGTCGTAAACACAAACGTATTTAGCAATGTTTTTTGAAGAACCTTGATACTTTACCAATCGAGTGGCATAATTTAATTTTGGATCTGAATAAAAAAATGATTTATGAATAGCCAGCCTCACAACCAAACTGTATGCCTCAATTTCTTTTTAATTGACAATAAAGAGAAAGTTAAACCTTACAAAGACATAATCTAGTACATTTAGGATGGAGTTGTATACATTTTGGTGCTGGCAATAAATAAGAGAGAACAATGTAAGGTCCGCTACCTGTTCCGGCGTCAGTTAGAGAAAGCCACGTCACAACTCAGTACAGAGATCCGAATAAAAATGTCCCAGCACATTCTGGCGGGGACAAACGCTGCACACAATGGAAAAGTTTTACTGTCTTACTTAGTTAATTGAAACAATTAACCGAAAGCACGTAATGAAGGAAACAGGGGAAATAAAAACCTTCCGGTTTTACTAAAAACACCGTTCCCGCCCCTCCCCTCACTTTTTTCGAATGTAGTAAAAAAACTTTATGTATTCAGTTTACTACCTTAGGACGAAGCGACGAATTAATACGCCGAGAGATAAACGCTAGACCGATAGTAAAATATGAGAGGTAATTCGGACCGGGTACACTTACTTTGTGTTTAGTTACTTAGTGTCGATGTACTAGTTCGATTGTATGCCGCGAGTTCTCCGTTTTTATTGCTCGGGTATCGGCAAACAAGTTGGATGCAATAAAAATGACACTGTAATATCACTGGTCTTAAATTTTTAAATAAAGCAAAAACACAAGATGTTTCATATTCCGTTAATGTGTGGTGTTAGTCTATGTTGTATGAAGTGTCCAATGCCTCTTATAAAATATTTTTATCAAGAAGACCGGGAAATTTGGTATTGATATGAAAAATTTCCAATATACATCTGACAAAAAAATAATTATATTTTTGTAATTTAAATTTTTTTATAGCTTAATGCATATAGTTTGTTTGTTTGATCGCGTTAATCACAGAAAGACGTCGTCCGATTAAAAAAATATTTCAGTGACATTTAAGACTTTACAACGAAGGCTATAAACCAAAAAGAGCAGGGCATAAATTATACTCGTACTAGTTTTATTCTGTATTTTCTGTAAGGCTGCTTGTTTAAACTACACTCTATAGATAATATGAGAGACATATAAATGATACACAGCATTATGTTGAGGACAAAATCCGTTTAAAAAAGGAAATGATTCATTATTTTATATGTAACAAATCTTAAACAGCAAATTAAACAAACTAGGCATTCCCAATTACGCCATTGATAAATATGCACAGCTCGCGTTATATTATGCAACTGTAGAATTCGCATAAAACTCCCCTAGTGCCAAAATGCCTTTTAAACTAGATACACGCCGCGGGATTATCATGCATAATTTAGAACATCTGAGAACCGGCTCTACACAGCGGACAGCGTCGTAAGGGTGCGAAATTTATTAAAATTTCAGCAAAATTACCTCTCGCCGTAATTATTCTAACCATAACAGAGTTAAGCCTTACACAACAAACAAATGAGCGTCGGCTCCCCGCCCCAAAGCGGTCTTGTTTTTTAATTATACACAATCGCAGACCTACCCGAATGATAATATTGTTTGAACCAACTCGCGGACAAACTCGATGCGCCCCGAGAAACATAGACTGTACAGCAGCACAACAAAGTTCCGGCTTCTTTCTTAGAATATTTAAAAAGAGTATTTTTTATTTGCCATCCGGATTTCGTCGGTCAAATTGTTTCGATGTGACTTACTCCCCCTCCCCCACGCCCCGCGCCCCCCTCTGCCCGTGGCCCGGAATTACCAGATTGATCAGACGGGATACAATTTGAATGAGTTTGCGGAGAAAGTTTTCGAATGTAAAAAAAAAGTTTCGCCTCTCGCAAATATCGGTTGATTAGTAGGTATCGAAGAGGGTCCGTAGATTCGGGAACGAAACGATGTTTAAATAAAAGAAAATTATGGTATTTTGTAATAAATAAAATAATTATTGTGTCAAAATATTTTCAAATTCTGCTTCCGGGATCAAAACGTTATTTAACTTTAGAACACAATGTCGTTTTCATTACAGCCACCTTTCCCCTTGAAAACGGTTGCCGTAAATAACCGAAACCGCGTTTAAAAGCCGTTAAGCGTAGTTTTTATTATGATACTAAAAAAAAACCAGAATTCCGCCTATCTTGAATCAACCGAACCTAATGCACACCGAGATAACATACTGCCCCAATCCTCCACCCACACAAACAACATTAATCCATAGACTATATGTACACATTCCATAGATTATATATTTATACCAGATCCCGATCGAAGTTAATGGCCAAATATAGCAAGGATACAGTGGTTAGTGATGCCCCCGCCGAGGATACCAGATACCAAACGCCGCAACTTATAAGCGGCCGTAGTGGAAACGGCTCCTTTGGCGGTCGTAATATCTTGGAGCGAAAAATGGCGCGAATGCGCGGCGAGCGGGCAACGCGTGGCCTCCTGTCATTGGTGTAAGTTGAGGGAAGTTAGCGTGTCCACAGATAATCTATCGTCATAGACAAAATTTAGAATTGTCGTTCTTAAAAGTAAATGTTGTTTGCTTGTAAGTTTTATAATAAAGCTACACATTAACAGCTTTAAATATATTTCTACAATTGTATGTGACTCTTCTCAATTAAATACTTTAAAAGGTTATTATTTAGAATTTTTCCCAAGAGTGATAGTGAAAAATATTATAGTAAATTGTGTTCAAATATACATATATTTGAACAGAATTAACAATATATATTTACGTATTTGTATTACGTCATTACAAATCATCATTCTATTGAACTTGTTAGAATAAAAAAGAATAAAATCAATTGACCAAAGAACATTACTTATTACCTTGTACCAAATCAATGCAGATAGATTATTTCAAACGGCATATCCCTTTTGAATCAGGCCACCATTGCCTGTATTTAATGGGGAGGAATATCTGCGGATCTAAATTGACTGGAGGCGGAGTGGCGTTGGAACATTTTTGCAGTTCATTCGGACTCGCGAGTCCGACTCCCAACGGAGCCGACTCGGATCGCAGCCTAGTTTAGGACGTTGCAAGTTTTTTAACTACTGTCAGTATGTCAGACGTTTGTTTCGCTTGTATTTTAGTCTGTAACTTTACTCGCTGCATGTATTTAAATTATTGTGTACCCTAATTATGTTTATCTTCATCATAATTTACTGCTATGTATTATTTTATGTATGAACACGCCGTGATTGCAGGCAGTTTAGAATAGTGCCTCCCCATGTACTAAGTTTGTAAGAGGTGATTAGGGTATAAGAATCAGCAGATGGCGTAGTACCAATCTGAAAATGCTTAGTTCAAATACAACAAGGTGGGATAGGAAGCAGCAATTCCGCCGCGAAACTACGCTCTGTGATTGCCAGTACTCATGCCCTCGTCAATTATTGGCAAAATGGCCCCTTTCTAGGTGAGGGTTATAACCAGCAGTGGACATTCTATGGATTCTATGACATGCACCGTCATTCATTAAAAAAAGACGATTTCTTTAATAGATAATAGTTTTTATCGTTCTAAGACATTGTTTAGAGAAGATACTGAACTCCAGATTAAGGGTGCTGCTATAAAAGTGAAGTACGGTGACCGATTTATATTAGCATAGAAATAGGTAATCAGGACAAATTTTAGGAGTTGGATAACGGGCACAGCTGAGATAACTTCTTGGCACCTTTATGAATTGTTAGCTGATTTTTAGATAGGATTTTTATTTTGTTGTAAATTAAATATTGTTGGTTGATATCATTTATTTTAAAAATGTTTCTTTAGAGGAACCAAAGCACGATCGCTGCTCCGGATATTTCAGTAATTGAAAGTGAAAAAGGTGGTTAAGGTCACTTTGTTTTTAATTATCTTTTAATAAGATACGTCGCAATTTATCGTGATGCATATGCACATTATTCCGAGTCTAGGTGTCATTGCGTCAGGTAATTGTTCGTAAATTTTGCTTGTAAATTTTGTTAATTCGTTCGGTTTATTGGAACAATAGAAGTAAATAAATAAAGGCATGGATCTCACTAATCACGAGGTAAAACTTAAAAATTAATGAAAGGTAGGGAATATTAACGGATGTTGACTAAGTTTTCATAAAAAATAAAAATCTAAATACTAAATATAGTACTATATAGCATAATGGTTAACTTACTAATATTTCATCGATTAATAAATACGAATATAAGAAAAATGTGGTGAGAAAGATGATGTGACAACAATAGAGAAAGGAATGTTGAGATGGTTTGGACATGTCAAAAGGATAAATGAAATTAGAAAGACTGCACAAATATATAGAGCGGAAGTGAAAGGAAGAGTATAGAGTTTGTATATGCAACTGAGGCGAACATACCTTTTCCAGGTAGAAGAGATATTAAACATGAGCCAATTCGAATGTACCAGGAATAAACGGGCAATATGAAAGGACTAGTGAAGGAGGCATGAAAAATTTGCCAAGATTGTAGCATTTGAATATCCATACTCTATCAAATTAATAATTCACACACCTGACTCTGATATAGGTCTTTTAACGTGACTTGTGTTACGGATATCAGAAAATACTGGAATTGAAATATAATGCGTAAAATTCATATTGAACACCACTGACCAATCACAAATATTCTTTAAATATTTGTTCTGGATTAGGCTCTTCAATAAAACACTATGGTCTCTGCCTACCCCGAGGGGACACAGGCGTGATGTATGTATGTTCTCGTATGTAAGAAAGAACAACCAAGAATAGTAGTTACTCCCTATTTTTCTACTCAAAGGAAATATATCTACTACTTTCAATTCCTGAACAATACCCGGTTGTTAAACACCCGTTGAATGTTTCCTACAACAATTGGACGGAGTGACATAGCCGAATTCTTAATAAAAAATCGTATCGATGCTACTCTGAAATAGCACTGTAATTTTTCACTCTCGCTGTCGCAAGAAAAATACCGTTTAAAGGCTTTAGAGGAACAAAACTCGGCCTTTATTGTTCACACACAGAGACAACGTCTCGGGTGTCAGCGAGGAAAAAATCAGCCATGATTTTTTATATATATGGCTACTATCCCGATGGTTCCGTACTATAAATGTTATAAGTTCCCGTAATTATATTGTAATAGAGGTAGCTGTTACCTGTCGAATACCTCACTCTACCAGGTACTGAAAACAAAAAATGGTACTGATCTGAAAGTATCTTAATAATACTTAATCTCGCATTAATCAGTTGAGATTGCCAAAACGCACCCAGAATGACGATCCAAGCCATTAAACCGGTATAATTGCATATCTCTACCGTGGGGTACCGGCAGGCGACACCCGTCCTAAGTGTTTAAGGTAATGGTACTGATGGCAGTATATCCATCCGAAAAAGCTTGGCGGAAATGCAACAGGGTGAAAATACGCGAAGCTACGACCCGCGATTGCCACCACGCTTGTCCAGTGCGGCAGTTATGGTAAATTATCGCCTTTTGAAGAAGGCCTTGTCCAGCTGTGGACGTTGTAATTTTTTTCCTTAGACACTTCCTGTTGTTGAGAGCTGTATACAAAAACCGAAGCTGAAATCTCCGTATCTCGTATTAATAAATAGATTACGAGGCGGAACTCCAAAAATAATGCAAATTCACTCCGACTCCCATCTCGCAAAATAATGTCCGATCGTTACAATGATAACGGAGTTTTTCCGTTAAATCGGCCATCTTTAACGACATTGTCCTTCGTTAAGCGGCGAAGTGATTCAGGTGCTCGCTTCTACTAAGAGGCTTTTTTCATTCCGTAAGGCTTTACAGGAGTCTGGAACGGGTTTTCGTATTGTTATTGTTTCAAGTTTCAACAGTCTGCCATCAAGATCTGCCTCGTTATTGTACTTTGGAGTTCCGAAAGGGTAATACCAGATTAAGAGTTCGAATAAAGCTTGCCCTTTCATTTCTGAACGAAAGTAATGGCTATCTGTTTGAAGTAGGCCCTTAAAGTAACGATCACGGTAATTAATTAATCTTTGTTGTACACAGAAGGTTTTTATTGGCTTTATGAAAATGGAAACATATTTTTTTAGGTACGTTGTATACTGCATACAACCGGTCCTTTTAAAATCGATTAGGGAATCCTATGCTCAACCATAGACGTCTCACTGCTGATGTAATAAAATGTGCTGATATGTATACACAATATAATAAACATGTATGTTATTAGCGTTGTCTATTGTCTATTCTTTTGATAAAGCGTCTATGGACTGCGGGGATGGTTACTATCTCTCGGATCGTATGTTTTTTGGTCTACTTAGTAATATAAATAAACATTCATTATATCATATTATATTCATTATATCCGTTTGAGTCCACTGTTGGGCATCGGCCTCCCGAAGAAAAGGGCAAGCATGTTGGCAATCGCAGAGCGTAACTTCGTGATACTCCACCATTTGTCGGTTCTGGTACTTCTTACGACACCTGGTACAAGTGGGGGGGGGGGGGGGTTATATTCTACACTGCCGATAAGTATATAAAGTATAAAGTATATAACAATCGTGCTAAGTATACGAGTATATGTGAAAAGTTCGACGTCAGATACTTTATTCCGTATGTTTATTTGCCAATAAAAAATAAATGCGCCAAAGAGGTGGCAGTTTATAAAAACTTACGTTGTCATAAAATTGGAGGGAAATAGCTCCGTTACGGCCGCACGAGGAAATTATATTTTTTCTACCAGGAAATTGCACTTTTTTTAGGGCGGCTTACGTTGAACTGGCTTTAAGATTAATTTTTAACATGTGTCTTGCGTTGGGTACATTGATAGATACATTGATTCTCACAATGTCTCATATAATATTTGGTCCTTACACTTTTATTTAATATATATATATATATATATATTATCTATACGAATTTCGAAACACATTTTAATAAATGCAATGACTTTAATAAATATTTTTTTATTTGCTTATCAATGCTTATTATACAGTGCAATTGTTGTTTAACAAGCAATGACTTTCATAAAAAAAAATTTTTATTATCATGCTAATCAAACAGTACAATTCTTTTTTAAAAAATAATTCATACGTTACAATGGTTTTAATTGCGACCCTATCAGAAATTCTATCCAAGGCAATATATATTTGATTATATGTATATAAATCCATCAAATCGAAAGAAAAGGGGAAAGGGGGAATTTTGCACATAATTGCCGCGTTGGCAAGCGTGTTGGCAATCGCAGAGCGCAGCTTTCGCAACGGGGATGCTGCTGCCTATCCTCGCCCTGTGCATTTGATCTGCACTGTCACCTGGTACAGGGAGAGGTACTATTCTACTCTACCGGTATCTCACGGCTAATAAATAATAACTGAACTAAAAGAAATTCATGTATACATGTACAATATTCATAAATTGTATGTACTTCGAGCATCCTCGCAAATTTTCGTGTAAATAACATTAGCAGGGTTACCGGTAAAATTTTTGCCAGTTCTCAGCTCTAGTGTACCGATAACTTTGAACCTAAACTTGGTCTAGTCGCGATCGCCGGCTCCGTTGGAACCGGTAAACAATCGTCTGCACGTAATTCGCCGGTTATCGTGTAATGAGGACTTTGGCGGCGCCCGTTTGGGAGAAAGTTGTGCCGGCGATGGAACTAATGTGCACTTCGGCTGGGAATTGTGCACCGTTTACAGGTAGATGCGGTAGAGTTGCGTATGTACCTTTCTTAAGAGGTCAACCTCTTACAAATGTTATGCCTCTCTTACTTATTTTGACCTACAAATGTTGATTTCTTTTTGATTCACATAGCATTTCATACATTGACCTGACTCCGAGATAAATAGCTTAAACCAAGTGCATTTTGCACTTGGTTTAACACCCAGACACTAATATAGTAAAGAGAGGTACCAATGTATCTCTCTTACCTATTTATACCTCCAAATGTTGTTTTTAATTATAATTTACACAACATCACACACATTGACCTGACTCCGAGATAAGTAGCTTAAATCACTAATACACATTATGACACCCAGATACAGAAAAAACCCTAATATTAGTCACATAAATATTTGTTCCGGGGATCGAACTTATGACTCTTATAGCATAAGAAAGGATCACTACCATTGTGTCCATCATAATAATTCTCTGGGGGACCAGAACACAAATTATCATATGTAACGAATGACATATTTACTAGTTTCTCTTTCTCCTTTTTATCACATTTTATGATGAAGAGGCCCGTAGCGAACCCGGTACCTCTCCCGGTTGGGGAGGGACCGCCAACAAGTCGAAAAAGCAATATGTCATAAGAACAATGCAAGTAATCCCCACCACGGTATGCCGCGGGAACAAGCTTTTCAGCCGATCCTGAGAACTCCGCGAATGCAAATCCTGTTGATTTATTTGTCGAGTAGTGGACTCGTGGGGAAGCAGCAATTATTTACCTATTCAACCACTACCTCTTGTTCTCGATCGGAAATTTAACGTGAGAAAGAATAATTATTGGTATGAGCGCACTTCAAATATGTATGTGCGAGTTTGAGAGATAGATTAAAAAATAGTGTGATAAGAGATATATGTGATGTAAAAGATGATGTTGTGACATTCTGTGAGATGTTTTGGACATGTAGAAGAGATGGATGAAAGTAGAATATAGATATTTAGATAAATAAATATTAAATTGAATAATAAAATTGGCATAAATAACACAGGTTACTCGAAATATTGTATACAGATGGTAGTGATCCTATCTTACGGGCCCAGAGTCGTGGGTTCGATTCTCACCCAGGACAAATATTTATATGATATTTGTGTTGTCATGTTTCTTGTGTATTAAAAATATATACTCAAGTATTATATTTGTAATCCCTCTATAGTCTCATGTCCGTAACACAGATGCTTTAAGCGACTTACCAGTGTCAGGTCAATATTTGAGATGTTGTGTAGTATTAATATAAATAAATCGTTAATAGTATTTTTTTTGTAGAAAGAGTCAATTTAAGTGACACGACTTACACTTAAGCGAGACTGTTTTAGGTGTATGTGTTGTATGCATATGTGTAGGCAAACATATGCAAACAAAGCGTTTGTAGTCCTTAACGTCTATTATTGGGTCCGCTTAGTTGGTCATGGCTCATCCTTTATATTCCACAAAAGGTTAAGGGAATGCCCTACAGCAGGAAGCATTAATAAATATCCGCAGATGGTGACACCATAATGATTTCAGGTGAATATAAATCGAGTAATTAACTGCAAGTGAACATTGGTAAGGCCGATAGGTGCGTTCCCGTGAAAGAGTGATGGATTTACACAATATCGTGCCCGGCGAATGGAAAAAATTGATGGCTATTATGTCAGAGCGGGTTTTTCTATGCGAATTTAGTTTTTTTTTTTGCAAACTCTTTTTATTTATACCGAGCCCCATTCATTGTGTGTACGGTCCGGTGGACAAGTGGTTCCGCGGAATATATTATATTTTCATAATTTAAATTAAAAATGTATATACTCACGTTCGTGATCCGGCCTTTCGAATGTGGATCTCAGCATGCCTGTTGACAAACAAATAATACATTCACAATGGCTGACAAACAATTTTAATATTTATAATAAAATGAGGAAACGACGTCTCAACTTAAATTTTAAAAAATCCTTAATATTTCAATAAAAAGTGTTGGTCTAAAAGAAATATATAACACAAAATGGTGGAACATAAAACCAGGTCACTGTTTACTTTGTACTTGTAATTTAATATTAGGAACAAAGTCAACAATGGCCGCTATTGAAAAAACAACGAGCAATAAAACTGAAAGATAGCCTTATGAATAATCAAATAAGAATATTAATTGTTGTAACTCATTACTGGAACATAACGGCGCCGCTGAAATGGAGCTGGTTACCTCATTTTTGTTCATTTAAAATGAAAGCGAAAAACTTTGCGTTGCTCATCAGCCACGTAATTGGACAAACGAATTTAAATTAATAGGTGCATGGCACAAATTAAATTTTCATTCATCAATTACGTCACAGCGTCCATTCATTATTGTACATTCATGGAATAGTACAATCGGCGATAAAAGCGGTGGCCAATTAGTTTGTTTAACGTGGTGTGCGGAGAGCGCCGTTGCTATGGCAACGCGCCTCCGTGGACAAATGCTAATTGCTTGCCCTTACCTGCTGTGGGCCAGCATTTTGTGCCGTTTAGCACCTCCCATCGCTGGTACTATCGCATAGATAAAAGAAAACTAGCATCATCCCATTTATGATTCTTCGTATTAAACACTTCACAAAACCGTTAGGTACCGGTAGAGTAGAATAGTACCTCCCTCTCTAGGTGTTATAAGAGGCGACTAAGGTACCAGAACCGACAGATGGCGGTATATCCACTCGAGACGATGTATCTCAAATGAATAAGGTGGGAATGGGCAGAAGCATCCCTGTCGCGAAAGCTGCGCTCTGCGAATGCCAACACGCTTGGTCAACTTGACAATTATAGGTAAAATTCTTTCTTTCTTGGTAAGGATTATGTTTTGCAGTTGACTTCCAATAGCTGTAATGGTGATGATGTATTAAACATTGAATAATTCAAAATAATATTGGAAATAAAGAAATTAAATTTTACTTATGAGGTAGACTTCTTACAAAAAGTCGTCTGCATTGGTACCTAAATAGGTACCTACGTACACATACGTACAAATCCAAACAGCAGCGATCTTAAATACATGTTGTATAGTAATTTTTACAACTATCAGATACTTATCAGCCAGAATCTGTATAAATACAAAAATACACTTGGTGAATACCCGTGTATTTTTAGTACATAGTCATCCAGGGTAACCTGAGAAATTAAATTAAATAAAACTCGTATTAACATCCACACAACATCTCATACACTGACCTAACTCAGAGGTAAGTCACTTAAAGTACTTGTGTTACCGACATCAGATAACAAAGGATTCACAAATATAATACTTAAAAATATATTTAACAACTAGACACAGAACAAACGCTAATGTTACTATATCACTTTTTAACGAGCCTGATGGCTCCGATGGTAGTCCTATCTTGGGTGCCAAAGGTCTTGAGTTCGATCCCCACCCACGAAAAATATTTACGGTATTTGTATTAGTTCAGTGTCTGGGTGTTCAATATTTGCAGTGAAGTATTATATATGTGATTAATCTGTTGTCTTAAGTCCTTAACATTAAGCTATATATCTCGGAGCCAGATCAATATATGAGATGAAGTAAGAATTATTTTCTTTATTTATTGTAATATAATCTCACTATTTAATGTTTTTAATTTCAAAAATCATGTAACAATTGTGCACGCGCCTGTACCGAGGACAGTTCCCATAACACATCACTCTTATTGTCCATAACGTTTTGTACAAATTTATCATTCGAATGAAATATAGCTGTTTTAGTTCGGGCGGGAGTTGCGGGGATGGGGGGAGGGAAGGTAGGGAGGGAGGTTCGGGAAGTGTTGAATAAAGCGCTAAAACGCTTTTATCTGGTTAAAATTGGAACAAAGTGGTTCTGTGCGAGGAATCTGTACGAACTACACGCGGGCCTGTACCAAAACGGATCGCATTCAGCTGTCATATTACGACGGGATGTGGGGGGACGCTAGGCGATGCTAATTTAATTTAGGGATATTATGGTGACGGTGAAAATGGACCGTGTTACAAAAACTTGTAAGGAACGACTTGTCAGCTGTATTTTGAGAGCCGTCTTGTTAGAGTGTTTCATAAGTGATTCAGTATGACAATGTTAATGCAGCGAACTCTCACGTGATATAGTATTATGACATGTGCTATTGTGAGTTGCTTTGTGGCCAAGTGCCTTGCACTACCAGCAGAGTGGAAAATACCAGGTGTCCTAAGAGGCGATTAAGGCGGTATATCCATTCCAAACAGCGTAATTCAAATGCACAGGCCGAGGATGTCGCTAAAAATGCGTGCTGCGATTGCTAACACGCTTGCCCAGCGCGGCAATTATGGGCAAAATCCCTCTTTTCTTGGTGTGGCTTATGTCCTAGAAGTCCACTTCCAATAGCTGATATGATGATGATGATTGTAAGTTGATTGAAAGATGACGTTATAAATGGAAAATGGCGAAGATCAACTGCAACTATTGTTTTAATTACAAATATTGGTACTCCACTGCTGAACACAGGGCTCAATAAGAAAAGGGGAAATTTGCCCTGAAATTTTTTTCTGTATCTGGGTGTGAAGTATTTATTTTTATTTATTTATTTAACTTTATTGCACAAAATATTAGAAAATGGAATGGAGGCGGACTTAATGCCAGCTGGCATTATCAGAAATAGTATATGCATTAAAGTAGTATATTTGTGATTCCTCTGTTGTCTGGCATCGGGAACACAAGTGCTTTAAGCGAATTACTACAGAGTCAGGTCAACGCATGAGATGTTGTGGGATTATTTTTTTTAAATTTATTTATCCAATATTAATACTTCTTATTTCACTATGAGATTATTTAATTTATGTTTATAAATGATGGTATGAAAATAAATAAATTTACATTTAAAACCATCTAGCCTACATTACAGAAGCCATAAAATTAGAGGTAGGCGAACATCCCATTCTGAGACTCACTCTGTAAGTTTGTTCTAGTGGTTAACACTAGTTAATATTTCACGTTGAAGTACATTGATGAGTCGACGTGCTTGTAGCATATATTTATTCATTATATGTATTCATTGTATGTAGTATATACTTATTCAAATACATACATACCCAGTTATTTAGATTTACGCATAGATTTAATTTCCAGCATTGTAGAAGTTAAAAATAATAATAAAAAATGCATTAAAACCGGTTGGCTGTCGGAGGCGAATTTGCTTTGCAAATAATAACGTAAAATATTCCATTCCATTGGCACATACGCGCGTTTAACATTTCATTGTGTTTGCGAGTGATCGTTCTCGGCAAACGACGACTGTCTGATGGAAGCGGACTGCGAATACATACTTAGTACTGTTAAAAGTTACTTTATTTACCGACTGCACTGCCTATAGATAAAATAGCGTAGAAATGATATTCAAACGATTGTAAAGTCTTTTTGTTAGACGCATTATTGTGTTCCGGTTTGAAGGGTGAGAGAGGCAGTGAAATTACTGGGTAATGTGACATGATTTATTCATGTCACATGGTAGGCAACACGCTAGTGATATCCTTGATAATACGAGCGGAAGCTTACTATCTCGCAGACCTTGTGTTTTTACATTATGAAGTCAGTAAATAAGATGGTATACTTGATGGCATTATATACACGCGTGTTGCCGATCCTAAGAACTGAAGATACAATGTTTATATACATTTACCCAGTAATTTCACTGCCTGTCTCACCCTTTACACCGGATATTATATAGCAATGCGAACACTGTTTGGCGGTAGAAATTGGTGAGACTTGAGTACCTACAAATGCAGACGACTCTTGTAAGAGGACTACCTCATGTTTGTCGATCTAAAAACAAATATATTTACCTACTTACACAAAATATTAATAAATTATACCTACATGTAAAACATTATTAATAAGTTTAACTGACTATTATAGAATATGTAAATTAATTTGGTTGTTTCTAGTTTATCACTATAAATATATTTACAGGACAGGTTCATTTTACAGAAAGAAAAACATATAACATTCATAGAAATCATTTCGTCTATTGATTCTATATGTTAGTGGCGCCATCTAGGAGCAGTAGTCCGTACGATCTTGTAACATACACCTTGCTTATTATAATACTAAAACTGTTTTGAAACATTTTATATTGACGGGTCCGTCCACGCATACGATAGTATTCTCATCTTCTGCACTAAGGTTTTGTGCACTTAGGGTTGGATTCCAGGACAAACATTTATGTGATGACCATTTGTGTTTATTTGTAGGGGTGGTAACTGTATTGAAACATCTTTTTTGCAATTCTTCTGTTGTCGCATATTCGTAACACAAGTGATTTAAGCGACTGACCGGAGTCAGGTCGATGTTGTGGGAATTTATTATTATTATTTTTACATTACTGACAATACAACGGATTGATCTTAACTAAATTCGATTTGTACTATAAAAACTTGATTAGTACCCCAAACCGTAGGGTTGATGGAAAAATTGCTAGGCCAGCGGCTGGAGGTTGTCGTCACGTCATATTCGGTATAAATCTTATCTAATAATGGGTCAGATAAGACAATATGCCGACCGAGCGTGACTGCGGCATGAAAAACCACTGGTGTAGTCTAGGGGATGTGAGCTCGTCCCATATTTGTTGATGCTTTCATAGACTTCTATGATGCAGTCAAGTCATACTTTTGTTAGTATTAAGGAAACACTAAAATTATTTAATACAGAAGAATCTGTTTATAATGAACTCGCAGGGAACTTGTCGTATTAAGCCGAGGGCATACAAAGCAAAGACTTAAAACATATGACGCGCAGATCCTATCTTGTGCGCCAGGGGTCATGGGTTCGATTTCCACCCAGAGCAAATATTTATATGATGATATTTGTGTTTGTTCTGTGTCTGGGTGTTAAATATATGTATTTAAGTAGTATATTTGTGATTCCTCTATTGTCTGTTATCCGTAACAAAAGGGCATTCAGCGATTTACTTCGGATTTAGGTCAGGGTGCCGCTGCCAATCCCCATCATGCATTTGAGAGCTACACTAATTCAGATGGATATACCATGTCGGTTCTGGTACCTAAGTCACCTCTTACGACACCTGTTACAGAGGGAGGCTATTCAAATCTACCGGTACCTCACGGCATTAATTTATTTCGATTTAAATTTCAAACAAATGACAACCATAATGTCGTTTTATTTTTTACTATTGATAGTAAACATTGGTAAATAGAAACTGGTTAATGATTGAATGTTTAGAAAATTACACACCACATGGTTTATTAGAATCTACCACATCGAGCCTAACTTATTGAGTCGTTTATATCAAAATTGTGACAAGATCGACTGTTTTAGAGAAGATGTCGGTCCCCACCACTGCGAGCGCAGCGACAAAGCATCGAGTCGTGCGCGCGCGCCGGGCACGCGTCGTGCGCAAGCTCGGAAGCTGGCGCGCGCGTGACGTCACGAGACACGGGTCCCTTTGTGTCGCCGGCGCCGGCGGACGGCGCTCGGCCGTTGTCTTTTTTAATGCCGATCGTATTTTGTTTTTTCGTTTGTCAACCTCACCGACGCTGTTGGTTCAGTCATATTCTTCATATAAATCTGTAGTGATCTCTCAGATCACTTCAAGTGAGCATGCCGGTACTATTTTGACGGGCCCGATGGCACAGATGTTAGTGATCTTATTTTATCAAGAGGTCGTGGGTTCGATTCCCACCGAACAAACATAATTATAATCATAAAAATATTTGCTATGAAATATTTTTATGATTATAATTATGTTTGTTCTGTGTCTGGGTGATAAATATATGTATCTCAGTATTTTATTTGTGATTCGCCTGTTGTCTGTTGTCCGTAACACAAGCGCTTTCAGCGATTTACTTCGGAGTCACGTCAAGATATGAGACGTTGTGTGAATTTAAGTTATAGAGAAGTAGAAGAATCAAGTACAAGATATATTAAATTATTTTTGGTTGTCTCTGAAGATCAAGGCTTTAGGTGGGTTTACACACAGACGCACAAAACATTTTATCAGGGATAGACCTCACACAAAGGTCGCCTGCATTGGTTCCTCTTTCTCCAGTGAGAGTAATAGGTCCTTGTACCGCTAAACAGTAGTGATTTAAAGGTTGAGAAAGGGAGCGAAATGACTGGGAGAGAAGACTCATTCTCGCTTATTTCTCTCAAACACTAGTATGACGATGATGATAATTTATATATTTGAAGTCGACTGCTGGACATACGTCTTCCCAATAATGGAGGAATTTTGCCGCGTGTTGGCAATCCCAGAGCATAGCTTCGCGACGGGGACGCTGTTGCCCATCATCACTTGAGCTACACTGTTTCGGATGGATATACCGGCATCTATCGGTTCTGGTACCTTAGTCGCCTTGCTACACCTGGTACAGAGGGAGGTATTCTACTCCTGCCAGTACCTTACGTCAGTATATGCATACATCTAATACCTTCGTTTCCGAATCTTTCAACCCTGTCTAATCTACCATAAATGTTTAAAAGAAAATAAGCAAACCGACTGCTAAGCAACGGTCTCGTATTAAAATCGCATCTCAATTATCGTGTTTCCATAAATGGAATTATCAACCCGTCCGTGCAGGCATCGGTCCGGACAGACCCACCCAGCTCCGTGCAACGCGGCCCACAAGTAGAAGCATCCGCCCAGTTATGGCATCGCTTCTGGCCAACTCTAAACATTGAACCTTTGGCATCGTGATGAATCTCACCCCTTTCACTCGAAAAGGTCAAACGCTATATATGTAACTATTAACATGATTACTGAACGATCCAAATCAGGGGAGTAAAAATAAAGCAGAGCACACAAAATGCTCATTTTTGTTTCGGCACGAATTCATTCGTTAAAGAGGGACGGTATCTTTCACACAAAACGGTCTCGCATCTGATATACTATCTTCAGTCAGCCTAAATGCGACCCGCATTATATATTTTCCTACCGCAATTCAACTCAGACAGATCAACAAGTAGATAGCTATCTCGCTCTGCGTCACTCGTCCAATGATTTATGATCGCGGACAAACTGACAAGATCGCATCGATTTTTTTTCTTACATCTCTATGAAGTTTCCACTCCGAAAATAATACGTTTAGTTTTAGCTACCAAAGGGATATTGCTTTTGTCGATAGCAATCTTACTGGGCCCTTAGCTTGAAACTTTGGTAGCCTTATATAACGAAAGCTGAGGCTTTTTGGTGATTCATTGTTCTTCGCCTGCGTCCGAAAAATCTTTTATTTTCCACAAGTTCATTAGGAGAAATCGGATCCCATCTCATAATGTAGGAAAATAAATCATTTTCATATAAAACATATTTCATATTTCTGACGTAAAATCGAGATCTGAAAAGTTTATCAGTTGAATGGAATTTACAAGTTCGGAATCCGTTAAAGGCATGCATCATTGTGCATGTATCCCACAATCGCTGCTAGGTAACGTTGCCCTGTTAATCCTGACATTGTAACATGCTCCCCGCACAGATCCTCAACAAATGTGCTGCGCAGTACGGGAGAATGCAACCGGCTGCCCAAAGATGGCGCTAGCCGGCTTCCATACCCGGCCAGCTATATATGGTCATCGTTACCAAATAGGTCCGCGCGGGACAGCCTGCGGCGAACGGGTTAGCTGACACCCGACATGCCGTTTCGAAATTTGAATTCGAAAGCACGTTAATTTTGTTTGTTTTGTTAAAATACTTTTTACTTATTCAACTGGCCAGTTTGAAGGTTTATGATGTGCGTGATTTTATGCATTAAAGGACCTTTCCGATGCAACCTCATTTCTTGAAATTGTTTTTATAACATTTTTTAATATACAAATAATGTCAGCTGTTGATTTATTCTGTTATTGATAAGTAGATTATAGATTTAAACAGATAGAAAATAAAAATAGCAGTATCTAAAATTTACAACCTCTGCATTACTACTAAGAAAAACAAAAGCTTACCTTTCAAGAAGTATTACTTATGACTGAAATGTTTTCTTTTTTTTTAAGTCACACAAAAAATATAATATACTTGTTCTATATAATATGGCAGTAAAAGTTCCACTGCATGTGCGATAAGGTTTTGGCTGTAAAGTTTTACTCGCCGGATAACGGAGCGACTTAAATTGGAAAAATTCATAACTTTTAAGATTTACGTAACTCCGGTAGCGGTAGGGTATTAGCATATTAATTACTGAATAAAACTTCGCCTCTTCAGCGATTATTCGAAAACAGCTTCAATTGTACTGGTTTTAGAGTAAATATTACCTCCTTACGAACAGCGGAGTCGTAGAATTTTTTAGTGTTGTGAAAATTATTCATTCTCTCGAGCGCTTAAAAGAGTTTCAATTATGTAATTCCTATAAAATGCGAAATAAATTACAATTTTAACGGCCCTTATTTACCTTGAACAGGTAATATGATTTCAAAAGAAGTATGAAATTAATCACTTAATATACGGAGTAGTGAGTACTTTTCAGAAGGGATCGCGCACAATACCTAGCCGTTGAAAGGAGCAAAAGGTAAATTTTGTACACAAACCTCGAGCCGAAATCTGTTGCCGTTTACCTACACGAAGCGTATCGACAGCACTCAGCTATTGTGGGCCCCACTTGATTTATAATCGGGCCCGTCCGGGCCAAACACATGTTTTTCATGCGAATTTCTTTCGGATAGACGTTTCACTTTACTTGTGGTATCAACAAGCCTAATGTAAAGCTGGGCCACACACCGACAGAGATAAATGGCCTACACTCTGCTCCAGGGCCGGTGGAAGGGGCGAAAGGGGCGAAAGGGGCGCGAGGGGCGCGATAAGGTCATCACGCCATTTCAGCAATGCATGCCGCAGGCGGCCGCTTTAGTATCTCTTAAACTTTAAATTTGGGAAGGAAAGTGGGTATTGAAAATGAAAGAGGCAATAATTCACATTTTTTGAAGTTTAGGGGGAATAAATCCTGTTTATTAGACATTTAGAGGGGCGTTAAGGTACGTATTGCGTGCGTGTGTACAGTTGCTGGGTTTTTAAACAAACTTAGTGATCTATGATGCAAAATGGTAACAACTTTAATGTTCTTTAGAAATAATTTAACTATTCACACAACATCTCATACATTGACCCGACTCCGTGGTAAGTCGCTTAAAGTACTTATGTCCCAGAGGCCAGACATCAGAGGAATCACAAATAGAAAACTCGAATAACACTCAGACAAAAAACAGATACAAATATCATCATGTAAATATTTGTTATGGGTGGGGAACGCATCCACGACCACTATCGCATATGATGGGATCACTGCCATCTGCGCCATCGGTCCCATCAAACTATATGAGGGGTAATGCAAAAATGCGTTTAATCCGATATAAGTAAAGTATTTTCGAAGAAGTCTATACATTATTACTATACATTTAGTGGGCGCGAGCGTTGTAGTCCATACAAATTTGGTCTTCGCCTAAGCGGCCATTGCGGGTTGTGCATGAGGAGTTAGAACTTCCATTATGTATGATGTCCAGTCAGTGAGCCGTTTTCAATGAAGACTAACTCTGTACGATCCATTGAATTTATTCCTGCCCAAAACATAACAGAGCCCTCACCATAAGGTGGGATTTCTACAAAACAAGCCTCTGCAATGCGTTTTCCTCGTCTTCGTAGCATTCGCCGACGTCGATTGTCACCAAATAGAAATATCTTGGTTTCATCGGAGAACAATACCCAATTCCAGTCTTCTTGAGTCTATGACTCACAATTTCGAGCAAACCTAAGCCTGGCAACTCTGTGCTCTCGGAGTAACTTAGTAGCGCGGGCCGGGCGATGACTGCGTATATCGGCCGCGAGAAACCTCCTTCTGGCCGTCCATAGACTAATATGCACATTTCTTATTTCTTCGAGGTTATTCTTAAGGTCCACATACGAAGACTTGCGATTTCTCAATGCGCGATTCACAAGAAAACGATCACCCCGTGGTTGGGTACATGGTTTTCTTCCAGAACCAGGCCTTCTCTCGACGGAACCGGTGTCTTGAGACCGCTGCCAGGTCCTTTGAACCGTCGAGGGACTCACACTTAGCCTCTGAGCCACGAAGCATTGGCTGCAACCCTCTTCGAGCAGCGCAATAATTTTGGTAGCTTTTACCACTTTCTCTAACATTATTGAGGCAGCTAAACAGCAATAAATGAAGCTTTGACAATTAAGAATATAAAAAATGTGTTTTTCTGTAAAAACGAGCATCAAACGAAAATTTGAATTTAGAACGTACTGTTTTAAACACCACGGCATTTTTAAAACCGGCCAGTAACATGAACAAATGATTGTACGTTACAAATGTATGTATTTTTTAAAAAAGAACAAAACCGCCCGTTTTTTGTGTAAATGAGTGTAGTTAAAACTTAAAACATCAAAACTTTTTTTTATTAGTCCAAGTTGACTAACAAGTATACAGTCCGCGTGATAGTTAGCGTCATCGCTGCCTATAGGCGCTCGTAATGTCACAAGAATATTACTAGCGTTACCAAACTTATGACTTGAAGATCTGTCACCCTTCAAACCGAAGCACAGCAATGAGAGTGAGAGCCGGTGAGAGTGAGCCGATGCATTACCTCATTACAACAACCTTATTTGTTCTACTACCTAACAGATTGTTAGAATACCTAAGTATAATATATATATAAGCCTTGTTAATGTTACCGGGGCCCATGCACCGACCTAGATGCGATCCAGTCCATCGCCTCGGCCAGAGTATATCTGTGTAGACCCATTATTACTTTAAAGTCGGGTGTTAGATATCAAGCTCAGTGAAGTTGTTTCTAACTAGACTTGCGGGTGGACTTTTGCAAATGGGTAAATCTTTTTGGCTAGTGTCAGCGGACGCGACTCTGAATCCATTATCATCATCATATTAAGCACTAGAAGTCCACAGCTGGACATAGGCCTTTCCAAGAAACGTGGTTCTTACCCATAATTGCCGCGCTGGGCAAGCGTGTTGGCAATCGCAGAGCGCAGTTTACGCAAAGGGGACGCTGGTGCCCATTCCCGCCTTATGCATTTGAGCTACACTGTTTCGGATGGATATACCACCATCTGTTGGTTTCGGTTCCTTAGTCACCCCTTACGATACTTGGTTTACTGGGAGGTAATATTATACTGTGCCGGTACCTCACGACTCTGGTACCTATACTGATCTGGCTGGGTTAAGCTAATTGATGGGTAGATGAGATTAAAGGTTCGAAGTCTTTTAAATTAATCTGTTGACGGGCCCGATGGTCCAGATGTTAGTGATCCTATCTTTAGCGCAAGGTGTCGTGGGTTCGATCCCCAACCAGGGCAAATACTTATATGATGATATTTTTGTTTGTCCTGTGTCTGGGTGTTAAAAATATGTATTTGTGATTTCTTTGTTGTTCTATGTCTGGAAAATATCAAGTCCTATTACCCAGTAATTTCACGGCCCCTCTCACCCTGAGAATGGACTCGGAACTCAGAAATGCGAACACTGTTGTTTGGCGGCAGAAATTGATAAGAGTGAGGTATCAATGCAGACAGACTACCTTTGTATGAGATATTCCTCTACCTTAAGATGTATTTAGTATATTTTCAAATATATTTTGTATCTATACTTATTGACAGCTTCTAGTAGTGCTAGAGATTTAATCATTTCACGACTGCTCTAATAAACAGTTTCAGAAAATTCATGAAATTCCCGGTGGGAGAAATCAATAATTAGGTAACAAGAAAATTTAAAGCAAGTTCCACTCTGAGCGTTCTTATCACAGACGATTGAAAATAAATTTAATTAAGGAATTCCCAAATTTAATGGCAACCGATTAATAAAACGTTGGTAATTGACGAATTCAGTAACGCTCAAAGCTGCTCTGTCACAAGAATTGTAATTCATATTTTCGCCAACAATAACTTCCCTGGGAAATTTCTCGCTGAAGGATTTTTATTATGGCGGAGATGGTAGTTAAATTTAATGTTTCCAGTAATTAACAAATCTTAAGACCCTCGAATATGAGCAGAAGAGGGTCGGTGCCTTAATCGCGTCGGTCCGCCCGGCGCAAGGCACAAGCGGAGGCGGCAGAGTTAATATCATAGATGTTGCGTTTTATTTAAAGTTGCGATCATCATATTAGCAGTTAAACATGGACGCTGAACTTTATGACTGTCTCCTTAAGAAAGAGGGAATGTTGCCCAAAATTGCGGCGCTGGGCATGTGCGTTGGCAACCGCAGAGCGTAGCTTTTTATGGTGAATATTTGTGTGTTTGATCTTCAACTGGGACAAGTAATCATGTAATTAATATATTTTCTTCTGTGTCTGGGTGTTAGATATTTATTTAAGTAATTTATTTTTGATTCTTCTGTTGTCTGATGTACGTAACATAAATGCTTTAAGCGAATTATTTCGGAATCCTCCCTAAATCCACCCTAAGGAAGGGAGAATTGTACCCATGTAGGCACATGTGACATTTAGTTGTATTTAAAGAATTCATTTTGGAAAAACCCATAAATTTGAGTGAAATCTCTTTTACTCGACATGTTATTGCATATTTGAAATAAGTAACTTTTTGAATATACATTTTAGCATCCTCATTGCTTGTAAGATGTAAATTTGAATCAGACCTTATAAAGTAAGAATAACTAAACGCTGCCCCTTGTGGCTTGTACCGCGTTTTTATTGCTAAAAAGGACGAAAGCAGTTTTTCTTGGATTTTTCATAGTAGCTGAGAGGAGGCAGGGCAAATTAGATATTTCCGTGTAATGAGGAGTTATCGGGCTGCGGGCTCGAGTGCGGCCCAATATTGTGTGATTACAGTCTATTAGTGTTTTTTCATTACTTTTCTCTTTAAAACAAAACTGCTAAGGTCAATAACCCCGGTTCAACATCTTGGTTCCCCTTGTTTGAGGTTTTGGACGACTTGCGATTATGAAAAAAGGTAATATAGAAAAAAGGGGTTTTGTTATTTATGTTTATGTTCAGACTATTTGAAAACTAATTCAGATAACAATTGAATTAAAAACAAATATTTATACACTCAACTAACATACACACAATAGATACAAATATTATTAGGCTTATGTTAATGTTGTCTTATATAAAGTACTCTCACAGATTACAAAACATTAAAACACTTTTAATGAGACATTAATTTATGTCAGATGTTTGACAATAATCAAACGATTTTGGCTATAATCCGTCATAAATAAATGTATAAATAAAGAAATACTAACACTATTAACAAGTAAAAATGAGAGACTAGGAGTAACTCCACATCTCATCATCATTATATCAGCCATAACGTCTATTGCTAGACATAGGCCTCCCCAAGTAATCTCCAATAGGACCGGTTGTATGCGGCCTGTGTCCAGCGCAGGTGATAATAATTTATTAAGACTAAAATTTCTAAAAAAGAAGAATATAAAACTACATGCTCTTTTAAAGGCTTTAACGCGGTTTGTTCGGTTTTTTCATGTTGAAGGCTTTTGCCGCATGTAACCGAAACGTTAAATAAAAAAAATGTAAGAAGCTGTGAAATTACTGGGTAATGCTGGCAATGCGGAAGTGATATCCTTGCTTTAATAGTGTCTATAAGTTACGGTGCCTTTTATCAAGCGAGCCGTTTGCGTTTCGTTTTAGTCTTAAAAGAAAAAAACGTTTTGATGTCTAGTTGTAATTATGAAGGTATTTATGATTAAAGACCCTCCGAATATATCTTTCACGACCAAGGGAATACTGGGAGTAATGCGTATTGTGGGAATATCAAAGCGGCACATTTCATTAGATTCGTGTCTCACCTCACAAGATTATAATCGGCTACCCGAAAGCTGGTACAATTTAAATTTAATCTAGCGAAATACCCTCATTCACAATATTAAAATATGATTGCGCATCGGCAAGGGGGAGGGGGGGGGGGGGGGGGGGGGGGGGGGGGGGGGGGGAAGGAGGTGAGGTGGAGGGGGAACTGAAAGCAATCAGCATCTGATCACGTGTCCTTTTGAAATCAGCTTATCCTTCTTTAAGCCTCAACTCAGCGGGTTACGACCCCACTCAATTTTAAACCTTCGACGAACTAACATAAAGTCGAATTTGCCACACGTCACCCCGCCCGAAAGACTTCTCAGGACCCGTGAAATACTCGGATTCGTCTACTTTGCGAATACCGTCTTCGGTTTTACCTTTGAAACCGTAATTATTGCGGAATTTCGACCGAATTAATACGGAGATAAGCCGAATTCGGGCTTTTCGCGAATCGCATAAAAATTAGGGCCCCGTATTCATTATCGGCACCTATTTTGCGTAATAAAGGGCTCTTTAAAAAAGAGATTAAAATACAGGGTAAATGAATGAGCGATCAAAGATCCACCGCCGCCTGTAATGCTTTGAATTCCGTTTATTCTTCGGGCGGTAAATATTCCAATTATATTTGCTGATTTCATCTTTTTCAATATCTGCTGAAAACATATATTCAAAGTTATATTTGTATCACACTATAATAGCTCGCTAGTTATTGCTTGCGAACGCTTCGAGTTAGGAATTATGAAATTATGTTAGTAAGCAACCTGGCCCGTTGCACCGATCGAAATAGCACCGAGTGGCATTGACACGCCTCTAAATATAGACCGCAAATTCAAACAGCGTCTCCCGTACGAGGACCAACAAGACCGAACAACTATGCATTGTTAAAAATTCAGAAGCTCCCCGCAACCCGCACACCGAACGTTTGACATGGAAATGTGCAAGCCTACCCGTTGCGATTTCCCGCAGAATTTATTCAAACGCCACCCCCACCATTGGCTCCCCACTTCCCCCCGCCCGCACGCACCTGTCCTCCCGCTCCCATTGATATGCACATTCAATTGTCGACACTCACGCGGAGCGGACGCGTGGGACCGCGCTCAATCCGAATCGAAGCCTCTAGATTGTTTAGGTATTAACTTGTCAATAGGAGATGTGTATCTGATTGTGACTTGCACATCTTTCGGATGGGGCGAAGTTAAATTAAGGGCCCGAAAGATAAATGGAAAAAACCCTGTCAATATCTTCCTTTCATTAATGGTTCAAAAGCGTTGCGTGTTGTAAATTTTCTGCTTACTCACTCCATACAGAATGGATTGCTATCAGCGCAGTGGTTTATTTTAAAGTAGAAGACCGCACGTTGTTTCGCACGCGGTGCTCAACCGGTGAGTCAGCTGATATAATTAGTTCGCGTTAACAGAGTAAATACAGAGATACTTTATATGTAGGTTCAATAAAAACAAATTACGTACTAAATGTAACTGTCAGTTTTGGCGCCAAACAAATCTAAAAAAAAAAACATTTGATGTCATTTGAGGCCTTAGTAATAAAACCCAAAGAGATCTCATTTAGTTTGCGCTAATAACTTTGGAACGTATCTTTAGGCGGCGTAGTAGTTTAAGTACAGCTGAATTAATACAGAGTAGAGCCAAGTAATAACAGTAAGAGTAGGTCGTTAAAATTATTAAGACTTTCGCCTTGAACGTCGGCAGTTTAAAGTAAATATATTCAAAAGCGGGCCTGAATCACGAGAGCGAGCATGTTTTGTGTGGCTATAAACGCTAAGCCCCGACATGTTGTACTCGAGTTTTACCTCTGTAATATAATAAACATTTTCTAAGTAAAGCAGAAATTAAGTATCAAGTTCTTGAGAGTTTAACGACGACAAACTGTGAAGCTCCGGAAGTAGGTTATGCACGCAGTCTTGGGCAGACATGGTATTGTGCCATTCACTCATTTAGAGTTTCTATAGTCTTTGTATTAGACTAAAATAATAAAATATCGTGCGACTTCACATACATAGTTCTGATACCAAAGGGAAATTGGAAACAGCAAGACATCCAGGCCCATGGCATGTTATTTTTGAGTACGAATCCGCGATTCGGGCGTCTGAAGCGGATTTATTAACTAATGTTTAAATGCAAATAGTTTAAATGTGAACCAGTTATTAAAGGATAAGATATAGCATAAAGGTTAAATTTATAATGAATATTATGTAGCTACCTCTGCCTTCTGGTATGATCTGCCTATTTGGAAAGTAACTCACCTAACACAAAAGAGGCGAGAGAGATAGATTATATATATGGCATTTCATAGAAGACCTATTTACAACGGAATCTCCAAACTATCCGAATTGAAACGATTACTTCGTATATACAATAACCAATATTACTAGAACCTGATAAAATAAGTGGCATAACAATAGACAGAAGTCATACTAAAATAGTCAATATAGAAAGGTTTGAATCAGGAATCGCGTCGCAACTCAAAGACCACCGACCCACAAACCAAGGCAACCTGCAAGGTAAATACGCCAATAATTGCCAGCGAACACCTAAATGAAATCCCGTGTATACCTCTTAATGCCTCGTTTAAATAACAAAAGGCTATTACAGGCGTTTTTCAGTGCCAGGCACCGGGTAACTCGCCCTACGCCCTCTTAGAAACGCGCTAATAGGTGATAGGAACGCAGCTGGGGGCACGCCGTTTATTTTTTAAATGAAAGTTGCCAAGCGTGAGCATGACACAAGCGGAATGCTCGATATGATAATGCATTAAAGTGACTTCGCTTTGTGAGTAGTTGTAACTAGGGTTGCCAAGTAGGAGATTTAGCCTTGAATGATTTCCTTTGGGTACTGGCAGAGAAGTCCTAGGAAAGAATAGTGCTTTACTAGGTGTTGTAAGAGGTGATTAAGGTACCAGAACCTATATATGGGGGTAAATACATCCTTAACGGTAAAGCTTAAATATACAGGGCGGGGATGAGCAACAGCACTCCGGTCGTGAAAGCTGCGCTCTGCGATTGCCAACCCGCTTGCCCAGCTCGGCAGTTATGGGCAAAATTCCCCCTTCTTTGGGTAGGCATATGTCCAGCAGTAGACTTCTAATGGCAGGTGTGATAATGATGATCTCCTTTGGGTTTCTCTAATAAACAAGGTTGTTTGAAAATATTTTCTAGCATTTACGCGTTCACTGCCCACGATAATAATTTATATTTGTAAATGTTAATCTACTGCATTAATTTAACATTGACTTTTTCACGATCAAAAAATGCAGACTGAAATTATGATTTACCATTAGAAACCTACATCTTCACCGAGTAAAGTTGTATTGTATTTCATAAAATCAAGCAATAACACCTAAAGCGCAATGTAATTTGATTTATTTAAATGTGCGTTTGTAGCAAATAAATTCAAAAATTTATTAACTGATTTAAATAATTAATTTACAAATGGAAAGCTACATTATCTTCGAATTATATAATATGTATCTTATTACTTTATTCCGATAGTAACTCTGATGTAACTCCGATAGTAGTATGTAATAGGATTCAATAAAAAAAAATGAAAATGTAAGTAAAACGATAAATTTATCTTTAAAAATCCCCAATCAGCTGCAAAAAAGTTTCCAATTTAGTTTCTACCCGATAAACTGGTATCAATAAAGAAGTTTGCGACGACAAGTAATTAATTATACTTAGAATTCGTCGTGTGGTAATCTCCTATTTAAAAGTTTTTAATTTACTCTCAAAACGCGATTAAAGGCAGCCATCGTTTTGAAATATTTTAAGGTTACTATAGAGTATTGCTATTTCATTTTTGCACTCATCATATCAGCCATTGGAAGTCCAATGTTAGACTTAGGCCTCCCCATGGCAAGGGGAATTTTGCCCGTAATTGCCGCACTGGGCAAGCGTGCTGGCAATCGCGGAGCGTGTCACCCTATGCATTTGAGCTACATTGTTTATGACAGATTTATTGACTGAGGCGACTAAGGTACTAGAACCGACAGATGGCGGTATATCCATCCGAAACAGCATCTCTGAAATGCCCAGATTGGGGATGAGCAGCAGCTCCATTATCGGGAAAGCTGAACTTTGCGATCGCCAACTAGCTTGCCCGGCGCGGCAATTATGGGCAAAATTTTCCCTTTCTTGGAGAAGCCTATGTCTAGCAGTGGACTTTCAATGGCTGATATGATGATTACAATTAGGATGTTACTATGTTTATCAGATTACTGGTAAATGAAATAAGTATATAAATGATTTATTTTTAAACTGCGCTAGACTCGGTATACAACCGGCCCTATTAGAAATCTCAGCAATGTACGGCTTCAGTAGATAAGAAAATAATGCTTTAAGTCTTTTAATAAACGCGTGCTCGTAAATTGTATGTGTTTTTTCATAAAAGGTTTATTCCTTAATAACTCTTTATACAGATAATGATTGGTTCACCGCTGCTACACGTGGTTAGACGGGAGTGTGCGAGGCAATGCAGGTGTTCCACAATATCACCCCAGCTCATATAGATTGATTTTTTTATTTAATTGCAGGTTTAGGCGTGACTTCTGTTAGAACGAGAACCATATATCGTATACGTAATATGGTATAAATACCAATAGCATGCACCATGGACAAATAAATGTAGTCTATGTAAGTTTAAGAGGTTTGTGATTTGGAATTTCGAATTCGTACCAGCTGGAAAACGTTTGGATATGGTCATTTTTGTTCAACGTGGTAGGATAATATCTTTGCGATGTTCATCTCAGCCCTGTGGTACCAATTGTGGTTTTTGATCAGAAAGGTACTATTTTACTTTGATACTCCATAGTAATTTAGGATAGAAGAGTTCGTTTTAAAAAAAGAATTACTTAAACTATTTATTCCCACAAAGTTAATTGGCTTTTGTGGTGCTAAGCAAACTCAAGATTCAAATTACATCAAAAGTAGTTGCATTCAACGAAAATTATATAAATAAACTACGTAAGTTGCACAAAGTAACACAAGCAAATATAAACATTCCCAATTGAATGAACGCAGTATGCAAACTGCACCGCCACACCAAAATGAAAAAAGCAACGTGGCCCGCTTTAAACTTAAAATATATTCGACCTAGTTTATCGCGAACTTCATGTCCATATCGTGGACAAGACGGACAAATATGCATGCACTGTTCAACAAAATGGCGCGCGCTGGCTCTTTGAAGTATCTGCATGAATGACCGTTGAAATCGAGTTTTGGTTGGAAAATTACACAAGGAATTTTCAAGGATGGTGTGTTCTGGGATATTGAATGCCTTTCCGATTTTATTCCCTACTGGCAAAGTCGCCTTGTTTACCGTTCTGAGGAAATAATATATTTGTACCGTTGTTGGCATTGTATTTTGATTTTGCGTTTATTGTAATGAAGGTACACATTGAAGTGATATGATATGCCACGTTGTAGATGTAAACTATCATCATAACAGCCATCGGAAGTCCACTGTTGGACATTGGCCTCCAAGACAAGGAAAATTTTCACTATAATTACCGCGCTTGGCAATCGCTGAAGCTATCGCGATGAGCATGCTCCTGCGCATCCCCGCCCTGAGCATTTCTGTTTCACTGTAGATATATGACCATTTGTCGTTTTTGGTACCTTTGTCGCTTTTTACGAGGCTTGGTACAGGGATAGGTACTATTCTAATCTGTCGGTACCTCATAGCTGGTAAATATAAAATATACGGTGAAAAATGGAAACTCATACTTTAAATGCAATATTACAAAGCGTCTCCCTGTTTTCTATGTTCTTGGCTTAATCTATGAATGGGTTTCATACAATGAATTTGGGATGTGTATAACTCGAACTCTAGGGAAGAACAAAGGAAAGAGAAAGGATATTCTTAAATATGACTTCCCTGGAGACGTAATATAATGTTAAGTTCATGTGGACGAAATCTCGAACGTTACCTTGATGAGAAATAACAGAATTTATAGCGATAGAAATTACAGGCCCGATGGTGCAGATGATAGTAAACTTATATTGAGCGATGAGCGTCGTGGGTTTGATCCCCACCTAGAACAAATATTTATGTGATATGTACCTGCGTTTATTGTGTGTCTGGGTGTAAAATATGTATTTAAGTCATATATTTGTCATTCCGCTGTTGTCTGTTGTTCGCAACACAAGTACTTTAAATGACTAATCACGCAGTTAAAAGATTTTATTATAAGAAAAAAAAACAACTTCCATAAATAATATGAAAGCTATTGCATATTAAAGATAAACGTTGAGACATGTATGGGTTAATTATTGCCTTTTACATTTAAAAAGAAGTTAACCAACATTATCCGCTTCCTTCCTTTATCTTTCGTGTAGTCCCAGACTAATATATCTGGAGCATTATAAGATTACAGGCGAGCGATTACGACCGGTCATTGTGGTACCTCCGATAATTCCAATTACTGCTTCGGCCGCAGTACTAATAAGTCAAATTGGACAATGCACCGGCCACTAATTGCTTCGCTTCGCTTTACGGGGCCAGCTAAACATGTATTGGTTTTGATTGCCTTTGTAAGAAATTTGCATTTGATTGTGATTAACTAACAATTCCACTACATATTAGTTTTTTTTGTCCATCACTTAAAAAAATGAAATTATATTTTCTTTTACGATTGTAACTCTCATAATTCCTATAGCAATTGTTTTGCTTCTTATAATAAAAGCCGTGAGGGACCAGTAGAGTAAAAAAGTAACTCCCCTTGTACCAGGTGTGGCAAGAGGCGACTGAGGTTCCGAAACAGACAGGTGGCGGTACAAAATATTGTACCTCAAATGTACAGGGCGGGGGTGGGCAGCAGCATCTTCTTCACAAAAACTGCGCCTTGCGATTGCCGATAAGCTTGCCCAGCGCGGCAAATATGGGCAAAACTCCCCTTTTCTTGGGAAAACCTATGTTCAGCAGTGGATTTCAATGACTGTTATAATTATGATTGTAATCAAATAAAAGAAAGATTTTTTTATAAAAGTCTTTATACAGGGTATTATTACATTTCATTAGACCCCTAATAATATCTTAGTCTTACTACACGTGAGTGAATCATAAAAAAAAGTTAATAGTGTTGTACCGCCTCGGTTATCGATCTGCGCTGCATTATTGAGCAGACGGGAGCCGAAGTCGATAGTTACGACGCTATACAACTCCTATTTACTAGGAGCTACGCTATTTCTGGACACGGACATTGTTTATGGAATACGTAATGTGGTCTGTGACATTTCGCGGCGAACAATCGCGGCGGCCATGTCATAAATGTGTGATCGATAAGGCAGCACGCACTTTGAAATTTATTTCTGCGAAAATATTTTCATAAACAGAGACTGTGTGGAATCATATAATGTATATTCAAAGTACGAGTATATACTATCTGACTGTATATAAATAAAGCAAAAACGTAAATCAAGTCGGAAACGGCAAAAAAAGAAAATATACTTTTGAATGTGGTTTGGAAAAAATATTAGATAGAAAGAAAATTTGATACATGCGTATATGGGAAGTATATGAAGTTAAAATACATGATTATTTTAGATTTAATAAGTAATTGAATATGATGTTCTTTACGAGTATGAATCAGGAAGGAGAAGAGATCTATAATAGTTGCCGAAATATCCCGGCGGGTCAGGAACTTAAAATGGCAGTGGGCAGGGCAATTAGTGTGCAGATGGCCGATGGAGCCATAATATTCTGAAATTAAGACTACGTCAGACTTCCACTCACAAGGTAGACAATCTGCAATCTGACTAAAACCACAGGGTCGCGCTGCATGCAGGCCGCATGCAACTGGTCCTATTGGTTATTACTTGGGGAAGCATATGTCCAGCAGTCGACGTTTTAACACTAATATAATGATAATAATTAGTACATAACAAATAATACTTGAATTAATTGTAATAAAATGTACCAGAATATCGATGTACACAATAATCAAATATAAAAGTATTATCAAATAACATCTTAAGATTGTATTGACATTTGCGGATTTGCTCGCTCAAACATATTTACATTTCATTGTGTTGGGATGGAACGGGAGAAATAAAAGAATCCACAGAAATCCAACATGGAGCCGGTGTTTGTCAATCTGGATAATTCAGTCGGGAGTTACAGGATAATACAAGTAAAAATAAACTCGTAAACGTAATACACTCTGCGATTCTGTTATTACATTCCGTCATTGCTAATGTCCTTTAGTTGATTAAATTTCGATGAAATGCTGATATCAAAATTATATACAAGTTTTGTGTAGACTTGCACGACAAATGTATCCATCAGTCAAAAAATAGCATAAGATAGAAAAACGCGAGTTTATCAAATGATGTATAATAAAGTTAATTCTTGTAAAACTAAAACGAGGTGATTTTATACAATTTTCTCTTGCTAATTGATCATTATTATACCAGCTATTAGAAGTCCACTGCTGCACATAACCTTCCTCGCAAAAAAAAAATTTTGCCCATAATTACCGCGCAGGCAAAAGCGTGTTGGCAATCGGAGTGTTTCTTTAGCAATAAAGATGCAGCTGCCCATGGTGGGGCCCATTTGGGTGCATTTGAGCTGCATTGTTTCGAGATACCACCATCAGTCGGTTCTGGTACCTTAGTCGTCTCTTACGACTTCTGATAGAGGGAGATGTACTATTGGTTACTCTGCCAGTACCTCAAGGCTTTCTGTGGGTCAACTTGTTAGTTAATGAGTCATAAAGTATACGTCTAATGAGCAAAGTGTGTTAATTAAGAATTTACTTTTAACAAGTATATTAATTTATATTTTCTTACTATTATAAGCAGCGAAATTGCATAGACCGTTTAGTTGTAATACTCTCATAAATATCAAACGTAAGTCTGGATTTTCTAGCTCGAATATAGCGTTGTATGTTACTTTGCGATGTTAAAAAAGGTTTTTATAGTTTAGCAAAATGTAAGCATGCTTCAGACAAACAAGCTGTTGTATTTCGTAAAACATTTTTGTTTAACTACGGACTAACGTGGTCCAGACATCGTTAATTGTTCTCAACGACCTCAACTCCAGGTCATATTTGCCTAAAAACCTACTCTCTATATGTATACAATCCATAATGAACCGATTTTTTTTCAAATAAAAGAGTGGATTCCAGTGTTTTTTGATATTCAACTTCGCCTTGACGTTTAACGGGCAGCCATGTTAATAAATAAGTGAGTTTACGTAGGTATTGTTAGAGTACGTTTAGCTGCTTTAAATTTTATTAAACTTTAAAAATAATTTGGTTTTTGATAAACAGTGCCAGTTGTCCTTTATAACCGACTTGAAAAAAAGGAGGAGATTCTGAATTTAACTAAATGTTTTTTTATTTTTCTGTCTGCATGTTACTTTATTTCTCTGAGAATTGTAAACTGATTTTGTAAACTATTTTTATTAGAATGGGTGTAACCTCGTGATGGTCCAGTGGGCGTCAAGCTAGGGCCAGATGATGGGATCCGAAGGCAGCCCTAAAATTTTAAAGGCACATACAATGTGTTAAAGGTATTTTCTACTATTCGAGTATTTGCCTCTGGTAATGAAGTCTGGTATTTTATTGACGCTGCTGAACTAAGGCCTACCCAAGAAGAAGGAATTTTGCCCATAATGGCTGCGTTGGGCAAGCGTGTTGGCGATTTTAGCTTTTGCGACGGGGATACTGCTACCTATCCCCGCCCTATGCAGTTGAGTTACATTGTATTGGATAAATATACCGTCGTTATGCTGGTACCTTAGTCGCCTCTTACAACACCTAGTACAGGACAGTCATTATTCTATACTGCCGGTACCTCTGAGCTGTAATATTTCATGTATTTTTAATACAGAAGATGATAAATATCGATTAGTTTCATAAATGCATCGATAACCTACATCGCGCGGTGACATCACTAATGACAGGGCATCACTTAGAATTTCGCGAATGCATTACGGTCTTTTGTGGAAGTGGGCCAGGGCGGCGATGCAATTACGCGCGTGGTTGCGCGCGACTGTTTTGGACATGGTGCCACTTTAAAGTTTAACTATATGCCTTTTGTTGTATTATAGTCCTGTTTCACAATTGATTTTAAAATTGTGTACCTCTTTCTATACCACGTATCGTAGAGACGGTTGAGACTGGCAGATGGCGGTGTATCCATAAGAAGCAGTGTCAGGAGCATTCCCGTCGCAAATCTACAGGCGAAGCAATTATGGGCAAATCCCCCCTTTTATGGAGAGACCTATGTCCACCAGTGGAAATTATATGGCTCCTATTATAATATTTCTCATACCTTTTATAAAGGTTAGGCTTTTGGTTAATAGGTATAGAATATATAATGTATATCAAATACTATATGATATTCTATTGTCTAGTATTTGGCGTGACCTATGTGTCGTAAAGCTGGTTTTACTTTCAGAGTGTTTAATTTAGTTTCTTTTTTGTAATCATCTCTTCTCGGAGTATTTGGAGGCTTATTTGGACCGTGCTTCTAAATTCATCAAAAAAAGCAGAGACAATGCAGTTTGTATTGTTCCAAAACTACAAGCTGATTTAACAAATATTCCGAAAGCTGGAAGGAAAATGGATACAGAATTCATACGAAGCGTCATTTGCTTGAAAATAGTTATAGCACTTACACCTTCTTGTAGGAACTTTTGACGGTGAAGGTTATTAGTTGAATGAAAGTAAATTTTAAATGTTGCTGTAATTGTTTAGACAACCATATCGCACAAAACAGGTCTGTTAGGGAATCAGTTGGAGAGGTCTATGTTTGTTTTAAACCTCACGACATTTCATTTATTGACCTGACTCTAAGATAAGTAGCTTAAATCATTTGTGTTACGGATATTAGGCAACAGGGGAATTACAAATTCATTACTTAGATACTTAACCACCAGAACAAAAATAAATATTCTTTATATAAATATCAACACCATCCAGTCCGTCAAAATAAAGATTACAACATTAATCAATATATTTAAAGACCATCCTTATCACCAAATTGGAACTTGTTATATTTATATCCGTGTTAACCGTGATTCGGCACCATATCAGGCAAATAGCCCTACGATTGTCCATGATTATTTGTATTGTAAATTAGAAGGTGCCAAGGAATCCGTGTTGAATACGCAATTTGTGCAAACGCAGCGCGATGAGGGGGAACATCCGGGTAATTTTTATCTGAATACATATTTCCCGCTAAGAGTTTCCTCACGAGAATTCAAAATTAGATACGACATTTTCATGAGTTTTCATGGTTAATTTTGAAGAGCACAAATTATATGTAAAGTGAAATTAAGCGGCACAATTTTGTGTATCTAACTTTTTTCTGCCGGTACCTTACTGCTGTGAGGTACCAGCAGAGAAGAATAGTACCTTCCCCTGCACCAAGAGTCGATTAAGGTACCAGAACCGACAGATAGCAGTATATCCATCCGTAACTGTGTAGCACAAATGCAGAGGGAGGGGATGGGCAGCAGATTTCGCAATCGCCACTGCAGCATATAGACGCTTATAATATCACAAGGATATCAATCACAACCACGATGCCAACTTTGTCTCTTGAAGATATTATGTCATATTACCCGGTAATTTTACTGTTTATCCATTCCGCTTCAAACTAGAGCATAGAATTACGAACACTGGTGTTTGGAGGTTGAAATTTTTAACAAGTTACCGCTTTAACAAATGAAAAGTAAATATTAAGTATAATTTGAAGTAGACAGTAAGTAAAGTATCGATTAATAACAATAATAGACAAGAAAATGTTAACAATGCCTCTTTTAATAGAGCCTCAAACGGTATAATTTCAACTAAGTAATTGCAGGCAATAAATAAAACTATATTGTAACAAGCACTCTTCATAGTCCAAGGCACTTATCAGCTATGAAAAAAAAACTATAAAGAATGACAGCATAAATCAGTTTTCCTTTCCAAATTAATTTATTATTACTGCACTTAAACAAGGCGTGAAGGTCGCAGGTCAGCGCGAGTGACCTTGAGGTCATCGGGGTCAAGTTCGCGTTGAGTTATGTCTGATCAGGTGCTGGCCACTTAGCGCCAGATGGGGCCAAATTAGGCGAGTGTCGTTGAGAGACGTCCAATGTTGGAGCCTGCATAAATAGTGGGGTTGGTACGTGAGTCAGAAGTTAATAATGCCTACAGCTAGATTTCAGTGAATCAACTTTGCTTTTGTTATTTCTTCTAAAGCCAATAAGAATTAATAAGCAACAGGCCGATTTCAATTAAACGAAGAACCGAAAGGCTGTTAAACTGCGAAGAAAGCGGGTGGAACACCCAGTCTCTAGAAAATAATCTACCATCCAACGATAAGAAACAAACGAGCCCATGAAAGACTCTGGGTGTCGCAAAGAAAGATAGGCATTTTTTGCTCATAAATGTCTAAATAATAATCAAGTAAAATTCATTACGATCAAAATATAGCACGCTTCACTGCAAACATGACAATTTGTCAACGCGATTATCGACTATATTCTCTTCGCGATTAAAAGATATACTAAGATGATAATAATTGGCAGAGTAGAATAGTATCTCTCTCTCTGTACCAGGTGTCGTAGGAGCCGACTGAGCCGGAGCCGACGGATACCGATGCAGTGTAGCTCAAATGCTTAGGGCGGGAATGGGCAGTAGAATTTCCATCGCGAAAGCAGCACTGCGATTGCCAACACGCTTGTCCGGCACGGAAATTATGGCCAAAATTCCTCCTTCTTAAGGAGGCCTATATCCAGCCGTGGGCCTCTTATAGTGATTCGAATATGATGATGATGAAAGTGAGGTATGGAGCAGTAGCAGCAGAAATTGCTACCCTGTGTTATATCCGATGATGTGAGATGCGACTGAGGTATTGAAACCGACTGATGGCATGTTCATTTGAAACAGCGTAGCTTAAATGTTACAAGGTATAGGCCGAAGTAGCAGCGACGTTTACCCAGTGTGTCAATAAGTGCCAGTGGATGCTCTATGGCTATTAAGATTACTTAATTGACTAAAACTGGCTTTCCAAATTCAAATACTTTATCTCTAAACAAATGTAGTAACTGGCATTCCAACTTCAAATACTTAATCTTTAAACGAGTGTAGTAACTGGCATTTCAACTTCAAATAAAACGAATATAGTAACTGGCATTCCAACTTTAAATACTTAATCTTTAAACGAATGTACGGACTGGCATCCATCTTCAAATCCTTGTTCGAATGTAGTAAATGGCGTTTCAATTTCAAACAGAACCAATATAAATCAATATGGTTACTTCTCAAACCGATAGCTTTGTTCTTACGCCACATTAGCAGAACACTGACGACATCGCACCGCTACCAAACACCCCATTAGCCGTACACGAAGACACGCGATCTTGTACCACCCTGTACATTCTCACCTCGTAGTTAGTACGAGTGAATGACTAAACAGGGTGTCCATATTTAATCCGCGCACGGTCGTATCGGTTTAATGTGCGGCGAACGCATGCATAATTTAGCCGTGCCAGAACTTGCCTTGTTACGCGGCGCATAATGCGGTAGTGACGTGCTGTGTCGATTAACAGTTGTCGATGGCATTTGTTAATTGGTGGGTCATTTTTTTTAATAACTAGTCGAAGTTTTTTGAAGTCTTGATGACATTACGATGTATGTTTGGAAGAGGGAATTAAAATTAATTTGAGATTGTACACCAATACAAGAGCTATTTTTGTCGTGGGGTACTGCCAGAGTTGTACCTCTTTCTGTACCAGGTGATGTTAAAAGCTAATGAGATACAGGAACCGATAGATGGTAGTATATACACCCAGGCATAGTTACACTCCATTACAGGTGTAGTTTAAATGCAAAACTACGCTCTGTGATTGCCATCACGTAAATCCCAGAAACGATTTTAAGTTATTTCGGAATGCTTGTCTACCATTGGACATATTGCAGCAGATATTATGAGCGAAGTTTGCCCAAGAAGTGGACGGTTGCCAGTGGTTGGGACAGTAAAAATATATCTAAAATTTATTGCAGTATTTTTCATTTTAACATAACTTGTGACATTTCCAGTTCACTCAAAATATTGAAACTATTTTTAATACATTTAAAACGCGGTTTATATAATTTTTCACATTTCTTTTTCAATAACGAGTTCTTTGACGGGCCCGATGGCGCAGATGGTTGTGATCCTATCTTGTACTCCAAGGGTCGTGTGTTCGATTCCTATGTATTTAAGTATTATATTTGTGATTTCTGTGTTATCTGATGTCCATAACACATAGTGCTTAAAGCGACTTACCACGAGGTTAGGTTAATGTTTGAGATGTGAAAAAGAATAATCGTGTCGTTTTTTTAAAATAACAATATTGGTTATTGAAAACGGTTACCGCAATATAGCCGAAACGTGGAATAAAAACGTAAACAGTTAAATAAATCGCGTTTTAAAGCCATCATATGGCATTCTATAAGAATTTTGCCAGATTCATAAATATATCAAAGAGTAAGCTGTGAAAGCATACCAGACAGACAAAGTTATTTCGTATTTGTAATATCAGTATGGAAAAATGGAGTGTGTAACTTGGAAATAATTTTATTTGTACCTAGAAACGGATTCAATCCTGACAAACTGATGAACCGGTACAATTAGTTCTAACTATTGAATTATCGACTGACTGGTCTTCCTGCCATTGTGGTCTAACTAGGTTTTGTCAGGCGTCTTGTGGCTAAGGTAGATCTCTGGGACCATTCGATTTGAATCCATTACTAAGGTACTACCTCTTGAATTCGCAAACCACGCTCTTCTCGTTGGGTTGAGTAACTAAAACTGTAATAGTCTTGTTTAGATATTTACGTCACCAAATGACGTGTCTAATGGAATCATAATAGTAAATAACAAAAAAAACTCGTATCTAAAAAACTGATGAAGTAACCTCATACAAATGTTGTCTGGTACCCCATCATCCCCTATTTTTATTGCTAAATAGCACTGCTCGCAGAGAGGCAGTAAAATTACTGGGTAATATGATAAAATATCTTCAAGTCCAAAAAATCAATACATGGTCTTGGTAAGATATTGTAATATACAAAATTTATTTACTTATTTGTTCTTGCTCATATTTTTTCCTTTTTTTTCCTCGTTGGGTAGGCATGGTAATACAGAGTGTAATTAGGCATACATCTCTGCCCTGATGCATTTGGGATACCTGCGCTGTTTTAGGTATACCTATCTTTTTCGCTATTAGCTGCCTCTATTGATACCTGGTGCTTACGGAACTAATTAGTTATTAGTTAGTAGACACTAACGGTAAAAACTAGCTAGAGCATTTAAACGTTTTTTTGTAATTCTAACAAAAATTGCATATTTAAAAACTCTATCGGTTCTACGAACAAGTGCTCTGCCTACTGTCACTTTAACTTGTTGAACTGCTGGGTTGGGAAATTTTGTTATTATACGGATTTCTTCATTCCTGATTCGAACATGCAAAGACTGCGAGAATGCACGATATAAATAATTAATTATTTAAAAATAATTTATAATTACGACGGGTCGCACATCCCTACGATGCGACGAGATCGTTGGTCGCTATAGCGTCTCTGCGCTGCATCAAAATTACCGACAGGGATTTATAATCCTTGCATTATAATCTTATCACGCGAATCGGTTATATGTTTAAATAAATAAATGAATTACCACAACATCTGATAACATTGCCCTGACTCTGTGGTACGTCGCTTAAAGCACTTATGTTACGGACGCCAGACAATAGAGGAATCACATATATACTATATAAATACATAAATTTAACACCCAGACATAGAACAAACACAAATCCAAGTCTCTCAGACAAGTGTGACTCTCTTTATCATTATTTTCTTGTTGTAAACTAACTCGCCGCTATTAATGATAAAGTTTCACACGTCTATATGAATAACGTATAGTAAAATTTGTTGTTTTATTGCGACAATTATAACACAATTCAAAGTATCTGTGGTTAAAAATAACGAAGCATAGTTATTATAATAATAAATTCACCCGTCCTCTCGTACATTGATTAATTCCGAGATAAGTCGCTTTAAGTAGTTGTATTACGGACTTCAGACAACAGAGGAATCAAAAAGATAATGTTTAAAATACACATTAAACATCCAGACACATGTTCGTATATTAATACAAATATTGATCATAGGAAGGAAACGAATCCACATCTTCTGGCGTTCAAGACACAAATACAACCGAATATTATTTTCGTGTTGATTATGTTAATTGCATTTGAGTGTAATTAATTTGTTAAAACCACTAAACTACTGTATATCAGAAACTATTAAGAATATTAAAAAATATATATTACATATATTACAAAAGTTATATACCGTTTTGTTTCCGTAGTAAATGGTGATCAAAGCGGTCCTAAGGGAGCGACTCACTTCCTAAAATAGTCGGATTAAGCCATTAGGCCCACGGTACTCATACGTGCTGCGGAACGCGGCTTTGCCCGGTTAATTTAGCCAACTGGGTTGCGGCGAAGTTTTGCTTTGACGAAAGAACACAATAAGGCACAAATTACGAGAGCACAGCGAGACGTGCCCGGCTGAGCTCATCATAGTGTACAATAAAGGAGAAAGATTGGCCTGTTTCTTTGAAATAAATATAACATATGTGAGATGAAACGGAGTTATTACAAAATGTTATCAAATGTTGGATTAGAATTTATATCTTATTAAAAGGTCGTCTGCGATGGTACTTCACTTTCATCTATTTCTACCGCCAGACAGCATAGTTCGCATTCCTGAATTTCCGGTATGAAGGATGAGAAAAGCAGTGAAACTACTGGATAATATGATATAATATTCTCGAGTCTCAAGGTTGACAACGCGCTAGTGATATCATTATATCAGCGGTAGAAATTCAGCTTCCATTGCTGGACATAAGACTCTCAATTAAGGTGGAATTTATATATTTAATTGCCGCTCTGGGCAGGCGTGGTGGCAATAGCCGCACGTAGATTTTGCGATGGGAATGGTGCTTTTTTACCCCGCCTAGTCGCTTGATCGACGCTGTTGTATAGCTATATCGCTATTTGTCGGTTCTGGTACATCAGTACGACCTGATATAGGGGGAGGTATTTTACTCTTCTGCTACCCAATGACATAGCGAATATAATGGCTGGGTTAGTATTAATAAATTGTGTTAAAACGCTTTGATTTTACGCAGTACGCTAACGGTTCGATCCCCAACCAGGACGAAAATTTACTTGAAGAATAATACTATAATTTAATATAGATAATATAATAAAATAGATGAAAAGATTTGCACTTTTAGTTTCCCGTATCTTTAAAGTTTAATTACGTACTAGCCGCATTTGACTATGGCTCAACTCAGGCTTTGTAACAGCGTCGTGCGAACTGAAAGCAGTAAGCCATCGACATAGTAGCAATTGGAGTGGAAAATTAGCTTCGGCAAATTTCGCCATTTTGGAAACTTTGACGGCCACCCGTTCGTGTAGGGGATGAACCTTTTGACTTTGGAGACAATGTCTATGGTGGGTAAAAATATTTTGATAATTATCCGCCATTTTGAATGCCAGTATATGTATGATGGCGCAAATGGTCGTGATCGTATCTCATGCACTAAGGACGAATATTTATATTTAGGATAATATTTACTAGAACAAAAATCTACTTGCCTCAGGTGTAAGGCGGGACTCGAACCCGCATCTTTCCCATACCAGAGGACTGCACTACCGTTGCGCGAATTTATGTCGACGTGTTCTTTTTGTTGCTTACCAAAATTACAAACACTCAAATGTTGAGACCGGTGATCTGTCATACAAGGTTTTTCTAGTACGGATACCAGTCTCTTACATAGACTATATAGTAATAAGTTTATAGTTTAACCATTTAGTGATTCTGTGTTAGAGAAGAAAATAAAGAAATTATTATTATTAAATAAATAAAGAAATTATTTTAAAATGACAATGTTTTTACAAGCTGGAAGTTATCGATAAAGGAGAAATAGATATTTAAATACTACTTCAATAAAATATTTCAAAGCATATATTCATATATTATGATGACATGTATTAAATATATATATATATATTTAAGTATTATATTTGTAATTCTTCTGTTGCCTATAGTCCGGAGCTAACATTTGCAGCAAACAATTATGTTGCCAGCTCAATGTATGTGATATTGTATGAAATTATTTTGTATAAATTATTTATTTAATGTTAATTTGAGAAATCTATTATTTTGCACAAAGTCACGAGTCATCAATTTTCAATTAACTTCTTGCCTTGTTTTTACCAAAAAGTAGAAAAAAAAGGTTCTAATTATTTTCGATTTAAATTTTTACTACTGGACCACTAGAGGTCTATAGACAACACTGCATTTAGAATCTAGACGCTTAGTTCCTAGACTTGATAAGTGACTGAAACCTAGGAACAGTACATCAATAGAGTCAATCCAGGAACGTTTTTATTTCACCTACAAATTTTGCGAGGTCTAAACTGTAGTATACTACCGCTCTGTTCGCGCACATAAATCAGGGGTGCGCAACATTCGGGCGTTTGTAGGATTCCCGATCCGTCTCCTGGGCCCGATAAATCCGGGACACCCAGGTTTTTACACCTGCCCCCTCTTGCAGTCCACGTATTTAATTTACTTGGGAAAAATGCAGTTATTTGGGGTGAGATGTCCAGGGAAATCTTAGCCACTCGAACGTTTTTTATTTTTTTATTAATTCTGTGTATTTTTTTTTAAGGAAAGAGATGTCGGTTAATATTAAAAGGGGCGAGCCTGTTAGTACGTGAGGGGGAGCAAATGCAACTATTAGAAGAAAATAATGTTAAGGCTCATGCAAAATTTTCCGCGGAGATACGGCAGAGTAAAAAGTACCTCCTCCTGTACCATGTGTCGTAAGAGCTGACTGAGGTATTGGGACCGATAGGTAGCGGTATTACCACCGAAGCAGCATTTCTGTCGCAAAGCTACGCTCTGCAATTGCCAATATGTTAGTAAATTTAGGCAAAATTGACCCTTTCATATGGAGGCCTATGTCCAGCAGTGAATGTTTTACAGCTGCTATGATAACGTTGAAGAATATTTAGGTTTGTAGGTACTTAATTATTTAATAATAATTCTCACAACATCTCACACATTGACCTGACTCCGTGGTAAGTCGCTTAAAACACTTGTTGCAGATATCAGACAATAGAGAAAATACAAATAAAGTACTAATATATATATATTTAACACCTAATCACAGAACAAACACTAATATCATCAAGTAAATATTTGCTCTGGGTGGGAATCGAACCCATGACCCTCGGCGCACAAGATAGGGTCACTACGTCAATATGTACTTGATTAATATACTTGTTCATCAAGGTCATTACAGCCTTGAAATCAGAACATCATTGATTGATGGTGAACTGTACCTTCCCATATAATTATTAGCAATAGCCAAATGAAGCATAGATTTTGATTGATCTGCAATTTCTAATCATTAGAAAAGCCTAACACGTACACTATAGTTCGCATATACCGTTACTGATTATAATTGTTTGAAGTGAAGCCGAAGAGACAGTTACTAAATAAACAAACATGGTTCCCGAACATCGAGCGGGGTGCGGCTTAATTGCAATAAATTCGAAACAAACAACGGGCGAACATTTAAACAACACCCGTCAGTTTGTCACCCTGCCAGGTATTTGCCTTTAATTCAGCACATATTAACCAAATGAACATACCGACTAACCTAATTTATATAATGAATGCCATACATTACCCCGTACGATTCACTATAAGCTTTCTCGCTCGCGAACTTCGTGTCAACAACGGGAATATATCTCATTCCGCGCCCAGACACCGAGCCGGGCGGACGTCTGCTATTTATTTTATTAATAAATATGTTAATCCGGGAGGTAAGTGGCGCGGCGTGCCTGCATTATTCATACTAAGGTAGCACAGTTGACATAGCGTCGGATAGCGACCATGCAAATTCAATCCGCGAGATGCACCAAAATTATCATAATTGTAAAGGAAGTTTTTGTTTCTCCACCTGGGTGTTGAAGTTTAATCCAAAGTTTGCCCGACATTTTTAGTTTTGTACAACGGCATCATCACATCCCAATTTGCAATGCAGATAGTGAGAAAAGGCTGTCGCTAAACTTTTACTGTTGGATTTGTTGCTGTGAAAAATACGCGGGCGCGCGCTCGCGGTGCGTTCTTTGAGGGCCGACGGCAAATTGAGTTATGTTTGTTGGCTTTCCCGCAAATGTCCTTAACGTGTAAAATAATAAAAGGATTGTTAGGATTTTTCTTTTGGAGACGTCCGCCGAAAATGTTGCTATTTAATATTTCCTTGGAAGCCAGGAAAGACGAAAAACATATTTTTCGTTGGCAGCAATATTAAAAAACCCTATTTTTTTTAAGGATGAGTTGGTTTAGATATATAGAAAGGATAGATGAAAGTGGAGTCATCGCACAAATAAATAGAGCGGAAGTGAATGAAAACTTCGGTATAGGATGACTCAGCGAACATATCTTAACCCGGAAGAGGTATTAAAGGCCAAGCCAGAAGTACCAGTAGCGAGTAATGGAAGCAAGAGAGGTATGCCGAGATTGTATGTAGCACGATGAAATCCCTAGTCTCTACCCCGATGGAACACAGGCGTGATATATGTATGTATGTTGTATAAATAGATTAATGAGTATATGCTAGTTATTTTTTTAAGGCGGATCGGTTTATCCGGTATGAATGATATTTGGTACATAGATTATTGATAGTCTAGAATACATATAGACTTAGTATGCTGTACTCACTGTACTATGATATACTTTTTATGCTGAAAACATGTTTCCACGAATAGGCACAAGTTTTTGCACAGTTTAGTTGTCATAGAGCGACAAAGGCTTCTTCCCGAATCCGGACCAAAAGACTTTGCGGACAAAGTCGGGAGTGGGAAGCTAGTATCATATGAAAATATTTTCAGTAGCGTACGTTTTGACGATGATATGATCATGAAGGTAATTTGAATGTGAGCATCTAAAAATGGAAATTAAGGTACACCACATTTCGTAAAAGCATAACGTATTATTGTAATCGTGAGGTACCGGCAGAGGAGAAAAGTATGTCCCCTGTAACAGGTGTTGTAAGAGGTAACTGAGGTACCACAACCGACTAATTGCGGTATATTCATCCAAAACAGTGAAGTTTAAATGCACAAGACGGTGATGGGCAGCAGCATCACAGTCGTGAAAACTGTGCTCTGCAATTTCCACCATGCTTGTACAGCACGGCAATTATGGGAAAAATTCTCCCTTTCTTGGGGAGGCCTATGTCCAGCAGTGGACTTCCAATGACTGAGTATTTTCTTGATTTGCGTTAGTTTTGTTAACCTGTTAGCTAGCGGTATAGAGTCAATATGTGAGGGCTTAAAATCACGAAACTCTACGGAGGCTTCGAGCCAATCGACGCGCGCGATTTTTCGACGGCCGACGCGGACAAACGCCACGCATCCATCAACTACTCTAGGTAGAGTTGCAAATGAACAGAGCCGACTCTTTATTTATTTTCTTGTTTATTGGTATATTTCTTATTCTATCTTCTAATAATATTTAGCATTACGGTATTTATTTTTAGTTAAGTCTACTAAATAATTGTCAAACTTACAGACAATAGCTTTAGATGATGTTAGGTTGTTTTCGATGTAGATATAAGTTGTTTTCAAATCTAGTTCGACATTGAATGCTATTTTGTACTTTTATTAGGCTTATAACTTGTATTGACCAGCCCAATGGCGTAGATAGTAGTGATCCTATCTTATGCGTCAAAGGTCGTGGATTTGATTCCCACCCAGGACAAATATTTATATGATGATATTTGTTTTTATTCTGTGTCTGGGTGTTAATTCTATGTATTAAAGTGTTATAATTGCTATTCTTCTGTTGTCTGATATCCGTTACACATGTGATTTATGTGACTTAAAACGAATCAGTTCAATATACGAGATATTTTGTGAATTTATTATTATTTTAATTTTAAACAAGCCATGCCATATATTTTTACAAATAAAATATGATTATTATAGTATAGTCACACTATTGTATACACATGTACATTGTTATCAGTTAGAAATGGTTCCAGATAACATAATAAACGTTACTCGTATTGAATTTTGTAAATTTTATTTTTCTTTTACATCAACCGTGCATCAACGGCGTCGATACGTTTGCGTTGGCTGGAGCAATATTTACGCAGTTGTGTAGGATCAATTAAATATTAAAAGCCACCATGGGCAATGTCTATATCTAACGTGTATTTTATTATTTTTGCCCCTAATGCCACGCTGGGCCAGGGTTGGTGGAAATCACAGAGCGCAACTTCGTGAAGAGGATGCTGCTGCCCAGTCCCACCTTATAGTATTCAAGCTGCGCTGTGTCGGATGCATATACCGCTATCTGCCTGATCCGGTACCTCAATCGCCTCCTACGACACCTGTTATAAATAGATATAGACTAGAGGTAGAGACTATTCTACTCAGCCGGTACCCCACATCTTATTCAATACAATTTTACTTAATTTTGTTCTATAAAATATGAATTCAGAAACAAACCACTATACCCCACAATTTTCTCGCCACCTCTAACAATTCGCAAGTCTACCGCGTCTCCTGCATAGGGGTGTTTTAGCAAATGAGCCCCGCACAAAGTCAGGCGGAGCCGCGTGAAAAAATTGTAGCGCCTTTACATATGGGAGGCTTTCAATGGGCTGCGAGTTTTCGCTTTTTATACAAATTCCGAGGGAAAATGAGTGATGAAATATGTTTTTTTTCCCATCAGCAAAACAGTACGCATTACCATGTACCTTTTACTATTTTATTTTATATAACAATTATTTTTTGTAATATATTATGGTATTTCACTTGATGCGTCTGATTGCATAGATTTATTTACATCTGACATAATCAAACTGACATATAGTACGTTGACCTGACTCCGAAATAAGTAGCTTAAAGCACTTGTGTTATGAGAGAGGAATTAAACAGTAGAATTACAAATATAATACTTCAATACGTGTTAATGACACACAGACACAGAAGATATATAAATATTTGTGTAGGGTGAGGAGCGAACCCACGACCTATGGCGTACTAGCATCGAGCCCGTCTAAACTCTTCGCTGTAATTCCTATGGTAGTCTTGTAAGGAAAACCTGTTAGGCATTTTTTTGTAGAACTCAATTTCAAATGTTACCTGGATGGTGTAGATGTTAATTAACTGACGATGAAACTAACGTTTTTTACCTGAAACAAAAATACAAAAAAAATTATTACAAAAAGATCAATTTCAAAAATAATAATGTCTATAAAAAAAGTTTTCTTCACTTATAATCTATTTTCGACGTAGTGATCCTTTCTTGAGCGCCAAAGGTCGTGGGTTCGATTTCCACTTAGGACAAATATTTGTATGATAATATTGAAGTTTGTTCTATGTGTTAAATATATGTATTTAAGAGATATATTTTTAATTCCTCTGTAGTCTGATGTCCGTAACACAAGTGCTTTAAGCGACTTATCACGGAATCACGTCAATGTATGAGATATTGTGGGAATAATAATAATATTCACACACTATATTACAAATATTGACCTGACTCAGACTTAGGGCACATGCGTGATATATTGCATGTATGATTGATGTTAAGGGAAGAGAACTTGAAAGTGCATGCCATATACCAGCATCATGCAGTCTGGGATAATTTTACTAATAATAATAATAAAATTTAGAGAACATCCCATACATTGACCTGACTCCTAGAAGTCACTTAAAGCTCTTGTATTACGAACTTCAGTCAACAGAGGATTCACAAATATAATACTTAAATACATTTTTAACATCCAGGGACAGATCAGTATAAAAATATCATCATGTACATGTTTGTCGTGGATGGAGATCAAACCCACGACCTTTAGCGTATAGTAATGGGTCACTACTATCTACTCCATTGAGCCCCTCAAAGTTCATGTTGATTTCTCTGATGTTTTATGCCGTGTTTGTATTACTCTGTTACTTAAGATACAATAGGGACTTGTCTGTTTACATAAAATTGTCTATTTTTCAGTTACTGTCCGGATGGTTCGTAAATTATTTAGCGTTATCATTAATTAAAAGTGTGTTAGCCGTGAGGTACCGGCAGAGTAGAAAAGTACCTCCTCTGTACCAGATGTCATAAGAGGCGCCTGAACAGTGCAGCTTAAATGCACAGGGTGATATGGGCAGCAGCATCCCCGTCACAAAAGCTGCTCTCTGCGATTGACAACACGCTTGCCCAGCGCGGCAATTATAAGCGAAATTCCCCTTTTTCTGGAGACGCCTATGGCTAGCAGCGGACTTCCAATAGCTGATATGATGATGATGATAATGATGATGAACCATATTAAAATGCGAATATACAAAATATATATTAAGAATATACTCTTTGACCTACATTAAAGTTTTTTATTGCATTTCTTTTGAAAAGTAAAAGAAAATTAGGTTGAACCATTAGGACGGCTTTTATGAGGGATTTAACTTTATTTAATCCCTTTCGCATATTAACAACGAGGGGTAGGTGGGGGATAATGTGGGGGTGGAATTACGAAAATTCCATTTGATGTAAAAATGCCTGGGTTTTATTTGATTAGTTCACAAGAAAAGCTTTTGGGATAAAGTGCGTCGAGATTTCGCCACGGATTTAGGTTTCAACGTTATTTAATAATTAATTCTACCTTTGCCGAATAAGTTTTTTTTCTTAATAGTTCTCTGTTTCTGTGTTTAATCATGTAAATTAGGTACGTACATAACTTATTGAATCGTTTTCAACTGGTGTGATATAAAAAGAAAATTCGTTTCACATTCTTTATTCATTCCTTTAGTATTTTTAGATTTTCACCAACTAAGTGTTATTAAAATTAAGCCGTAAAGTCGGAGTGGCTCAAACAGCTCGTAAAATTTTACGGGTACAGCTTGCTGGCTGTGCAGGTACGTGCACGTATATCGTCTATATAAACCCATCAACGTATGATGTACAATGCTCATAAAACTGTATAGATTATAAGTTGTAGGGTGTTTGTTAAGGGTTTTTGTTCCTTGTAACTACAAATTTTTATTATAAAAATGCTGTCTTTGGATACTGTTGGGTGCAAGTTTTAATCACGTTAGGGTTTATTAACAATGTCGTTCCGATTAATCGGAAACAATTAAACGGATCGTATGGACAAATCGTATTGGATTTAGGACCTACTAGCCTAAAACAAAGCGTAAGATAACAGTGCTGTAGTTGATTGTTTCTCCTGACACTTTGTGTTTGTACCGTATCTGGGTATTAAATATATGTATTTAAGTAATATATTTGTAATTCCTGTGTTGTCTGGCGTCCGTAACACAAGTGCTTTAGCAACCAAGTCAATCACTCAGTTGTGCGATTTTATTATATTAAAAAAATATTATTTAATTATGACGGGAATTCAACTCGGACAAACATCGTGTCATGTAATTTTTATATACAAAAATGTGACCAAAGAGCATGGTAACATTCAAGCGTTCACGTAAGTACACTTTGCCGGTTAGCAGAGTGCAAGACGCCCATGAAGGCGCCGCCGGTGTTATTATAAGGCGAGGCGCCCATCGCGGTGTTTACTTTCGATCTGGTGCGGTGCGGTGCGAAGCGAAGATGCGCGATGCTCGTTTGTTTTCAGGAAATATTTATTCCGATGTACCGTTGTCGAATCATAAAAATATTGGGGCTTTTAAACTTGTTTGTGTTATAAATTTCTTTTTAACACACGTGGTGGCACTGGGCGATGTTATTTTAGGTATTACACTGTAACCTTAGCTAATGTTGTGATGAGGAAACAATACATTGCTTCGTTTGTAATTAGTAAACTCAAGAGTGTTGAAGCGATTTATTTCATTTTATATATCTATCAATAATCAGCTGGATTATCAGCGAGTATAAACATCTATCCTGCACAGCGTTTTTGTTTGTTCGTAAATCAAGCCTTGACTGCTGTATTTAATTTGGAATTCAAATAATAATACATTCTCACAACATCTCATATTTAGCATGAACTGTTTACAAGAAAATAAATATAAGTACCTACATATTTAACAGGTACAAATATTCATTCTAAAAGTTACGCAAGACAGGAACAATACACATACATATTCGACCAAATGAACATTGAAGATAACTGATATCCTATTAATGTTCCCGTCTGATCCCCGCGACTCATAAAGCTACTATCAACTGCTAACTGCCTTAAACTAGACCAGGAAGTGAGTAGTTTGAAGAGACGCGCATAGTTGTCGCGGCTTGCGGTCACATGTTTTAATCCAACCTCGAACAGTCAACTATTCGACGAATTGACCAACTTCGAATCGAATTAATTTATTGCCATGTTTTACAATAACACTGTAAATCGATTGTTGTCACTACTTTTTTGTCATCATTTTCATTATTATAGCAGCCGTTAGAAGTCAATCTGGGCAGGTGTGTTGGCAACAGTGGAGCGCAATTTTCGCAACGGGGATGCTGCTGCCCATCTCTGCCCTGTGCATATGAGCTGCACTGTTTCGGATGGGTACACCGCCATCTGTCGGTTTTGGTACCTTAGACATCTCTTACGACACCTGGTGCTGTGGTACTATTCTACTCTGCAATTATATTACGGCAACTATTGTTTATTATTTGTTTACAAATAACTCTAACTAGTCATTAGGTTGTGAGGAAATTTTTCTTAATCTTTAGGCTTTCGTGTGGTAGTAGTCAATTTTGAATGTGAGCAACCGCAACATCAAATAATTCAACTTTTTTATAATTAATTATTGTTATATCTAGTTATGAGGTACCGGCAGAATAGAATTGTACATTTTCGAGGACCAGGTGTCGATACATCTGACTAATGTACCAAAACTGGTCAGATAGCGGTATATCCATCATCCAGTGGACGAGTGGCGCGGATGGACAGCAGCATCCCCTTCGTAAAAGCTGCGTTGCATCTGTGACTTTCTATAGCTAATATGATGATGATGACACCTAGTTGCTTCTTACGACACCTAGTAGGAGTATAATAAGGAAAAAAACCGCATCAGTACCTACTTACACATTCATGCCCGTTTATAATGAAACTAATTACCTTTTAATTAAACCATAAATTAATTTATTAAAAATTCATTAATAAGAAGTGGGATGGCCCCATATTTCGTGGGTCCAACGGGCCAATGCACCGGGAATGGGTGCCGAGTGGCCGTTAATTCCGTTAATTGTTGTGTTCTCGTAATAAATAAAGGAGATTAAGCCGTTGATCGGAGTGTGCGGCGACCCTAATTGTGTACATATATTCCAATTGGGTGTATAAAAGAGGTTTTTTGAATGTACAATCTACACAAATCATTAAAAAAAATCAAACAATTTTAGCCTCTATGTACATAGAATAGGGTTGATAATCAGTTGACAAATTTTCATCTTGAATTTAAATACTTACATAGGTAAATTGAAACATATACATACTTTGTTTAAGTTAAACAAGTTTGCATACGAAAATATCTATAAATATTGAGTAAAATAAATGTATTTTACTAGTATATTTCCTCTGTTGTCTGATGTCCGTAGCACAAGTGCTTTAAGCGACTTACCTCGGAGTTAAAATGTATCAGACGTTGTAGGAAATAAATTAGTATATGTAATGTATGTTTTCTATCTAAAATAATGTTTAGAATAAAAACATGCAAAGTATCGTACTTAGAATTATCATTAATTGGAACATTTCATAACACAAACAGAAGCATTAGAATGAACACACGCGTTTCACGAAAAAAACAAACAACAGTCGAAAAACAAAATAGCATCAAAGACGACAGTTTATTTTTAACACAGCGACTTGAAAAATCTAACCTTATTTTTTACTATGTAAAGATCAACATTGAATACACAGTGAATTATTAACACCCGAACAAAATACTGACATAAAATTGCAATTCCTGTGTGCGTATCTCGTAAATACCGCTATAAATACCAGTTAATTTGTAAGCATGAATCAGGGATAATTATAATAGTATACCACAAATGAGTGTTTAACAGGTTATTAAGTTGATGCAGAGTTAATCTTTTCATTCATCGTTTTATAAATTAATTAATCCACTAGCTGGTGCCGGTGGCTTTGACCGCGCGGTCGATGACTTGTTTCACTATCATCCGATGTAATAATAATAATAAACATTATACAACATCATATTAAAACCAAGTTTTAATGTCATAAATATGGCGAATTTTATAAAAATCGTTCTACCAACCAATCCGAAACTACAGATGAGTAACTAACTTCCGTGTTTACAATATATTTTTTTAATTCCAACAACCTCTCATACATTGACCTGGTTCTGTAATAAGTCTCTTAAAACACCTGTATAACAGACATCAGATAACAGAAGAATCAAAAATATACTACATAAATCCATATATTTTACACCCAGACACAGAGCGATCATAAATATCATAATATAATTATTTGTCCTGGTTGGGAATCAAACCCACTTGCTTTGGCGCACAAGATAGGATCATTACCATGGTTTCGATCCCCACCCAGGACAAATAATCATATGATTAATATATATATTTTGTCCTGTGTCTGGTTGTTAAATACTTATTATATTTGTGATTTCTCTGATGTCCTACGTCCGTGACACAAGTGCAGTAAGCGACTTATCTAGGAGTCAGGTCAATATATGAGATGTTATGTGAATTTATTTATTTTCGTCGCAAAGCTACGCTCAATGATTGTCATGACGCCTGCCCGGCGCGGCAATTGACAAATATTCTCGTACGTTCAACGGTGAACTTTCTACAGCTGGTGTTATAAGATGAAACACTTATAATAAATTCAATATACCGTTTTATTATTTGCAGTGAATACACTTATCATCCCCCTCTATAAGATATTGGTATGTTATGCAACACCATGTATATAACATACCAACACACCACCGCCACAGCTCGTAAAGTACACGAGAAATATTTAATAAAAACATAAAAACACTCACACAAGAAAAACAGAATTTGCACTTACATTAACAGAGGAGAGCGCGTTAAATAAAAATAGCAACGTATACCCCAAATATCCGAGGGGAGACTCGGCAAAAGGATAAACACGCTAAAGGGTGCTGTTGACTACGCTATCCACAAAGAAAACACTTATGAATGTACGTGGGGATGGAGTCAATCGAGAAATTTCGCAAGCGCCTGTATGTGCGTTCGTTAGTAAGAATTCTGTCTTGCGGAGGAGGCCGAGGGAATAGGGCACAATGCATATTTACGTCCTATTCTATTTGTATTGGAACGGTTTTATTTGCGAGACGTGGAATGACGATTCTGTCTTATGATGTTTTGATTTTATTGAACTAGTTTATATGCAGAATATGTCATTTTTTATTGTATTTTTTATAACTTTGATTAAAATAAATATTACAGTCTGAGACATGTAGCGACAAGACTCGAATGCCGTATAAATGATCACGAGCCGCGAGAGAAGGCTTCGCTTGAGCTGCTCAGGTTTATGTCGCTGAAGGCATTCCATGATCTTTCTGGAAGTCTCTAACTGTGGGCTATACCCAGTAGCGAACATTCTTCGGTCAAAATAATAAAAATTGCCTATATTACTTAGTTTCCATTCCAATGTTGCTTTTAAAGATTGTGGAAGCAAGTAGACTTGATCATCATACCAGCCATTGAAAGTCCACTGATGGACATAGGTCTCACTAAGAAACGGGGAATTTTACCCATAATTGCTGCACTAGATCAGTGTGTTGGCAATCACAGAGCGCAGTTTTCGCGATGGTTGTTGCTGCCCATCCCCACCCTATGCATTTCAGCTACACTGTCTCGGATGGTTATACCGCCATCTTTCGGTTCTGGTACCTTCTTACGACACCTGGTGCAGTGGGAGATACTATTTTACTCTGCCGGTACCTTACAGCAATTTAATAAAAAATTTATTAGTTAAATATATAAAAAACGTTAAAGTTCACTCCGAAGTAAGTCGCTTAAAGCACTTGTGTTACTGACATCATCAGAAGAATTACAAATGTGATACTTAAGTATATAAACTGAACACCCAGACACAGAAGAAACCCAAATATCATAATTTAAATATTTGTCCTGGATCAAATCCACGCCCTTCAGCTCACAAGATAGGATTACTAACATGTGCGCCGCCTTCGGGCTCTATATAGACTTTACAAAGAAATATAGTAAATTTACAATGCTTTTGCACTTTTTGTACAACTATAGATATATATAGTAAAGTAGTTCTGATTTAATATAAAATATAAATGCATTCAAAACACAGTTAAAGAGACATCAAAAATATCATATTTTTATGAACGGTAGAGCGCGAAAATATTTAACATCTAGCAGGAGAAGACATCTACTAATTTCGTAATAGAATTCCGGGCTTGTTAGAGCACCACGCGCGCCGAATACATGTCTTGTACGTGGCTTGCAGATGGACTGTGCAGTGCCAGTGACAGCGGGCGCATGAGCGGAGCGGGCGATGTAGATAGGTGTTAAGCACACATATATTACGTATTTTGCCTCCAGATAAAAGTCCTATACTAGAGTTAGATTATTAACTCTTACAAAGGTCGTCTGTAACGGTAACACACTCTCTACCGCCAAATAGCAGTGTTCGCAATGCTGTGTTCCGGCTTTAAGGGTGAGAGGGGCAGTGAAATCACGAGATAACGTGACAAAATAACTTCAGGCACAAGTTTGGTAAAACGATAATGATATCTTTGTGAAGCCACGAGCGTCTATATAGTGTTTCTTTGCTGGCTTCGTAATATAACATTTAAGAGCCGACTGAGGTACCGGAACTGCACTGTTTCGGATGAATGTACCACTATCTGTCGGTTCTGGTACCTTAGTCACCTCTACGACACCTAGTGCAGTGGGATATACTATTCTACTCTGACGGTACCTCACGCCAAAATTTAGTATTTTTTATAAAGTTGGCATTTCACAATAATATAAGTATAAAGTCGGCATTAATCGGCAAGCAAAATCCACCGCTAACTTTTAACTACTTGTACCACCCCGCCCCCGCTGCGACTCAAACTGCGGCCTGGGCTACCGCACGTCGCTGCCGGGGGCGGCCGCGGATTAACCGGATTATACCCGCCCAGATACCACTGTTTTTCCTTGTTAATAATTACAACTAGCAATAACATCGTCCGTGGTATGCTGTTTTAGCCCAACCTACCCTTTTAAGGTTGTACTTGCTTTATATTAAACGTCAAACATTAGCTATTCTGGTGCAGTCAACTTTAATTTATTCTTTGTATAAAATGTTTTGTAACAGTACAGTTTTTATGACAGCCGTGAAGTACCGGTACTAGAATAGTACTTCCCCTGTACCAGGTGCCGTAAGAGGCAACTAAGGTACCAGAACCGTCAGGTTAATCATCCGAAACAGTGTAGCTTAAATGCAGAGATGGGCAGCAGCATCGTCGCGAAAGCTGCGCTCTGCGATTGCCAACACGCTTGTCCAACGTGGCCAACTTTCCTTCCTATGGACTTATTAAAATTTCCTCTGTTTTGGGGAGGCGTATGTCCAGCGGTGGACTCCCAATGGGTGATATGAAGTACATAGACTCTTGGAACTAAGGCAAAGCTGGATACGCAACGATTTGAATCTCAGGTGAAGTCACGAACATTAAGCGAGTATGGCACAAACAAACCCATCAAAAAGATACAAATCTATAGGGAACACATACTTGGTATCTTCGAAAGTTATAATCGGAGTGAATGAATTAAGTTCGAAGTCCTTAAAGCTCAGACTCAGTAACTTAAATTATGAAACTCGCTCAGACGATATTTATCTGTACTCTTAAATCTTTGATCTCGTTAAGGTCCATAAAACCCGAGTGACAACGATATTTTTACGTTATAAAATAACATTTGAGTATGTCTTGTTAATCCGGGAACAAGTCTATGACATCCCTGACATCTACACTGCGTATCTACTTAATGCGTGCCTCTGTCTATTTAAAAAAGATATGCCAATGTTATAAAGAAAAATGAAAAGCCAGATTTATCCCACGGGAAAGCTTTTTCGGGGTAAAAATAGCTTACGTGCTATTTGAGGCTATCAATATTCTATGTACACATTTCATGCAGATCTGTTAAGCCGTTCCGGCGTGAAAGAGTTAAAAACATACATCCACACAAATATACTTACAATATTACGCGTATATAATACTATATATATTAATGTAAAATATTGTATAGATATGATATCCGGACATTTGTTTCTGCATCACGATGGTAACCTTAATCATCGTTATCATATCATCGATTGGAAGACCACTGTTGGTCATTGGCCTTCCCAAAGAAGGAGGTATGTTGCCCATAATTGCTGTGCTAGGCAATCGTGGTGGCAATCGCAAAGTACTTTGACCCCAGGTACAGGGGGAGGTACTTTTCTACTTTGAGGGTAACCCACACAAATATTTAAAAGTTTGCCAGGTCTAATATAAGAAATAATAATATTCACACTATATCTCATACATTATTTTAGTTAAGTATCTGTAGCCATTTGGATATGATGGTATCTTTTATATTTTTAACATCCAGACATACACCAAACACATACATTATTATATAAATGTTTGTCCTGGGTGAGGATAGAAACAACAACCCTTGGCGCATCTGGTAGAATCACTACCAACAGGCCCGTCATTAAGAAATCGCTTCCGCTCATACCTTGGACCGCCACTGCAGTCACGCGATCGTCTATAAGAATTATTTAACTATGGCGCGAGAAATTAATAATTTGAAAACAAATTACGACTAAGACAGAGCATTTTGTGTGGAAACAACTATTTACTATGTTCACTGGTTCAAGTAAACATTTGCAATTTACTATCTAGAATTTTCTGTATACAATTTTATTTTTGCCTTTTTCAAACTCAATTAAAACACTTACTAATAATTATTATTATTTGAAACTATTAAATTAAATGAAGTTGACGTCATACAATTTCGCCTGTATTGTATCTGCCTCCGTAGTGGAAAGAGCAATGGTCTTTTGTTTGTGAACCGATTTTAAGGTTATTTTAACTAAAATTTCTCAATAACGATTGTGGCTTTTTCTTTACCGATTCTTTCTGTACTCCTATATTCAGAGTTTTCTGGGCTCAGAACCTATTTATGTATGGGATTTAAACAATATGCATTTCGTTAATCAAATCAGAATAACTTATTTATTTCTCTTAGTGCAATCACAGCAAGAACACTCAGTAACAAAAAGACAGAGTTGCCATTTCGTGTAAAAAGGAACAGTTAAATTTTTTTGTTTATATCTAATAGATACCTCATCATCATCATCACAGCCATAAAGTCCTCTGCTTTTTTTTACATTAGCCTATCCAAGAAAGGGGGAATTTTGCCCATGGTTGCCACGCGGATGGCGCATTCGATAGGGGGATACACTTATGTATTTTATATTACTAAACATACATATATATTACCTAATGCTTATATACTTACACTGTTTATAGGAAATGAATATTTGAATTTAAATACTTAATTTAAAAAAACAAAATGTCTGAAAATATCTTCACTTAATAGCTTTGTTTGGATGTGTTTTTCTATTCCACCACATCACCACAAATCGGCGACGTCTCTACCTCGGCAAGTTTTACGAGTGGATACAATTATTAATTAATAAATAAAATATAATTAATTATTATATGCTCCTAATTTAAAATACGGCTCAATTTAAAACACTCATTAAGATCTTTACGATTAAGAGTCGATTTTCGAGACGATTAAAATTTAATCGATTCGCTTATTGCTATCGTTAATAATAATCGAATATATTTGTCTTGTGTTAATTAATTGTATTACTGCGAGTGATTATCGCATAGGTTTGTATTTAATTGCTCTTTTGAATACGAAGCTAAGAATGTGCTTCGATTTATTAAATGTATTTATTGCTAGTCAAGCTAGCTAGTAGTTAGTTCTTACATATTGCAGTGCCCTCGCAGGGCGTCACATAGAACTCTATTTTATATTGTATTTTGTCCACTATGCTCCTATTATATTAAGTTATTTGTATTTAAGTTCAAGTTGATGTCTTTTTTGATACAGAGCTGTGCTGCTATTTTCTTAAAAGAATTTAATTATTATCATTTTTTTAAATTTATATATATGTATATATATTTTTCTCCACTCGAGGCCGATTCAGATAGCAGATTTAAATTGACAAACAATCCGACAAATATAGCATTTTCCATATGCGTTTTGTATATATTTTTTGTTATGTACATGCATATATTCTTTATATAAACGGTAGTTAATATAAATGAATACGTATCCAAAATGCAATTTAATTGAATTTTAAGAAATGTAGTACAATTTTATTATCAACAACACTGAACAGTTTTTACTTAAATTTTATATTTTCGGGGAAAGGGTGAATGGAGCGCGTCTTCAGAGTTTAAAACAAAAGGAAATCCTAACAAAACCGGTTTAAAGCGGATACGTCATTATACATTCATAGACGAATGCCTCCGAAAGATTCCTTCAGCGAGCCGCGGTAGTAAGCGCCTTAAAGGGCAACCACACCGTGATATTATAATGGTCTGCTTCTCAAAGTCGACGCCTTAAACGCTTTTAAACGTATACAACTTATTTAAAATTGAGAACGAGTTTGCATTTCGAAATGTCATAAAGAAAATATTATACTTTTTAAGTTTTCGAATTGAGTCTTGGCATTTTCTTGGCAGCCTGTATTTTGCAAGTTTCTTATAAAAAAGGTAAGTCGAAACTATTTTAATTTACTTATTTTGCTGCCTCAGACTTGGTATACAAATTTTGGCAGATATTTGAGACATTTTAAAAAATTGTTTATTATTTTTTTTTTGCTTTATTTCCATGCGAAATCACAAATTTAGTTAGCAGATATTGCAGATTTGTTATTTAATAAAGCGGTTAAATCTTTTTTACTTAAATAATTTATATAAAATATTTTTAAATCTACTGAAACGAACCAACTAGACAGATAAGATATTTAAATCTCAATTTGTAGACGCAATTTATTTTAATATTTTGTTGCTTAATCGCAGCTTTTGAGTAAGTAAATAAAATTTATCGCTTTCAAACAAATAGAAATAGGTGTGAGTGAGGTGCCTAGTCGTGAAGTACTAGCAAAGAAGAATAGTACAGGGGGAGGCCCCTGTTCTAGATGGCGGTATATCCATCTAAAACAGGGTAGCTCAAATGCACAGGGTAAGGATGGGCAGCAGCATTTTCGTCGCAAAAGCTTCGTTCTGCGATCGCCTCTTGCTTTTCATGTGGCTGTGATGATAACGTATCAATGCAGACGACTTTTATGAAAGGTCTACCCGATGTACATTAATATTTTAAATCTTCATTTGAAGTTATCCATTTCTTCTAGCTCATAAACCGCTCACAAACTGAATACTTTCCCCCTATTTACATAGAATGATAACTCACGAGTGGGCCATGATTAAAACCGGGTAATAGTAGAAGAAAACATTATCCCTCCGCCATTACATCGTTTCACTTTGCACGTATAAATTACCGAGTTATGAATAAATTTCGCATAGAACGAACTGCACCTTTACACGAGCGGGACGGATGTACACGGGCGTACACGTGCGCGAGTGGGACGGGCGTAATCGTGAGTCGTAATCCGAAAATTTCATTAGAAGCCTGGAGATTCGAACACTTGGCTGATGCGTTCTCCTTATTAAAATGCCGAATTGGTTCCATTCCGTTTGGTGATACCAGTGATGCTGATTTGATATTGCGTAAGCATTTTGAACCTTATAGGCACCGGTGACCTTTTAAATATTATCATCAATAATATTGCCAACACGTGACAATGGCTCACAGCTTTTGCGACTGGAAAGACTTAAATTGTTCCTTGTTAAATAAATAAATTTCCACAACATCTCATACATTGACCTGACTCTGTGGTAAGTCGCTTAAAGCACTTGTGTTATGGACGCCAGACAACAGAGGAATCACAAATATATTACTCAAATATTTAACACCCAGACACAGAACAAATACAAATATCGTCATATAAATGTTTGCACTGAATTGATATCGAACCCACGACCCTTGTCGTAAAAGGTAGGATCCCTACCGTGTACGCCATCAGGCCCGTAAACAAAATAAAACCTGAACAAAACATAAAAAAGTTTTTTTTTATCTTTTTCAGGGAAACAGAAAACTTGAGATTTATCACAGTTAATGTTTATTTGGAGCAAAAGTACTTAAAGCTATTTTTTTTCACAAAATTTACTAGAAATACACTATGTTTATTAAAACATTCAATAGACACATTAGTGATTTCGATGACACACAGACATATCCTAATGAAGTGATCTAATTCAATTGAGTGTTAAAAACCGTTTCCGATAACTACCCAGGTTACCCAAGATTGGCGAGGCGTCGACACGTGGACATGCTTGTTGTCAACTGTGATAAAAAGAAGTTTATATTTATTTTGACTACACAACTCCTTACAAAATAATGTTAGCGCCTGAGGTTTCACTGAAGGATTTCTTATATCAGTCTAACAGGCACACAAACCAAAAAAGTCTCTATATACTTGTAGCAAAAGAAGCTATATTTGTATAATGTTATAAGTAAATAATATTTGAGAACAACATTAATATGAGGTTGCGTGTATTCCTAGGTCGTTCACGTGTTTGTGAGCTGTTATCAACTTTAATTGGAGTGTTAGGAAATTTCTTACAGTTACGTTTCGCTTCTTTTTGTGGATTCGGTAAAAATATAGCTTTACTTAGGGTAAAATCTTATTTGACACGATTTTTTCCGACGATTAAACAATCATCGCCATATTTAAACTTATTTGTACGAAACATTACAGAATTAAAGACATCGATCATACACAGTATAAAAATATCGTGAAAATATAATAAGCCATGTTACCGGTGGAGTAGAATAGTTCCTACTTCTGCACCAGATGTCGTAATAGGCGATTAAGGTACCGAAATCGACAGACAGTATACTTATCTGAAACAGCACAACTTAAATACTACACGGTGAGGATGGGGAGCAGCATCCTCGTCGCGAAGTTGCGCTCTGCGATTGCCACCACGCCTGCCCAGCGTGGCAATTATGGGTAAAAATCCCCCTATCTTGGGGAAGCATATGTCCAACAGTGGACTTTTTATAGCTGACATGATGAATATATTATCCGGAAAGCAGGCAGTAGAAGGAACGCGGTTTCAGGAATTTCTGTCTTGCGAATTTTCATTAAATGCTCGAGCGATAATATTGAAACAATAAACTTAACCGCTTTCCTTCAAATGAATGCCAAGTCACTCCCTAAAACACGCTCAAAAATCGCGCCACTCTCATTAATTACGACCACAATTTTTTTTTTCGGTTAATCAAAAAAGCTGTTCGCCTCCTGAGGGTTAGTTACCCTCCGTCATTAGCGAGGGTGATATTTAAAAACCAATAGCTATTTTTCTGTACAACAAAATAAGTACTTAAAAAAAATCTATGAATGTAATTTCCTTGACCATCTTTAACACATTACTTAAGAAATTAGTTATCTATGTGCATCCTCTTTATATAATTAAATCACTTACCTATTCTTTGCCCATTTATTATATAAATTGTATTTGTGTATGTTATTGCTTTTCTTTATTTTCCTATGATATATATTTATATTCTTTTCTATTATTTAACATAGAAAAAAAAAATAATTGCACTCAATGACATTGATTTTTTTTTATTGATAATGATTAACATCAAAATTATTCTGCTAATTAATAATTTGTGACTCTATAGTGACATAGTTTGTAAGAAAAGTTTGTATTAAATAAATAGGTACATTTAAAATCCTAGTAAATATAGAAGACAGAAAGTCTTGGATTATAGACTAGATACGCAGGGTTAGTAAGATATAAAAAGGCTCTTAGTTAGCTAGTAAGTAAATAATAATCTTTAGCTATCGTGATAACATTAATGTTATGCGCGTGATATAGGCATAATATATACTAAACCACAAACCGGTGTAATATTATGATTTGTGAATTATTGCTAGTTATGCGTACCATTTGAGAAGCAAGCGAGTCATAAGACAGAATAAAAATTATAACATTAAAATTACTAGCATATAGGCTACTAGCATGCTAGTTAGTAAGCATGCAAGTTACCAGCATGAATGTCACTACTAGCAAGCAAGTTACTAGCAAGTAAGTTACTAGCATGCAAGTTACTAGCAAGCAAGGTACTAGCAAGTAAGATACTGGCAAGCAAGTTACTGGCATTCAAGTCACTAGAAAATGACTGCTAGTACGCAAGTTAGGTAAGTACTTTCACGTCACTTGCGGGCTAACTAAATTATTTAATATTTCACCACGAGAGGTTGGGCCAGAGGTCCGGCGCCCCTTTTTTGTCTTCGTTGTTTCGAGTCAAACTCGATTCTAGTCAGATTTAATTCAATTTACAATTAAACCTTGTTTATTTGACTCCGCCCGATGGGGTCTGGACCCTTTTTATCTTATTTCTGTTTGTTGTTCCACGTTCATACAACCGGTTGGGAGATGCGAAGAGAATGTCAAAGAGTATACGTGAATATTGTATAGATAGGTTAAAAATACTTCCCTATACTTATTGATTGGGTATTTTTTATTTTGTCAAGCTTAAGAAATTAATATTATTACTTAATATTTGTACCAAGATTCGGTTCAAGACCCAAGAATAATGTCAAACATTTTTTTCGCTGTTCGACTTTATATTTACCTCGCGACAACCATACTAGATTGTCAATTATTTTTTTGTAAAAATAAACCGCGTTTTATCGCCTTAATAAATGCCGTTTTATTAAGAGTAGATAAAAGAAACGTGAACATTAAGAACAAGAACATTTTGTTTAAATCACATTTCAACTGGATCGACTGGTATAAAACATTACTATGTATCTAAACGAAATCTGGAATGAACGCTAGTATATAATAATTAGAATTATAAATAAATAATATTAAGCCAGAGATGATTGCAATAGCACGCAGAGTAGCAAAATTCAACAAACGATGCTTAAAGCATTAGAAACCCATTAAACCCACATTAAAAAGTTATAAATTTCAACCCTACACGTTTCCATAAAGAAATTAAGTTCAGAAATGCACACACACGACCGCACACTCAAATCTCTCATCCTATTAGATGAATTATCATATCAAACGGCATCCGAAGCATTCGCCGCGAAAAAAGAGAAACAACAATCATTCAGTCTTTCATCCACTTATTAGAGAGAAGGGTTAAAAACAAACAAACATTAAGCACCCCAAACACCCGAATCACGACCTTAAGCCCTCGCGGGAAGGGTCAACTTGACTGCGACGTTGGGTTGGCATCGCAATCAAACGTGGGCCCATTTAAATAAATCTAGATTCGAATTGTCCCGCAATGGAGTTTTGAAGGACTCCGGGTCGGGCAAAAATTATGAGGTTTACTTTGGCCGGGTTCCTTTATGGGCTGGTAATGAACCGATGAACTTTCAGGTCATGTGTGGCCGAGGCAGGGTAATTGCCCTGATATACTGTGCAGGATCCAGGGTAATGCTCCTCCATAGTTTTAATCTTCTTTATTGCTGACCTACGAGTTACCGTTGTTGTATCACCGCGCTAATGTTCTTTGTGGTAATTGGTAGTTATATCATTTATATATGATATATATAATAAGTACATATAAGAGTAATAACAATAAATGCACATAACATTTTGGTGCTTGAAGCATTTGAGTTAAGGACATTAGACACAGACAAACAAATATTTACCATTAAAATGTTTGTCCCGGGTGGGGATCGAACCTACGACCGCTGGCGCGCAAGTTAGGTGTGAAATGCGTGTTATCTAATTTTTTACGTTTCCAACTGAATTAAGGACTCAATTCTTGATCAGGAAAAGGCAAGTTTAGTTCTGTTAGTATTTTTTAAAATACTACCACTTAGTTCCAATTGAGGTACCGGAATCTGAGGAAGGAACGGATTTTTCTTCCTGACATACGCCAGTTAACAGAAACCGCAGCGGACCTCTGCTTAAGATTCTATATTTGCCCAGTAAACAGCATGAAGGGTTAAACAATTTCATCCAAAAATATAAGCAAAAACATTGCTATAAATAAAAATATCAATACATCAATCCATCCAGCCAAAACTCAAAATATTCTTTATTCAAGTAGTTCCATTACAATTACTTTTAAATAAAAAAAAGTATTATAAATAAAATGGAATACTAAATACTACGCTACTAAACTCATAATACTGATAACCCCAATGAACCCACTCAACCATAAGAGTCATCTTAACAGTTAAAAACTTACATAGTTGAAACAAAAGAAGGTCTGATGGACACAAACTTATTTATAATTTAATAGTGTATAGGACATTTCTGCACTAAATGTTGACCGCACTCTGTGTATAGTAAACAGTTGAGAGTGACTGTGCAGAGCATTTTGTATTCGCTACTCTTGCTCAGCCCTAGATGGGCCATTAAAGACAATTTATACACAGATGTTGTTTAGAATTTAGTCTAATGTGGATCCACACCGCACAGTGATTAATCTGCTTCCACGAGTGACTTGGAACCCTTCTCTGCGTTAGGCGGGAGGCACACTTCCAAACTTTTATTATACATAAATTATCAAACTTTTGGGATTCCTCTCTTTTTATTTTGAGTTTACTAACCTTTATAAAACAAAGAAGAATCTATTGGGTGCTCTTTTTGGTATTATTGTTAAAAACTCAATGGAATCTGTAATAATTAAATTATTAGGAAAATACCGAACGGACAGATGGCAGTATATCCATTCGAAACTGCGCCGTTCGAATACAAGAACACGGGGATAAGCAGCAGCATTTCTGTAGCGAAACTACTCAGCGTTTTCCACTATGCCTGCCCAGCGCGGGCTTGCCTTTCTTTCTTTCGAAAAAAAAAACATTTAAAACGTTTAAAAGACCGTTTTAAGGCCGTTAAAACGTAGTTTCATTACTACATTTAAAACCTATTATTGGTGACCGGTGGACCCAATAGTGTTTTGTGATGCCATTCGGTAGTGTTCCAATCTTGTGCTAAAAGGTCAAATATTTTATAGCCAATATTTGTGTTTATTAACTTATTATATATATATATAATATTTATTTAAGTATTATATATTTCCTTCGTTGTCTAATGTCTGTAACACAAGTGCTTTAAGCGACTTATCTCTAAGTCACTGCATAGGATGTGTGAAAGTATTTATCAAATATTATATATGTTTTTTTGCAATTTTGGAACGGAACGGTTGGACCGTATCCGGCGTATGTTATAAGGAATAATTTAGGTTATATAACATTACGCTACTAATACAAGGAGCGGGACATCAATTAAAAATGTGACAAAAACGGGTGAAGTTACGCACAATTAATGTAAGAACACGGAAGTCGCGGGCACAGCTAGTTTATAATATAAATAGATTTTAAAGCATTTGCGACCCTAAAACTTCTTAATACTTAAAAACGTCTCGGGATTGTGTATCAATCCTTAACCAAACAGGGTGCTGTTCCACCGCGGGCCCTGATTAGCAGGGTGCCAGGGCAAACATCTTAGGCCCCCTGTAATCTATACAATACTTTTCTCGGGCTCAAAAGATTAATGTCTCACCGTTTTGCTCCAGTTTGTTTTTGATGTGGGACAAGTAACAACAGCTGGCGGACCCGGTGGCGCCCAATCTTGCTCGGCAAAGGGTTGCTGGTTCGATCCCCACCCGGGACATACATTTGTTTAATTAATGTTTGTGTTTTTCGGTGTCTGGATGTTAAATATGTATTTGAGTAATAGATTGGTGGCTCTTCGAAAATCTGATGTTCGTAAGACAAGTGCTGAAAGCGATTTATATCGGAGCCAGGTCAATGTATGGGATGTGATGTGATGGATTATATTAATTTACATTTATTAATAAATATCATCATCATAGCAGCCGTAGAACGTCCACTGGTGGACCTATGTTCAGCAGTGGATGTTTTTTAAGAGAAAGAGAATATAGTTAATTAAATAAATTCCCACAACTTTTCATACATGATTCCGTGGTAAGTCGCTTAAAGCATTTGTGTTACGGACACCAGATAACAGAGAAATCACAAATATATTACTTCAATAATATATTTAACACCCAGACACAGAACATACATAAATATTATCAAATAAATATTTTCCCTGGTAGGGATCAAACCCACGACCTTTGGCTTACAAGATAGGATCTACCATCTGCGCAATCTTGCCTGTCAATGATCAAAATAATTGTAAATAGGGACTTCTTTGTCAGCGTTTCACTTGGCACATACAACATATGCGCCGCGGAGACGTCTGTTAAATTAATTGCTGTGCTCACGTCACCGGCACACCCCGATTTGTTTGAAAAATCATCCCTCATTGTTGCCGAGATTTATGACTTCTGAAAGGATTACCTCCACTTACTGTTGACTCGTTTGCATTATTTAATTCAGCATCAATTTTGTTTTTAAACTTTATGAGAGGCGATCATAACTACTTTGTGCCAGGTAGAATCGCTTTGATGTTAGCTTGATCGGCACGGGATTCGGACAAAGGATGCATGTTTGAGTCCCGCCTAAAAATTTGCTAACAAACTATTATATACTATTATATATCTACTAGTAATTATAAAAAAAATCACACATTTTTCTAGTTAATATCCATTTCTACGTGTAGGCGGAAAAAACATACACATTGTAAAATTAAAATTTTATACCATAAATGCTTTAAATTTATTTAGTAACAATTCTTCACTTAGTGGAAGTCATCAATGAATACTCACAAATATAATTACGTATAAAACCACGTAAAATATAATACAAGAACTAGAATTAAATATAAATAAATTCAACCAACATATCATACGTTGACCTGATTCCGAGATAAGTATCTTAAAGCAAGCGTTACGGGTATCAGACAAATAAGGTAATACAAATATAATTCTTCAATACATCACCTACAATTTTCAACACCCAAACACAAGAAAAACATAAATGTTGGTTCTTAAACAGGATTCGAATTTACAACCCTTGGCGCATAAGATAGGGACACCAACAAATGCATTATGGGGCCCGTCAAATTAATTGAGAATCAAAGGAGCGAAATCATGGCGTGGTTTTGTCGTGCTGTACAAAGATGGCGTATCACACAAATAGATAGCAGCGTGGATTTAAAAGCAAAAGAGCCGTTATTCTGCAATTTCTCATTTTAGCCGTCGACTAAACACGGATGCTCCTGACGTTGTGGTCTCGCAATATCCTGCAACTGCAGTGACCTATTTCCAACTAGCACCAAAACAGACACAGTGCCCCTTCAGAGCACCCACCCACAAAAACGTCATAACACCGAACGGCGCACAGCAGCTTGTTGGAAAACCACTCGTCACTTGCATTACAAACGCAATAAAGACCATATTTAGCACGTCGCCAAAGGGACGGAATTAAACGTCGGAATGAATTCGGGTACGACTCTTTGGGTTGACTTGTAAAGACGACATCGCTCAGTAATAAACTTTTTGGAAGTGCCAGATAATACTTCGTTAATTATCTACATGAAATCATTTCGTTGACAAATAAAACGTGTAATATATACATATGTAATACATCTATATCCTTACTAATATTATAAATCCGAAAGTAACTGTCTGTCTGTTACGCAATCACACTTAAACTACTGAACCGATTTAAATGAAATTTGATACACAGATAGTCTAAAGCCTTAGAAAGGACATAGGCTACTTTTTCATTCAACATAACAGTTGTAAGGGGTCGAAAGGGGGGATAAAAAGTTGTATGGAAGTATCGCTATTGTTAGAGCTAGAAGACTTAGGTACCGATACAAATGACCTTTGTACGTCTGCCCGCCTGATACAAAATCTATGCTCTCTATAATATTAGTGTAGATACAGAAATAGACAAATCCATTTTAATCCCGGCTCCGAGCAACCTACGCAAGGGCTCGTAAAAAGGAGACACAAATACGGGTCTCCATTCCGTACCGATGGAATTCCCGAGATTTTCGTAAGAGAGAAGTAAATAATTGGAACGCACCCGCGCTGTGGACTCGGAGGACACGCATAAAGTAAATATTCTTATCAAACTGACCCAAATAAAGCTGTACTAAAGAGAAGCGGGTGTATTTTGTTTACTGTTTGTTTATTTACCAGCGTTAATTAAGCATTCGCTTTTTGGAATGCTATCTGTGATGTTATGCTGGAAATGAGTCGTGGCTTGTATTTAATTACACCTAAGTGGTTTTTGCATTGCATTTATTTATTTAAAACTGTTGTTTGTTTAAATTAAACATTTAACAGCGCTTTTTTATCACAAGATAATGATGATAAAAATCAATTGTTTTTGAATAAATAAGTATTTTTAACAAAAACAAACAAAAAACAAATGCTTGAATATTTTTACAAAATACATATAACACATTGTGTGTCCCTGTAAAATTTAATGGATGCACTCATTTTCCTGGGTCTCAATCATCAGACCCTGACTTGGCGATACACGTACACGTAGTCAAGCCTGTTTAAATAAATATTCAAAATATTTTCACTATATGTACTCGGAGTTATTCAATAATTTAAATATATTAAAAAAATGTATCTGTCATATGAAATCAATAGAGAAATGTCTAATTTATTTTGAACTTCTGTTTCTTACAAATAATATTAAATAAGAACTAGAGGTCCCGGCGGTCGAAATCCGACATAATTCAAATTTAAATGAAATTTTGTAAAAACTCTTTCATTTGTTTCATGTTTACTTCCGTTATGCATATCAATGTGTCATTCAAATATAGTGCTTGTAATGATATGTTTAATGAATTTAATGTTAAAAGCATACATAGTACATTTTGAGTAAAATAAATAGCTTTATACACTGAGACGGGCCCGATTGCGCAGATTGTAGTGATCCTATCTTGTGGTCATTTGTGTTTGTTTTGTGACTGGGTGTAAAATATATGTATTTAAGTAGTATATTTGTGATTCATCTGTTGTCTTGCCTTTGTAACACAAGTGCTTAAGCGATTTACCAGGGAGTCTGGTCAATATATGAGATGTTGTGGGAATTTATTTTACATTTATCCGTTCGTACAATTTTCTTACAAATGGACACAAATGTTTCGCTTCACGTATTTATTTATAATTTTGTACGTATTAATCGTTAAGTCTGAATTGGAAATCAATTCGAATCTTAAACTTTAAGTAATAGAATCTTTTATGCCTTTGGCAAACTCAGTTCAAATACATATCTACCTACCACAACGCAGTTCCGATATAATATCTACCAACAATAGAAAAAGAAGCAAATAATTGGCCATAATGACCTTTGACCGAATGAACAATTTCTACCAATCATCGAATTTCCCGAATTTCCTCGTAACATATTTACTGTAGAAAATACATAAAGGGCAAAAGCACCGTATAATTAAATAACAGAAAATTGGAGACCTACCTCCTCGGGAGCGTAAAAAGTCAATATAAGGCATTAAGAACGTCGGGGGCACGATCCATAAAATAAGTGAGGTCACGAGCGAACAGGCCGGAATCGAATCCGATCGGCGAAACCTTAACGGAAAACGTGGCTCGTAACCGTTGCAGTCCGGCGACCTTGATTATTTACCACCATTTTTTTACTGTCTAATGGATATGTATTATATCGTTACATAATGACAAAGAGCACCAGAATTGAAAGCTTGTAAGCTGAAATGTATTTTTATCTTCATTTAAAAAGTTGAATACTTCTTTGATTTTGTTTATATCTCTTGTGCCGTGATGTACCGGCAGAATAAAATAGTACCTCCCACTGCACCAGGTGACGTAAGAGGCGACTAAGGTACCAGAACCGATAGATGGCGGTGTATCCGTCCGGGCAGCAGCATTCCTGTCGCGATAGCCACGCTCTACGATTGCCAACACGCTTGCCTAGCGCGGCAATTATGGGCAAAAAACCTCCTTTCTTGGAGAGGCTTATATCAATTAGTGGACTTTCAATGACTGGTATGATGATGATGATGATATCTCTTACTTTTTTCTACTATTGTGTTATTTTAATCAATTTAGTATCATTATTAAACATCTTGTCAAGCCAAATCTTGCATTTATTTATCATATCATTATTTATCTGGGTGTTAAATATATGTATTTAAGTATAATATTTGTGATTACTCTATTGTCCAATGTTACACACACAAGTGCTTTAAGCGACTTATCACGGAGCCAGGTCAATGTTTGAGATGTGTTGGCAATTTATTATTCATTATTCTATTATTTGTATTTATCTATATAATTAACTGACCAGAAACGACGGTTATATGCAAACACAGTTGTCTGAAAAATGTTTATATTTAGTCTCGCGTCTATACCACAGTCGCATCTATCCCCCGGCATTTTTTCGTTAGGTCATTCGCGTGACCGAGCCGCATTAGTGCAATGAATCAAATTCAATTCGGGCGCCACATCCGACGAAACGGCCGGCTAATAAATAATCGGCCTAACTAGTCCGAAGCAGGCCGAGAGACGACTAATGTCGAGGTGTGCCGCTTTGTTTAGATTCCGAATCGATCCGGAATTGACCCTCAAACCATTAAAGGTACAGTAGGAAATGAAATAAATGATCGTGCTAATGGAGACACTGATGACGAAGTCGAAGTGAGCGAAGGCTTTTTCAAGCCTATTATTTGTGCAAATGAAAAGAGTTCATTTATTCGACCGTTGTTTTGAACCATTAGTGGATTCTTTTGATGATAGCAGTACACTTTGGAATAGCAACGTAGGGCACGAAGATTTAAGAATATAACCAACAATAAACTCATTGTTACTGTAGATCAGACCAGCACTCCCAACTGGATGGTCTACCATAAACACCATTAAAGGACCCCTATAAGAACCAATTGTATCTCAACAAGGTACTCATGGCATGTCCCCGCCCTTAACGACACTTACGCTGGTGTTACCACAGTGAAATAATTTCGGAGGACGACAGGGCCGGCCAAGTTCAAAGTCGTCCTGCGAGAGAATTAATAGGGTTATTGTGGCAATAAATACGAGGCGCCTGGTTTGTGGCTGCCGCGGTCAGATAAATCAAGCGGGTGCGCCGCAAGATGTCCCGCGCTGCAGCACCCTCTGTCTCCCTGCGACTGTGGCTAGAGCTACAGGCTTGAGCGTCAGAATCGCCAACTACTAAGTTATTTAATTTATACTATTATCTATAGAGGGCGCCACAAACTAAGTCTATCGTAAACTAACCTTTCAACTTACACCCTCTTTAGGTAGTTTAATAATAACAATAAACATAAAAATACATTAAAAAAACAGTGGCCTTATCGCAAATAGCGATTTCTTCCAGGCAACCTTTGGATGGAAAGATCGGATGAAACAAAGAGGTAGTAAGAGGTATCAATAAGATCGATAGAGAAATATATTAAAAAAACATTTAGTATGCTATTCTTAATTAGTTGTTTTATATTTTAAAGATACTAATTACGTTTGGTTGTCATCGTCGAGCATAATTAATGTCAGGTGTTTGCCGGTTGTTCATCTACTTTAAATTTTACCTGACGTATCAGATCAATCGCCCATCGTGTTAACTTGCACCAGCTGCTATATCTGGCCAGAGGTGAAACAGTCCAAACTCCAAGACCGGCCGCAGAGGGGGCGTTCTGCGATATAAATTGGGCAAGTTATTTTCCCCCGAGTGTGCACCTACCCTGCACTTTGATATGTGCGGTAGGTGCAAGTTTAATGGACGGTGGCGTTTAGTTAATTGGCTATGCATGGACGGAGATTGGGGCATGTGAATAGAGGATTGGTTACATTATGGGGTCCCAGTTTCGGTACCGACACGAACCCTAATTAAGTTGTTTCAGTTATTCGAGTTTAATATATTTTTTTTATTAATTTTGTCATTATTATACCAGATCGACAAACAAGCACAGAGCCCGCGTGATAGTAAATATCACAAGGATATCACTAGCGCGTTGCCAACTTTGTGTCTTGAAAATAATATGTTACATTTACCAGTCATTTTACTGTCTCTCCTCATCCTTCAAACCGAAACTTCAAATAGAAATAGGTGAGAGTGAAGTACCAATGCAGATGACCTTCATATGAGATTTTCCTGATGTAAATTATGTTTTAAAGACACTTGGAAAAACACGGATGGAGTGGGGAAGTAATACTAAAATATTTTAAATATAATTGAAAGCGAAAAGACAACAATTGAAAATAAATAATAATCCAAAGTCGCAGAGATTAATTTCCGAAAAACACACTCGGAGTAATAATAAACAAGACATCTCCAATAAAAACACCAACTTCTTACACTGATCAGCAATTGAAACAGAGGAGGTCAGGATTTATGTGAGGGTCCGAGCACCTGGTCCACCCTCTTGGGCAACAGTGACTAATTTATAGTCGGTTAATTTATCGTACGTAGGACCCTTGGGTCGAAAAGAATTGTTATGGTGTGATTTGCATGTCTCGTGTTAAGTGGCCTTTAGGGGACGCCTGACTCTTCAGTCAGAGAATTGGCATTGACAAATGTTCCGGTTTTAAAGTCCGCGCCCAAGCTAAAACCTTTTCAACTTTGAATTCATCCCTTGGGTTTTGTAAGGTTTTATAGAAGGCTACCTTTTTGTTTTTATCATCGCAAAATCCTACATTAGTCTGCTGCGGAATTTCCTTGGATTTCCAACAGCTTCCGTTCCGTTTAGCAGAACTTAATTACATCAAACGCTATCGTATGTATTTTAACCGAAATTCGATTACTAAAACTGAATCAATGTTTTAAAATAACAAATGAGATTTCGAAGCACACGCAACTGAAAATGTAATGATGGAAACTGAAATAAACCGAGTTAAAAACTTAATTAAATACAGTGTAACGGTTTAAAACGCGGCTCAAAATGATTTTGACGTTTCGTTCACTACGAACGAACTCGTGAGTGACCAACGATAAATCCGAGCGGTGCATGTTTATATTAAGTTTCGAATTTGAATTAAGCGTGTTTAACTTCTGTTTTGTTTGTGTACATTTTGGCAAAATGATAGAATATTTAATCACTGTTAACTCTGAACAACTTGGGAATATTGTTGGTGCTGCCGAAGACGAGTATCTTAATAAATTACGATCCCTTAAACAAAGAAAGTTAATTTTAAATGAGTTGATTTTGAAACATTAAACAATGCAATTGGATCAACTTGTTATTTACCGAACAAAAGGCCTACAATACAAAATTGAGATGCTCAAGTTTACAAATTCAAAACACATTTCATGTCGCCTCCTAACATTTTCAAATTGGTCCCAGCATCGCAATTTGTCTGATAATTTTAATCTAGTCCACGTCCTTTAATTTTCCTTCCAACTTAACCCTGTGATGCTGAAATTAATTTCTTTAACACATGGAGTTAGGGAGGCAGCCATTTTTGCCGGGAGCTTTTCTGAACGCTGTCAAACCCTACATTATCTCGGGGGCAAACTGGACACCCGTTAATTATAACTTTCTAGCTGACGTGTCCAGTAAACTGTGCACTTCAATTAAAAGTCTTTGGAATTAGACAGTGGCATTGTAATTACAGTGTCATGAGATTCCTATGTAGATTCGTTAAATTTTTGCGGGACCTTCTTGTACAAATTAACGGCTCTTTCCATTTTAAAGTAGTCATGTAATATTATATTATAATATGCGTTATTAGGTGGTAATATACTCCTAATATATTGGCACCACATTCCAACCACACGTTACACCGTCATGGATAATTGTGTGAATTAAGTTTGTTTCTAATGAACTATTACCACCAACAAAATCATGTTATTGACAGTTGGTACTCTTCATCGAAAATATAAAACGAAATCTCGGGTTCCCATCGCGTAATTTTTACCTTTGATGTCAAAAAAGCCACATTAGAAACAAATATAAAATGCACAATTCGGAACAAGTAACAAATCAACAGGACTCAACGAATCGACACCATCAATCTCGAATGAAAAGATTTCGACGAAAGAACTGTTAAGTACCCATTCATTCTGTTCCTTTCACGACTAAACACCTCACGTACTCCCTCGAAGTTTTGAATTCTAAACAAGACTAATAACTTACATTCCTTTGAAAGCAGTGTTTCTTGAAATTCGCGTATCAACGTTAGTTACATGTAGACGATTTAGTATTTCACAAAGTGCTTGATAAATTACTCATTTACTATATAAATTTACTCATAACGGTAATGGATGGTTAATTAAGACATCTAAGTGTAAACAATTAAATATTATTAAGAAAAATCACTCCCTTTCTATTCTTTCATAGAAAATACAACATACCAACAATAATTTAAATGTGGCATGTTGTTATTAAGATAAAAATAGGAAACAGCTTCCACTCACGATGAAAATAAAAAAGCAACAAATTTGGGAGTACCACTAGGAGCAATGATGGGACCGTTTCTGTTTAAGCGTTACAAATGAAGGAATGCTCTTAGTACAGTTATTTATTAGGAGCGCTCCGAGTTTCGCGTTTTTAAAATCCCGCATTGATGGTGTTGCCGACTCGGCGAAGTTTGAATTAAGATTTCTTATTGGTGTTTGCGAGGGTTCGCTGTGAGGAAATCCGCTGACTAATGCATATTTCAAATTAACTTTATGTGTTAAGCAAAATATGTTTTTTTTTTAAATGTGATGGTAATCGCATTCATAAAGATTCGTTTATAAAACATGTATATAGAATATATATACATATAGTATATGTGAATATATATGTGTATAAATTATACATATATAGTTTAATCCGTTGCTAAACAAACTAAAATAAAACAACTAAAGAAAAGTGAAAAGTACTAAACCACACCGATAAAACTGATAAGATACTAACTATAAGAATCGTTTACAGAAAGCAATTTAATCCGCTGTCCTTTTTAATGGAAAATTCTTTTACCTCAGCCGTGGGTATCAGCAAACTTTGGCTGCAAACAACCGTGGAATCACGAAACTTCAAAAGAAATAAGACAAATGAAAAGCTCGCGTCCCAAGGAATGTGACGACTGTACACAGTCCACCATATTTAAGACGGTATCTTTTTTCACCCGAAATCCTCACCTACGATTCCCGAATTCCAATTGTGTGAAAAAAGTGCAGAAGTTGAAATTGGAATTGGAAAAACTAATAGAATGGCAACAACACAAAGAGATTCTTTTCACGGACCGGCTGCGCATAGCTCGGGCGCGTTGGGATCGTGTGCAGTGACCCTAATGTTACCTCATCTATGTTGGAGTGACCTTTGTTCTCTATAAAAATGTTTTCGGCCATGTTTTCAGTATTCAATCAATTTGTGCGTTTACGAGAGGTGTATCTTTTTAAATAAATACTCTCTTTCAGCTATTCGATACAATCGAAAAATAATATCTCATGTAATAAGTAAGCCAGTTTCCATTGAAAATGCATAGAATTCTAAACAGATGAAAGGTATTTGATAAGTTGCTGACTTGCACAATTTTTCACATTATAGTTGATCGATGTTTTTGATTTAGTTTTAACCTTACACAACCTTTTTGTCTTTGGTCCACGTAAGGTCATTCCAAGACCTTGCGTGAAGTATATATTCACCGCTGCACGTTTCATGTTTTTTTCCAGAAGAGTGAACATTGTTACTCGAAATATCACATATATTTTAGTTTTCCATTCAAATTGACTAACTTTCCACCGGCAAATATAGCGATGACATTATATTTCCTAACTACTTTATACTAAAATGTTACATTTAGGCTTCTCACAAACCGTAGTAAAGTAGACTTCATACAGGCCAGACAGTGCACAGCGAAACTTGGAACGTTTTAAGAGATTTTTCTTGTCTGTGCCGTCTCATCTCTCCCTTTCGAGCGAACAAGGAAACTTCCAGGACTCCTTTAATCCTGGCAATGTGTTTTGTCGCGAAGAACGCCCATTGTTGCTGGAGATTTTTTTCTTTTTCATACTTTTCCCTTTAATTTTATTTCGGCCGCTGTATTATCTCTGGGGAGTTTACACGCTACGACCGCCGAAGTCGTTCACACGTCGGGTACGTTTATATGCTAAGAGGGTATGCGAATTTCGAAAGTTATTTTATTTTTAGAATCGTATTGTACTGTGTGAGTAGTCTAGTACTCTCTCCATTTATTTTACGTACCTATTTTCTTATTTGCACTGCTTTTTCGTAGAAAGAGAAATGATCACAGCTATAGAAAAACGTAAATCTGTGGATTGAGAGTAAAATCGTTGTCGAATCGGACGTTACAAACGGACACCGGCACTGTTCACTTTGAAAATGAATTAGGTTTGATGATTTCGTTATTTTTATTCAGTGGCAAAGTTTGTATTGCTTTTGTTTTTCACCGAACTTTATAGCCTTTGCGCATTTAAAGTTTCGCGAAGATAACGCGGGGATGATGTACCTTTTACAGATTTCTATCTGGCGCTTTCATTTGAATTCTTTTTCGGGGATCTCTCTGTTATCAGTGAAAGAATGTTCTTTTTCGACTTGTATAAATCTCCACGCTAAAAGTTAAATGTAAAAGTAAATATAAGTTAAAAAAACTTCTTAGAACAACTGAGTCAGAATTTTCAGCAAAGCCTTAATTGTGTGCGCCGTAAAAATGTAATCATGAAATTGTCTTGACTAAAGTACCTTGGCGCAATACAAACTTTTAATAACAGCAATAAAATAAGTTAAAACCTAAACCGTCTCGGAGTGACTCGTTAGACGAATGGTCTGGCCGGTGTGTCGGACGCAGGATGTCACCACCCTCCTCAAGGGATTCCCGATCCCCCTCCTCCTATTGACCCCTCTTAAGGCTGTCGAACGCACCCGACGCCTTCGTTAAAATCTCGATAAGGAGTTGAGATACATACATATAGTGAAAACTAACCTCTATCTCCAAAGACTTGGTCCTTCGAGATCTTGTGATCTTTTGGTGCTTGTATGTTGAGAGTTTGGTTATTTTGATTGAGAATATTTAAGGGTCGACAGGTAACTCGAGAGGAATGTTATCGGAAGTAATTTGTGTGGAGGACTTTTTAATTTAATTAAATACCGTTTTATTTGAAAGACAACTATGTTTGTTTGTAGAGTCCTACCCAGTCCCAATAAGGAAGCAGAAATACTTGTGCACAGTAATAATGTAAATGTCTCTTCGAGCGAATTCCCAAGTTATCAAGAAATGCTTAGCAAGTCAATCTCCGAAGCAATAAGACGGGCGCGTCACAATATTTGTCTTGTATCCATAAAATCAAAGGGACAACTTTATTTAACAAACTCCATGTTTGCGCCGACAAGACGTTCTATCAGATTTGTCCTAATCGAACTTATTGTGTTTATTCTGCTCGGCGTGTATCGAGTCCCGAATATATGGAGTTGTTTAAAATTCGGCAATCTCGAGTTATGTATGGTTTATTTGCTAAATATCTGAAGCGATTTACGGATTCTCTTCTATTTATCTTAGATTATTTTTTCTTTCGATAAACAGTTTCAATTTTCTCAAAGGAATTTTGTACTAGAGTATTATTCTTTTTGGGATAACTATAATGTTTTCTTTATTTAATTCAGGGTCACTCAATCAATATAAATAAAAAAAAAATAACTAATGAAAATCGTACGAGCAAAGAGACACAATTTTATTCAAACATCCGAGATGTTGTCACTTCAATGTACAAAAACTTTACGATTTCTTTTGTAGTTTTAATGCATATATATCGATTATCCTTTAATTTTAGGTTAAAATAAACTTATGCGTTGCTTCTGAAAACGAAGATTTATTTCGTTAGTTTCTTACAAATACGATAACTTATTTAACTACCCTATTATTATAACTTTACCTGAAAACGAAGAAACGACAATTAAAGTCTATTCTTCCACCAATTATTCTTATTTATCTATTTAAATTAACAAATCACAATAATCTAATACAATGCTATTTTTTTCATAACCTCTCAACTGACCATTGACCTCAGACTCTAGCGCTTGTCAGTTGTCAATGTCATTGGTAATGTAGTAAGCGCGGCAAAATTCAAAATTAAAGAAATATTATTTCTTTACACATATTTAAAAATGTTTAAGTATTGTACACAACGATGTGGTAAGAATAACTTTTAAAGGTATAAAAGCCAATAATAAAGAAATTCTGCCGCAGAGCAAGCCTGTCACGTCCCTCGTCGTTAAAACTTGGCTTACTTCGAGGCCGTTTGGGGGCAATAAAAATATTTATATTAGTTCATAGCAAAAGTTCCAACACGCCACATTTTGCTGTGTTAATAGTTATTTTTACTATTGTGCTACAGTAATCTGAACTCGTTTTCGAGCTAGAATTAAAAAAAAAACTATAATTAAAATGTGTACTAGTGTAAGAAATCTTATTTCTCCTTAATCATGTGAATTGTTATTTTTGTAAAAGTAAATAGGTAAATTTTTACCTATTATCTTTAACCAAAATTCGTAACAAAAAGTTGATGAGAGGGTCATGCACTTCCGCAGAAACAAAATGACTCGAATTGTAACCTAAAAGAAATTGGATTTCGTATTGAATTGACGGGAGAAGTGGGGGATGGAAGGTGAAGGCAAGAGGAGGGCAAAGGTAAACACAGGTGAAGACAGGTCGGGTAAACACGATATGTCAAAGATCGGACGACCGGGGCCCGGCAGTTTGCCTTCGTTTTTGTCTTGTTTAATTGCTGGTTCCAGACGTTTGTTTGATTTCAAAGTTTCTTGAATACTTTTTACTGATTTAAAACTTATGTTTGCTCTTTGAATTATGTGCGAGTATCGATTATACTCGCAGATAAGACTGAAATATAAATAATCTAGGAAAATTTAATGTTTGTTATTTCCAATATCAACAAGTAAATTTCTACATTTGTATATAAGTCATCCTTTTGAATACTGTCGCTACGAATAAAGCATAAGATGAAGATGAAGTCAACAAAATAACATACTGGTTATTAAAAAGAATTGGAACAAGTCGAGTCGAATCAACATTCAGAGCGGTGCCGATTGAATACCAAATGGGATGGTAAATTCTCATGAGCGAACAACAATCCAAGACAGAAATAATAAACAATTTCTTCCCCCGAAGCGGAAGGAATTTACATATAAATTCGAAAGACAATTCATTTGGCGGGAATCGAACCGGCGCCGGAATGAGTTCCGAGAAGTTGTCGGCGTTACCACAGTTAATGATTAATTAAGAATGCGCAAGAGTTTTTAATTACAAATTTTCGTACCGCCTTTGTCTGGTGTGGGTGGAAAAAGTGTTTTCAAGTTAAGGCTTATTTGGTGTGGTATTTGTACTTGTTTTCGAATTGCGGGATGCATTTGCAAGGAAGAAGTTTATAAGTTGAAAATTAGCAAGAGTTATTGTTCTTGTCATTATCCTGTTTTTAGATGTATATCAAAAATTAGGAGTGTACAATGACGAGCAATACGAAAACTGCCACTATGTTTTCATAGAATATTGATTAAACCAGACATATTACTGCTGTTGTGTATATTGTTATATAACAAGCAGTATTTGAAAGTACTTCAATACTTTGAGCATGTCTTTCAGTCTCACGTCAATTCAGCATAATAGCAACTAAAAAAGAATACAAATATCAAAGCAGCGACCGATCCCGCGCTCAACCTAATGATCTTTATCTAACTATGTCACAGTATAAAAATCCCCGAGGCTCGGGAGTATAGGTCCTCCAATAGAATAAGGTTGAATTTCCAATTCCATTCCTTATTCCATCCCGAATTCAGTGGCAGTCTTGAATGCTTGGACAAAGCGGTTCCGGTCTGTGCAGGAAGTTGACACTATCGGGCTATCGGTTGCGGGGCTTATCGTAACTTGGCATCTGGCTATGTAGCTTGTTTGGCGCGGCCATGTTTAAAATGTACGCGTATGTACCAAGTTTCAGTTTCATTTTCAATATAATTTCTGGTAGGATATTGATGTATAAACTTAGTTTACCTCACGAATATGATGTTCTTTTTAAAATTATTAAATAGGCAATAAATGCTATTAGTATTTTCATAGTTTATATGTATGCCACGTTAATTTATTTGTATATATATTGCCTGCACCACTATATATATATATTTTTTTTCTGTTTTGTGTAATGGTTGACTGAGAGATAATGCCATCTGGCATTAAATCCGCCATTTGTACATTTTGTGCAATAAAGTTAAATAAATAAATAAAAAATAGTTTGATATATAGAATAAAAATATTGTGTAAAGAGATTGGTGAGGTGTAAAAGATGAAGTGACAAAAATAGAGAAAGAAATGTTGAGATGGTTTGGACATGTACGTAAATATATGAAGGGTAACATACTTTAACTAAGAAGAGGTAAAGAAGGATAGGTGAATAAAAGCCAATACAGTAGTATCAAGAATAAATGTGTATGAAAGGACTGATGCGAGTAAAGAAAGCGAGAGTATGCCAAGATTGTAGCCATTGGAGATCCATAGTCTGTGCCTACTCCGAAGGGACATGGCGTGATGTATGTATTGTGTATTGTGATAGTGCACTTTGATATTAGGTGTGAACTGTCATCAAAATCAAGCTTTTAACGTATTACGTTTACGTATATTTATTTTACGCCGCATAATGTTTCGTTACTAGGCATCCCTCAAGAGACATTGCGTGCTAACCGCCCATTTGGTTACTCTAACAAGTGTACCATACAATTTAAAACTGTGAAATCAGACCCTCTTTATTAAACCCTCCAAACGTCAATTGCGTAACAAAATTCCTTTTTAAGGCTGTACAAATTCCTTTTTACGGTCTCTTGATTTTAGTTTGGGGGGTAAACTAATACAGTAATTTTATGTGCGTCACTTAACCATGTATCGCCGCGTGTAAAATAAACTAGCGACATATTAGCCATGATAGAGGAGTTGTACGTGGTGCGTGTGGCGTAATTTGTGACGATTCGGCCATTTGTCTGGTTTTAAATTGGTTCGATTATTTATAATGTTTGTAATGGTTGGGTACGTTTTTAATAGATTTCATTCAAGACAGTTATCAAACAGCTTTACTTTGTTTATTAGTCTTTCTATCTGTTTGTAAGCTTTCACAAAATAAACAATGTTTCTGAAATTTGAAATAGAAATAGCATGAGCTCAAAAGAAAAACAATAAAAGAATGAAAAATGAATTGAATGCTAAATGACAAATTTAGAGAGGTCGGTGTTGAGAACTGATGAAAATATTAGGCAATAAATTGAATTTAGATATTTATCGCATATAGCAATACGATTATGTAAAAGCACGTCTCGAGGCAGACTTTGAAAACACTAAGTTTAATCTCCAGAGTTCGTTCGTTCGTACGAATCTACATGTGGATCTGCGAATGTGCTTGTAACAAAGTACACCTCGGGGACGTTGGTTTAATGACGAGCGTATATCTTATTAGTTGGTAGTTTCGTCCCGGGGGCGTGTTTAAATTTCTCCTCTTGTCCGTCGAAGCATTTGACCTTCGGTGAAACAAGTTTCGTGGGACTTTCGAGATTGATTATGTTGCCATGTAGTTCGCATCTGCATTGAAGTAAATCTCTATATGTGTAAATGAGAAGTTGACTGACAGACAGACTGTCATATCTCATCATACCAACCATTGAAAGTCCACTACTGGACATAGGCCTCTCCAAGAAAGGAGGAGGACTAACATAAATACTATAAGGGTATCTTTGCACAGGGACTTCTTTTTATAATGCAAGGGATCACTGAGTAAGGATTTATTAAATGTACCCCCTGGGGGGTAAAACGAGGGTGAAAATTTTTTATGAAACTATGCTGTATTTATATTTTCATTGAAAGTCATGAAACACATGTAATTTATTTTTTTAAATCAGCCCTTAAGTTGTTTAAAGGGCGGTGAGGGGGTGAGAGTGCAAAGGTGGTATGAAAGTTCTACAACTTAAGGCAGGTGAAACCTCTAGCGGCTAGGCGAAATGCATAAACCGATTTATATTTTCTTTTCGCTGATAGTAAGCTTCCCTATCTTTAAGTAACACACGTTATATTTTATCTTTATATTTTTGAGGAAACAGGAACGATGCGGATGTGATCTCAGGTCGTTGTTTGAGGTATAAATGTAAATTTACAATAAGTTTTTCTCAAGACCACTGTCTATGTCTATGAGTCAAACTATAGTGTTAGACGAATAGACGCTAACTATTGTGAGGTCGAAGAAACAATACTGATTTAATTTTCTTCCGTTTAACAATGAAAAATAAACAAATATCCCGAAGAAATAGTTGGACTCCAAAGAGACTAATGAATATTTAGAATAGATTTATCAGCATGTCCACAAGTCTTGCACGATTTATTCTATTGATTTTTTAATCGCGTCTGCGTTGTCTGCAAAGCCTTAAATAATAGTGAAATAATGTTAGATTCATTTGTTCCAGAGATTACTCTCAGCGTTGCCACTAACGAACCAACTTTTTACTTTAAAATATATAAAGTGAAAGGGATTTTAAATTTCTATTACACATATTTGAGTTTGTAGCAACTAGGTATATAGTTTTTTTTTACCAACATCGTTTGAAACGTATTAACTAAAGCTTTACCGGGATCAAATTCCTTCAAAATCTGTTGAGAGTCTTTATTGTGTTAATTGAATAGAAGGTTAGTGTTACTTTTGAATGAAATAAATAGCCTATATCCTTTCCTTTCACAATAAAGTAACGGGGGGGGGGGGGGGGGGGGGCTTGAATTACTTCGAAATTAATTCACAGACTAAGCCTAAAATAAAGTTAAGTAAAGTATAGTAAAGCCTGAAAATGTTACAGTAAGACACATTTTTACATACGATTATAGTATACGGTTTATTGTTAAGAATTATAATTAGGATTGCTCTATAAATAATACATTACCAAAAAAACAACACAACACAAGATCAAAAAGGTAAATAATTAATATATTCATTTTCGCTCAATCATTAACGAGTCCGACTTGGCTAGTGTGAAGTCCCTGCAAGGGGTATTTTCAACCCCTTGCATTAACCAATTTACACCCCCGATTCAAAGGGGGGTTATAAATTTCGCCTGCCCGACGATATACTTCCGCTCTATACCTGCTTTAAAAAGCGGGGTGTTACGGAGTCCACTCCCTTAATGTGTGACCGCTGCGTAATTGTTGAGCAAGATCGTGTTTGAGGGTTAAACTCCTTGATTATGTTCTAAAAGGAATTCTATTATACCAAGGATTTTTTTTGGAAAGAAAAATGTTTTTTAATACTTTCCTTTTTTCGATTTGAGACTGAAATTCACCTGTATCAGTGGATATCATTTGATAGTGATATAATAATAATTGACGGGCCCTATGGAGTAGGCAGTGATCCTGTATTTTATGCCAAGAGTCGAGGGTTCGATCCCTACCCATGACAAATATTTATATGATGATGTTTGCGCTTGTTCTGTGTCTAGGTGTTAAGTATTATATTTGTAATTCCTCTATTGTCTGATGTCCGCAACACAAGTGCTTTAAGCGACTTACCACGGAGTTCGGTCAATGTATGACATGTGTGAATTTACCTTTACCATTAATATAATTTACTTAAAGGACAGTTTCCAATTCTTATCTTCTTCTCACGAACGTAATCTCCGTTCTTCTAATACTCTCTCGCTCTTAACTCCTTCTCATCACTCTAGTTTTTTGACAAACTCTTTTACAGTGACAGCTATACGACTCTGGAACGAGCTTCCGTTGAATATTAAGCAATCCCCAAACAAATTTATCCTAAAACGCTGTCTCCGTACTTTATTTACTGATGCTGCTTCTCTAATTTTATAACCCTATTTCTGATGTACGTTATTATATATATATTTATAACATATGCATTTATTGCGTTTATTTATACAAATATATATGCCACGTTTATTTATTTTGTATATATATTGTCTGCACCCTGCATTACTTAAGACACCTACAGACTTAAGCCATAAAAACAAAAATACAGGCCCGATGGCACATTCGTCAGTGTTCCTATCTTGAGCGCTAAAGGTCTTGGGTTTATTCCCACCTAGAATAAATATTTATGTTACGTATATTAGGCCTGTTTCTGGGTATTTAGATATTATACTTATGAATTATTCTGTTGCATTCGTAACAATGCTTGAAGCTCCGGAGTCAGGTCAATGTATGAGAAGTGTAAATCTTAATATCACACAACTACTAAGCAGCAGATTTTCCTTTCCTTCCTTCCTTCTAATATTCCTTTGTTTCAATTGATTTAATCAGAAAAGTATAGAACGGCCTAATAGAAGAAAATATCTATAAAATACATTAGGTTGTATACAATACTGGCTTACCTGTCAACCTTTGTCCTGTCTTAACTATATTTATCATGAGAAAAATATTGCGACTATAAACTCAGATATTAACTACAGTCACATGACTGACATATCCGGATATACATCAATCAAGTTGGATCAATATGTACACAGCAAGCAAAAATTGATTAAAATGAATTTCATCATTAACATATCAGTCATGGCAAGGCCACTGCTGGACATAGGCCTTCTCAAGAAAGGGGCACTATGCTCATAACTGCCATTCTGGGCAAGCGTGTTGGCAATCGCAGATCGTGGCTCTCGCGAGCGAAATGCCTATCCTCTATGTATCGGACGGATATACCGCTATCTATCAGTTCTGGTACCTTAGTCGCGTTACACGCCACCTGGTACAGGAGGTATTATTCTAGTTTGCCGGTACCTCACGGCTGATAATAAATATAAACTTCAGTTATTCTAAAGGTCGTTTACTTTTAAGGCTATTTGAGTTTATTGTAGCTGTATGCGTTGGTCACTGTAAACGCTATACTTAGCACGCGTTTTTAATTTATAGGCTTAAGCGTATTTTTTCTATTCCCTTTTTATTGAACAACAAACTAACATAGAGTACAGGTGTATATCTTGTCTCTTTGCTATAGTTTCTCATACATAATTATTAAAATCAATATTTATGTACATGCAGTAAGTATGTTTGATTTATTCTATGCTTCTGTGAGATGGGTTCTTTAAAGTTATGTCTCCAAATAGTAGTACATAGTTTATTTAATATTATGTTAACACGATATAGTCTATTCATATAGAACACTCCTAATTGTAAAATGTATTCATTTAAAATGTTATATGTAATCAGAATTTGAATCAGCCTTATGGAAATATTAACTATGTACTATGACTTGATAAATGGTATGATGTGAATTAAACGTTATTCATGTTATTATTTATTCATATTAATATAAATAAGCCGTGAGGTACCGGCAGAGTAAAATAGAACCTCCTTCTGTATCAGATGTCGTAAGAGGCGACTAAGGTACCAGAAGCGATAGATGGCAGTATATCCAAGCAAATCAGTGTAGCTCAAATCCAGAGGGCGGGGTTTGCCCAGCGCGGCTATTATGGGCAAAATTCCCCCTTTCTTGGGGAGGCCTATATCCAGCGGAATTCCAATGGCTGATATGATGATGAATATAAGTGTAAACTTGGGCTTCCTAGTCTATAAATATATTAATACATTTATATAATGTATTAATATATATGTATCTCTACCATATGGTAGAGATCCTCTTCAAAATAAAAATAACACGCACATAATGTGTACATTGGCATATGGATAATTTTAACTATATACCATATGCCATTTTTTTATTCACCGGTTAAGATAAACAAACAGACAGATATTTTGTTTTATTTGAAATCTTTTTGTCAGATGTCAAATTCGTCTAAGTAGTTGTCAAACCTATCAAATCCATCTTATTCAGTCGAAAAATTTGGCGTCTTTAAAATGTGGCCAAAAATAAATGAACCTTCTCGTCAAACCTTTAATATTGGATAGTTTAAGTCTGCTGCGATAATTAAATTTAACATTAAACGCTATCTTTCCTAACTTCGAGCAGCCAGACCATCAGATAACAGCCAGCGCACGTGATTCCAGGCAATATCATTTACACGAAACTTGTTAACAAAACCTACATCAATATAAATGGTCGACATTTTTATACTTTTAAAGAGTAATTACACTAATTTGCATTTGTTTGCCCAACGCTGTAATTTCGACTAATTCCGTAGAATGTCACCGGTATTTTTATTCGGTATAAAAGAATTACGACAGATCTATCAGATCGAAAAGTTACAAAACTTTATTTAAGGTAAAGTAAAAATCCAACGTTATATAAACTACAGTTAATATAGAGTTAAATAAAACTAGCATGTTGAAGTTAAGGATCTCATACAACGGTTGGTATTCGGATGGGTGACCGAAATTTAATTATTGTCTCCTCCATGCTTTCGAAAGTTCGTTAAGCTGTTGGTACCTGCAGTTTTTAAAACCAATCTATATTGGGTAATGTGGTTTTTAATCACTAACATGGGCAGGCAGTGAATATAGTCATTGTATGGACAGGCGGACGGGAACTTTAATACCCCATAATATACCTCATCATTGTTAAAGCCGAAACGCAGACTGCAGTAATGCGCTTACCTGAAACAAAGAAAAGAAACAATAATTTGTTGTTATTGCACCATATGCGATCAAAAAGAACACCCTTGCTTAATAAATGTTGTAATTGAAAAAATGATCGCACTGCGTGCAGTCAAATTGATACACGCAAATTTACGACTTCGACTAAATGACTAGGGAACAAATTTAGGGAAAAAAATTAAGTGTGTTGGCAAGGGAATTACATAAATATAAAATTAATTTTTTAAAAAATGTATACCTTTCGGAAATTTTAGGTAATTCAGTCTAATCGAATGGGTAAAATTGCTTAGAGGTAGTCTACTTAAATCTATATTTAAATATTATTTCTGAGAAAATAAAAGAATGTACAAAAAACTTATGATGAAAAAAACATAAATATCTTCATATAAATATTTGTCCTGGGTAGGGATCAAACCTACGACCTTTGGCAAACAAGATAGGATGACTACAATCTACACCATCGGGCCCGTCGTTGGTTAATTATTTCAATATTCTCGTTTAGTGTTAATGCAATGTTTCGTACTAATTTAATCTGAATTCCTAGTAACCGTTAGCTTTCACTAAAGTTTTAGAATGAGTATAAATAGACAAAACTAGATAACAATCTCACATACAGCGTTGTCAAAATTCATACAAAGGCAAAATTTGCATTATAATTCCGTTGTTGGTTCCAGCCGTGTGCAGAATCTTGGTTCAGCTTGAACAAATTACACAAACATCGTAATCCTAGTGACGCTGGCGCCATGTTTGCCGCCATGTTGGCCGCCATCTTGCGCCGCCATATTTGACGCTGCGCACTAATTAGATAATGGCGGAAGATGCGCTCTGCGCAGCCTTCTCGTGTTGACACGGGATCTGGATGGATGGTGTTCGGATGTTCGGTGATTGTACAAGTGCTTTTGATTGCATTGACTCTGTTTGTAGGTGAAATGCTGATGACATTACATGTTTGCGTTACAGTCGTGATTGGAGTTAAACCATCACTGTTGACTAAATTAAAGTGGACGACTTTAAAACTATGGTGATGTTACCATACAGACATATTATATAGTATAGTTATACTGAATACTTTAGGTTGTTTGGTATTAAATTATTTAACTTGAAATTGCAAATATGAAGTCTAGATATCTCTTTACACAATCATTTTATCAAAAAACTGAATGAGTTCGAATGAAACTTGGTGCTTAAATAAATTACAATTTTGTATAGACTTTTTATTGCTTATAGAAATAAAGGTTTCCTTTTATAGTTATATACAGCATCCGTTTAATCACATTTAATTCTGCTGTCTCTTTCATGACTGATCATACATACTTTTAATTTTCTTGTGAAAGAAGTTGCAGTCTACAGTTAACATCAAAACACATGTTACTACAAAAATATGTTACTGCCTATGTTCCATTCTCATTTCAGCCATATCACTAATATATAAATTTTTCACATTTCAAGTCTTCTATCCATCATCATTATCATATCAACTGTATGATAGAACTTATATCTATCATAATTCGAAATTTGAAATCCTAGCTTTCACATTTTACAGAAAATTTGCAAACTAGACATGTGCAAGTCACTATTATAACATTGCATATATATATAATTTTAGGAGTTACGTAAGAAGTGCACCAACATTCGAAAGCCAAGGCAAACTCGACCTTATGCCCCACCCAACACGTACATTCTCTAAATGGTAATATTATACAATTAGTTCATCCACGCTGTATGTTAAAGCGTTATGCCGATCCCCACTTTCCCTTCAGACGTATTGTACAGCAAATTGTTTGACGCTCCCACACCTGCTTTCGCCGATTTAACGCACAAAATAAGATATTTGAAATTTTACTCTCCGTCATGTTTAAGTATTGCTAGAGACAGGTACACACGGGGTAACTCTGAGGATCGCTCCAATGTTTAATAGGGAGTGATGTATTTTGTCTGATGGTCATTCATCTAGATGTTTTCTCCCGAAATTCCCATTCATAATGTTGATATGGATATATACCTATATACCTACATACCCATATATCGTCGCATAAGTTCTAACACCGCGTAAGTCAAAGTTGGCAACTGAATAGTTAAGCCCAATGATAACACGATATTACATTTCTAACGCTGCAGTAAACGTTTTCTACCGTGTATTGTTTAAACGAAATCTATTTTGCACCAACTAAATGCGCAAGCAATTGTTTTGAAATGATTTTATGAAACGTGAGCAATGTTTTCCCAATTGTTACAAAGTGTCAACATTTTGACTTACGCGGTGTTAGAACTTAAACGACGATATTCATATTAACATCATGAATGCAAAAGTGTACGAATGAAAGGAAATGCGGATATATAATTTTAAGACTGGAAAATAATAACATACTTTATTACGCCATTTAATAAAACATGGCAAAGAAATATAGATGGTAGTGATCCTATTTTGTACGCCAAGGGTCATAGTTTCGATCCTCACCCAGGACAAACATTTATACGATGAATATTTGTGTCTGTTCTATGTCTAGATGTTAAATAGATATTAAAGTATTATATTTGTTATTCCTTTACTGTCTAACGTCCGTAACACAAATGTAAAGCGACTTAATCTGGAGTCAGGTCAATGTGTGAGATGTGTGTGTGTATTTACTGATATCTATAAAATTGAAATTTATTTTTGATTGTACAGGCAAATCTAAGTTCATTTCAATATCTCATAGGATTATGGCATCAATAGAAAATGTTGCAGCACGAGAAAAGAAATCCTTTTTGAGAGCATCCGTTGCGTACTCTACATAAGCGGATTAAGTTGCTAAAAATCATGTTTGATCGATTTGTTCATTTGTTCCAGTCGTTAAATTAAGCCTCGCGGACAAAGTCACGGTCAGAAAGCTATGTTGCAAAGTTCTCTTGCTATAGTATACAGAGGCACAGAGGAAAGTGGGGACGGTATAGATGCTTTTTATTTCATCCACGAAATTCCCGTGCAAGACCTTTTGTAAATTCTCTTTTCATAATTTACAAAGGGCTACGGCGAGAGTCTCGTTTAAAAGCTGCTAAAATTATTTGATGTAACACACTTACTCATGAAAGTAATCTATTTACAATTTTACGATTTGTAGGTATGAAATATATATCTTGACCTACACATAATAAACGAAATGTCAGCTCACACATTTTGCTTTTGTTCCATCTATAAACTATAAAACTATTTACAAATTGAATTAATTAATTTACACAACCTCTAATCGTTGACCGCGTAATTGTAAGTGTTAGATACCGCAGACGCTCGACGCTCGTAATTTACAAGGATATCATTAGCGCGTCGCCAACCTTATGACTTGAACTTATTGTGTCACATATACCCTGAAATTCTTCTGTTTCTCTCACCCTTCCAAACCGGAATACTGCCAAGCCACTATTGTTATTTGGCGGTAGAAATAGGTAAGGTACCAATGCAGTAGACTTTTGTATGAAGTCTACCTCATGTAAATATTAAATTAAAGCAATATGTTACGGATATCAGACACCTATAATAGAGATAAATACATGTCCATCCTTACCGCTCATACTTTAGAATAGATAAATGCAGATGCCAATGCACATATAAAAAACAAGTAATGTCACAACAAAACATGTATCAATTTTGTTTGGCAGTAATATCTAATGTCTGGTTATGTTTGTGGTAAATAAGAATAACTCATGGTATTCTGGTCTTTAATATACTCATGACAATTCCTGTACCCTTCATTTATTTCGGTCTTCTTTTAATTCATTTTTTTCATTTCGCGCTTTCACCGCCAGGATTACATTTGTAGGTCAAACGGTCCCTCAGTTATTAGACTGTCATCCAGGCAGATGCTTCGTGATGTATTGAGAGTGATGGCCAGAGAAAATAAATCATTACATCACGTCGAGCGAAATAATTACGAAGACACATCAGTTGCAAAATTAATATTGAAGTTGCAATAGTCTCGCCTCAGCTTAACTAGTCTGTGGCCATATGCATGACTTAATCGCCTTTGATACCTGAGAGCTTTGTTTCTTCAAAGTGTATAGTTTTAGTAAAGTAAGTTCGTCTGCGACTACATCTTTGTTTATAGCCTATATGCTATAATAATTTTTAAACTAATCTTGTTATTGAGAAGTTTATGCGCGAAAGATTATATCCACAACATTCCTGTTCATAACTTTACTTGGATAATCAAATGGTATATTTAAAATTAATAACAAGCAACTAAAATATTCAATATAGTTGTTTAAAAAGCAATAATTTTATATCAAACTATAATTAAAGTAAATATTTCACTCGCACTCTGATTGTTTACCCTGTTAATTGTTACGATTCAATATATTTGGTTAAAAATAAACTATTTTACAAAGAATTTCTATCTCAAAGCTTTCAATTGGTAAGTTTAAAGCTTTCATTTAATAAATAAAATAATTTGATACAGATTATGTCGAATGATGGGGTCGTAAATGGTTGACAAGGTTGATTTTTGGTACATGATATCATTCATGATGTTGATAAATGTAATATACAATGTCATTATGACAGTAATTCCGGACTAATCGAGAGAGCAACAAGAAGAAACACACATATTGATATAAAGAAATTAGTTCTTTAATTACCTATGGGCCTATCTATGAATAGAGGGCGCGACTGACAGTGCCAACTTAATGACGTTTTTAAAATATGGCGATAGGGTAGATAAATAAAAATTAATAAAAAGTTTACTAATTGTGTAATAAAGGAATCGACTAGCTAATTTTTAAATAGTAGCTAAAATTAATAAACTTTAAATGTCGTTTCTTTGTATTTTCAGGTATGTTGTGTATCTGGATTGTATTGTTCTTGTTGTTAAAATAGATATTTGTGCTAAATAAATCTGTGTATTTTCAGAGCAACACGTTTATTATTTCAAGATTCCTAGATCACTATCGAATTGTCTTATATTGATATAAAGAGTAATAAAAGAATCACCAATATAAATGCGCAAAAATATTTAAAGCAAACTATTAAAAATTGGTTTATTTATGAAAATATTAATCTTCCATACTTCATCGACATGAAGTACCCTAACCCCATTACGGATCCGTTAATCCACACGTCCATATCGATTAAAATTACTTCCAACCCAAAAGCCAGATGTACATAACGTTCGACAAAGTGAGAATCACTCTAATGAACGTATCACGATAGGGTCACGATCGAGGGGTGATGGAGTGTGATGTGACAAATGGAGCAAAACATCGCATCGAGATTACAATAATTCGATCAGCGACAGCGGCAATCGGCTTAATACCCTTCATCTACTAACTAATGGCTCGTAACGTTGAAGTTTATGTCTGTACTGTGACGTATCAGTGATCATTTGTAACCCTCCACTCTCCTTGGCTATCTAAAAAAATTAAAAAAGTTCTAGTAAATACGAATATTGCTTAGAATTTGTGCTCACCATATAATTATTCCGGGAGATAAAATAAAGAGCAACGCTTCTCAATAAGTTTTCACTATAATAAGTATTACTACTATTTTATTTTATTTTGGCCGTGAGGTACCGGTAGAGTAGAATAGTACCTCACCTTGTACCACGTGTCGCGACTAAGACTAAGAGGTACCAGAACCGACAGATGTAGTTTATGTGCACAGATCGGGGATGGGCAGCAGCATCCTCGTCGCGAAAGCTGCGATCTGCGATTGCCAACACGCTTTCCCAGCGCGGCAATTATGACTGACTTCATAATATATATAAAAAAGTTACAGATAGAACTTGAATGACGATCAATATTGCTGAAATGTGGTTTTCTCTTAATGACTTTGCGTGTGCTTTTGTTTCTCGCAATGTCTAATTTAAGTGTAACCAACTTGAAGCATGTTCTCTGTAATCCTAACGATGAACTTAGTTTTGAATTTATTCTAACGACGGCGAGATCAAGCTTACTAAAATCTAAATTTTGAATTGGATCATAGGCGTTAATTGAACTAACAAAGCTTAATTTACACATTTAATAAAATAGCAGAATAACGCTGGGTCTCAATTAAAATAAATTATAGCAATGACATTTATAATATTCCACTAGATAATTTATTAATTTTAAAAGTAGCATTCGTTTTGAAACTAGCAGTTTCCAATCTATAAGAAATAGTTTTCATTACAACGGTTGTTTAACAAATACAATCTCTTGAAGTTTCAAGCGGTTGAGTAATGGAAGATTTATTAACATTACTTCAGTGAAGTTTTGAGGACTTTTGTTTTCTTTGAGTCTAGAAACTTACGAGAAAATTGTAGTTTAATTGTACAGCTATTGTATGTAGCAATAATGATTGATACTACACGTGATAACGACGACTAAGTTATTTTGTTGTCCTTTATATATTTTGATAATAGTCAAAATCTAAACAGAAACAGAGACTTTGTAAAAACCCTAGAAACTGAAAAATAACAAATTCCCACAACATCTCATACATTGACCTGACTCCGTCATAAGTCATTTTAAGCACGTGTGTTGGGGACGCCAGATAACATAGGAATCACAAATATACTACTTAAATACATATATTTAACACCCATACACAGAACAAACATAAGTATCGTCATATAAATATTTGCTTTGGGTGGGATCGAACCCTCGAACCTAGGCGTACAAGATAGGACCACTATCATCTGCGTTATCAGGCCAGTCAACTCAATTTATGATATTCTTATTATCTACCTGTTCATGAAAATGCATTTGACAATAGAGATTACAGTTACAAGAGTTTTTACGCTATTCTTCTCATCAGGGCACTTTCACAGCGCAATCTGGTCGAGTCATCATGCAACGAAGCAATTACACCAATATTACCGGCAACATTTAGCTGATATAGTGAGTGAAGAGTTCGGATAGACTTAACCTCACGACGAGGCGACGGCTCGTCACGACGACGCTGGTAATATCTTGGACCACTGTGAGTTTCGACTTGAAAATCATCCAGTGAATGATACAGATGTTATTAACAATGAAATTGAAACTTTTGATGACGGTAATTAAGTAGCAATTACAACAATTCATTAACCGAAGACGTGAGTGAATACTGATTTGTATATAATGGTACTTTGGCTTAATGTATGCGATTTGTTAAGAAAATGAGTGCTCCAGTGACAGAAGTCATTTGTATTATTTTTTAAGGGTTATTAATTTATATTTAACGAATTTCTGTAGTAATTATATGCGTTTTGTTTCATAGCATACTTTTTAATTAAGAACTGTAAAGATCTTTGTATTTTTCTATGTATATATGTGTCAGATGTCAATGAACTTTCATTGACTCCTGAGTATGTGTTAATTGTTAGACTAGTCATAAGAGGGAGCTACTAGAAGACGATAAAGACTTGTGGGTAATACTGGTAACCCGAGAGATGACAAATATTCTATATGTCAAAGTTTTACATGTATTTTTTTTCCTGAAATACACTGTAGTTTTGTAAATCTGCTAAACATAATTTGAATGTAAAAAAAGAACGATTTAAGTATGAAGTAAAAATAGAAAAACATAAACATTTAATTGTTGATTCTCTGTTTTATATTAGTATGTAACGTAAGTAATTTTGTTATGTAAGTATAAAATTTTAAGTGTATCCGTTTTAGATGGATCACATTGTGTTATGCTTCGACACAAAAATCACGCTTGAGTTTAAATATATCATACTAGAATTTGCCATTAACTTATTCCTGATAAATGTTAGTTATAATTAACTAGAAGAACGATCAATGAACAAATATGAACCAGTTTACGTACATCTCGAATAAGAAAATTGCTAGTCAACTTTTTCAAAGATCAATACAAATGCCACCATATGTTCAAAATTTAAATTACAAATCATAAAGCCTGCAACCGTAAAACAGATGTCATATAACAGTATTCTGTTGTTTTTGTCCTAGCATGAAGTTTTTTCGTTTCTTTTTCAAATAAATCAAGTAAGTTCCATCGCTTCGTTCCAAGAAGTAAGCTCAAATTCACTACCATGAATGGCATCCTTATTCCTCACAAACAAGTAAGTGACTGTAAGAGACTTTAATGATGTCATAGAACTCTAAACCACAAAAATACAAAGTAATCAATTATTTAACATGGTATATTAATGAATACCATTTTTAATTACAATTAACTATCGGAGCTTGTTTCTAAACTTAGTATATTATGTACCAGAGCAACAGCTTTGATCGTCTTAAATTAAACGACTTCATTATTATAATATGTACTTATCTCTAATGAGTTTTATAGTTATATAGAGAAATTATATATTTACCGAATGAAAAGCCTTTTTATTTATTTATTATCGTGAAATATAAATTCTATAAGTTTAAAAAAATACTTTTTTATCATCTTTTTACGTCCGTATTAATATCAAATCTTTTAAAAGCATATACTATTACATATTAAAGCCATTGGAAGTTCACCAAGAAATGAGGAATTCTGCCCACAATCGCCGCGCTGGGCAAGCGTGTTGGCAAACGTAAAGCGCAGCTTCCGCGATGGAGATGCTGCTGCCCACCCCCACCCCATGCATTTGAACTACACTGTCTCGGATAGATATACCGCTATCTGTCGGTTCTAGTATTTATATATATAAGTACCAATACAAAGTACCTTGGCATAATAACCCTTTCTAATGGTCTGTCGTATCAATTCCACCTACTTGTACTGCGTTTGTACTCATTGTGGCACCTAGAACTCATTTGCACTTAGACATGTGACAATTTTGTGACCAAAATGTTTGCGTAAAACTAAGTCACTTGCCGCTGTCTGTCCGTCCCTATGTATGCGTATTTTTTGCGATTTTGACGCGGTATTTTTCAATAAATAATGTGATTCAAGAGAACGGTTTATATGTATAATACATGCATAAAATAGTAAAAAAACACTGATAATTTTAGAGTTTTCAATTGTAATGTCGTAAATAAACACATTTGTTTGGACTAATTTAAACTCTACAAAAAAGTCTGTGATGGCATAAGTCTATCTCCCAGTGATAATAACCTTTTTTATCCTTATTGCACCCGCGCGAAGCCAGCGCGCATAGATAGTACAAAAAAGTTTTTTAGCCAAGTCCGCAGTGTAAGTTGTGCACGTGGAACAAGAATAGAGGTTCGCGATCGCTGCCCTGATTGTCGGGGTACAAGTTCACCCCTCATTGTCTAATGCCAGTACTGTTATTGTCTTGACTCGGAATCGGGAATCACTCAGGCGTGCCCATAAAACTATCTACAAGAATTTCGCTGTTAATAGCCTGAGAGAATCCTTCTTTAGATACAAGCTTGTTTTTGTTGTGTTTCTATATTAATGTTTATCTTCAACATCCATTATTTGTGTGTTATCAATGTTTTCGTCTAAAATGAACGAAGTTTTACAATCTCTATCGCTGTATCCACATAAAATATTATCAATATCCTGGCAGTTAAACCGAGTAATAATAATAATCCGACTTTTAATTGCCAAGGGCACCGGCCATAGGTCGGGTTTCATTTCCGATTGGAACTCTGTCTCACTGCCGGGATGGGGCGTCCGGACTGCGCCACTAGTAAATTATCGACGGGCTTACTTCGACAGAGTTGTAAAAGCGGCTAAATAGTGGAAGGACCCATGGGACCGACCTATGTTATCTTTACGAGTGTTCGAGTTAGATTAGTTTTTGTTCCTCTTGCTTATTATTGGAAATATGGAGCTTGTTAAGGGATATTGTGCCCCCGATACAGTTCTATGACCAAAGCAGTTATTCGGAGATGTACTGTATTGTTTGCGTGAGATACAGAATTCTTATTACTCGCTTAATCCGTTTCTGTCTCAATAGCGGTGTAATAGCTATTTATAGACAAATAAATCAATAAATATTGTTATTAAAAATATATAATTTTGTTTGATATAAGAAGCTATCACGCAATCTGTAATGCCTTGACAAGGTCATGTATGTGACATTTTGACTTAATTTTAAGAACTTCTGTATACTAACATGTGCAATAAATATATGCATACAAATATGTTCGGCCAAGTACAAAAAGCTTTAAGAAAGACAGTACAAATATTGAGTCATCAAAACATCAATCTTTTCCATGCACAATTGCGAAAGATGACAGAGTTGAGTTAGAGTCCTGTAAACATCTGTGTTTTGTATTTGCAGAACAAAATAATGTTACTTGTAAAACGATAAATTGCTCGGGTAAGAAATGCGAAAGTCATGCTCCAACTAATCCCTAAAATATACGATTCCAAGCTAGATCCTTGTGCACGGGACCATGGAAATTTCAAAGGATTTACAACTTCCAGTACCAATAAATAGCATAATAATTTAGCTTCCATCAAACGTGAACGCAAAGCAAACAGTCTGGGCCCTCGCGGCATTAACAATACTCCCCTATTCGATTAAGGGAAGGAAATAAAAAGTCCCCCATCTCTATTTCATAATTTGCATCGTAGACGCAAATAAATTTAAAATATTGCCGTGAAACCTTAATTTTTCCCTTTCTGATGTACCAATCCATCTTGGGAGACGTTTTAACTGCACCGCAAGGGATGTTATACTATCGCAGCGAAACGTATTCACAATTTGAGGATAAAATATTTGATAAAATTCAAATATGAGTAGACGAGCGATGCGATGAATGAAATAAACGACGCAACCTGCAAGGTGGAGAGTGAAATGAATAAAAACTAGGCGTCATTATTTGTTACGAATACGCAATTCAATTTTAATAAACAAACATGTCTAGCGAACAGAAACACGTCGCTCACAATTCTAGTATTCTGCAAACGACTAGATTTCGCTACACTAGGGAAATTGCCATGTGTGCTTTTGATTGTGGAGTGCGCGGAACAAGGGGTGCCGTAATAAAATTTTAAATCAGAAATCAAATAAAATTGCAAATTCACGACGCGTGCCGACCGAGCGACGTCAGGCCCTGGATCGGTAACGGCTACCAAAGACGATCTTTGCGAATTCGAATGACAAATACGTTGCGATGTTTTATTGCGATCGGTTTTATGCGACCTTCCCGAAGGAGTGGGTAGCAAAAGACGGCATAAAATTTTATTTGTTGTTCATGGGTTACTTTGAGTGGACGTAAAGAAGCGCAAGCGGATGCGATTTGGAATCAGTTTCTTCACTTGCAACGTTGAATTGGCAGTTAAATTTTCGGTTGCATATTCCGAATGTTGATACTGAACTCTCAAGATAGAAACGATGTTTATCCACTAAATCTTGTTAACAAAATCTTTTCTTACTTGGAATCAGGTCGTTTTTCTCAGTGAATTACGACCTTAACTATCCCTGTCTCCATAGATAGATATCTAGCTTATTTGCAACTTCTACTAAGTCCAATCTTGCCGAGTCAACAGTACTATAACAAAAAGAACTTTTCCTTTATGAGCTATTGAAAACTCACACTTGGTGCCTTCACGTCCCCTATTAGGTCCAGACAATCGGGTACAGAATTGCTGAATTCGCTGGTAGCCATGCGATTTTTATGATTTCCGGTGAAATCTTCATAATTGCGTATCTCATCCGATTCAATTGGAGAAATTAAAAATTCAAGATTATCTTTTAACAGAACGGTATCGGAGTTACAAGACAATGGATTCTCATTCTCTTTAACAAAACAACTCACTACTTTATCCGAAGTACATTCATGTTCATTAATTATGATGTACTGAACTTGTAAATTGTGTAAGTTTGTTCGTGAGTTCAAAGTTCACATTTCAGTTTCAAATAACAAGCACTGTTAAATTTACAGACTAATAATAATACAGATTTATCAATATTCAAATTGTCAGATGTCTGGTGTCCTGTTCTCGCTTGGTATTGTGTAAGACCGCGGTCGAGCCAATGTTTTCTAACATTACCAATAATCTACGACGCATTTAAGCGAATTTTCAAGTACCATTTGCCATTTCGTACTTTACTATAGTTCATGACAACTTTAAATATGATATCTTTAATTAATTTGTAGCGTATTGTGATTTGCAGGCAAATTATTTTTCCTGAACATTGTACATGTAATTAGAATTATGAATAGGTACCATTGTTTATAGCAAATAAAGAATTGTTATTACGTATATATTGGTTGTTGGAGTTGAGATCAATTTGAATTATTATATCGTATAGACTAGATGTGTATTATCAATTACCAAGCCGTTAGCGCCATAGTACCAGTTCCTGGTTAAAAAACTGCTTCAATTTGTGTTTGTTTTGTGTCTGGGTATTGAATATATGTATTTAAGTAATCTGGCGTCCGTAACATATGTGCTTTAAGCGACTTACTACGGAGTCAGGTCAATGTATGAGATGTTGTGGAAATAATTTTTCTTGTTTTCATTTTTAAAGTGTAAAATTTCGTTGTGTTGTACATAATGATAAGTGACGCCGTACATTTAAATTGGTGGTTAGGAGAGTGGGGCTATTATTGCAGACTGCGGGCTGGGTTGCTAGTCGTGATGGTATCTTAGGGTCCCGGCGGCTACCGCGGTTAAAGCGCCTACTGATCTACGTGAACAGGGCAGGGATGGAGTTGCAACATGCACTTTGTTATAACCCTTAAAGTTTATTCCGAATATTAATTGTAAAATCTTTAATATAATAATAAACTCTCACAACATCTCATACATTGACCTGACGCCGTGGTATGTCGCTTGAAGCACTTGTGTTACGGATTCACAAATATACTACTTAAATACATACATTTAACACCCAGACACAGGACAAACACAAATATCATCATATAAAAATATTTGCTATGGGTGGGAATCGAACCCACGACTCTTGGCGCACAAGATAGAATCATTACCATCTGCGCCATCGGGCCCGTCGAAATATACTGAATAAATACTAATAATTACGATTCAACGAAGGCCGGAGTAGGTATATTAATACGTACCTCTCAAACATATGCAGAACACCATAGACAATAATGAAATGCACTACTAATCTAACAGCGAAAAAGTTTCTAAGTTGAGCAATTAGCTTTGCACTCGTAGAATGTACCGGCTCGTTCTACTTTGTGAGAGAGAGAGAGTGAGAGTCTACTGTCAAAGAAACTAATCCTGACGCCTGTTGCCGTTGTATAAAGCAAGATTAGCCAAATCTCCATAGCGCTCCTGTTCGCCTGGTACCTCACCTTCCGAGCGAGCCAATCAATATAGTGGGTGCAATTATGTTAATGCTACGCCCTGGGCCGCAGTCCAACGCAATTGAAAATGTAAACGACTCGGGCCGACCCTCTGCGTGCTATGATACCCTGGTACAATGAAGTCGTTTTATTACAACTTACTCTATAAAAAGCGGTGGAAAAGAGGTTGTTTTTCCTTTTTTATTCTCTTCGTTTACCTTTTTTTTTGGTGGCAAAAAAAATTGTGATATTTGTAAATGTATGTCATTCGGGTTGTAGTCAAGGACGCCGGTTGAGACGCAACGGTCGTGAAAGAATTCAGAACCGAAATTCTAGCGCCGTATTTATTTTATTTCTGATTTCGCAAGTGATGTCATTTCATTTTTTTTTTTTATAATAATAATAAATTCCCACAACGTCTCATACATTGACCTGACTCCGTGGTAAGTCGCTTAAAGCACTTGTGTTACGGACGCCAGACAACAAAGGAATCACAAATATACCACTTAAATACATATATTTTACACCCATACACAGAGCAAACACAAATATCATCATATAAATATTTGCTCTGGGTGGGAATCGAACCCACGACCCCTGGTGCACAAGACAGGATCACTACCATCTGCGCCATCGGGCCCGTCATTTCATTACTATGTAAGTAAGTTTAATCAACCAATACATATTATCAGAGTCACACAAACACTTTTAAATCGTCAATAAAATATTTTATAATAATAACATTAATATTTCTAATAAGGAAGTGATTTTATGCATATTTATATATAATACAGACGACCTTGATATCTCAAGTGATCATAACAGTCATCTAACTCATAGAAAATTTTATAAGCCCACCTTAAAGTAAGTGCCTGCCGGCACCACATGAGTCCTAAAACTAAGTTTACTGCAAGGTTCCTAACGCGAACTACCAGAAAGAGAACTAAGAAAAACTGGTGGTGGTAAAGGTTCTACCATCACCTTCAATGTAGTAGTAGGCACTAATGAAACCCATACCGGCGCCGGCGCTAACAATCCATTCTCTTAAAGCTATTGGTTAAAACAGTTCAACTTCAAGCAGTTTTGTCGTTAACAAAATCTGTAACGCAATAGTAAGCTTTGGAAATAGGCTTATTTTTAACATATTTCTAGAATTTATTCAAAGGCAAGGCTGTTTTCCTGCTTGGGATTTTATTGTGTAATTAACTACCATTATTGTTTATTTTTCTTTATTCAACTATAATGTTAATTATAGTTTAATAGATTCATAAGAACCATCTCCTGACAATAACAAGTACAATAAAAAACAATTGTGAAATCGTTCACGCGTGATGGTGTGACCAAGGGAAATAGGGATTCATTTTTAGGTGTCCCAGCAAAAGTTGTTCTGTTAATTTAATTACTAAAATGACTATGAAAAAATAGGGGGTTGTAACAGAAGGCTTGTACGTATTTGTGTATGATAAATAATAAAAAAATATAAACAATTAATTTGTAAACAAGAAAAATATATGAATGGACCACCCTTAACATCTAGGGGGATGAAAAATAGCTGTTGTTCTATTTTTCACCCTCGACGATTTGCACGCTAAGATTCACGTAAATCTGTCGAGCCGTTTCAGAGGAGTTCAATAACGTACCTACACCGTCACACGAGAATTTCATATATTAAATTGCAACTGATATACATAGTATAGTATCCATTTTGGACTGGAATGTATTTATTCAATGCAACAAATTTTCAAGATTCTCAAAATTAATTCATACTAGATGTGTTGCTCAGAGAAACAAGTTACAGGGCCCAACATAGCAGCATTAAAAGGTTTTCTAGAAAAAAAAATCTAATTACAGCTTAAAATTAAAAAGCCCGGTCAGGGGCGCGGCGTTTGGCCGACAGTTCTGTAATTAAAGCTGAGACTGACTTAGGTCTTTTATTAAGGCCTAGAAATAGTATTTAGTTGGATTTTTATTAAGTGCTAGTCAACGGTTCTTTCCCGTAGGAATTTTTGTTCTATTTTTTTTTAATTGAACCAATGTCCGTTCTTCTTCTAAGATGCAGGTATTAAAATGGATCTTATTTGTTATATCTTCATATAAAAAAAATAACAGGTATAAATTTTAAAAACATATAGTCCATTTAAATATTTTTTTACTTACTGTTTTTACTTGTTTGATCCATCTCGATATATCAAGCTATTATATATATAGGATAGCTTATTTCCAGTCGCAATATTTTCATGAAAAACGCAAGACTAGATAATAGAATTAAGGCAAGACAGCATCAGTCGGGTCAGCAAGTAAAATAAAAAGTATGAAATAAACCATGCTTATTAAATTGAAATTCATATTTCCAACAGTAATTTTTTATCAGAACATTGTCTATTTTACATTTGTTATACTGCTTTGGGACCTCACTCTTATCTGAAGTTTTCGCCAAACAGAAGGTTTCAGGGAAGGGTGAAAGAGGCAGTAAATTACTGGGTAATGTGACATAATATCTTCAAGTCACAAGGTGGGCAACACGCTAGCAACTGCGGTGACGCTTGCTATCGTGCGGACTGTATGCTTGTTTGTCAAACTAGTATTATATAATATAAAAATATATATATACATTGATTTAAGTAAAAACATTCTCACAACGTCTGATGGTAGAGGAATCCTAAATATGATACTTAAATACATCTTTTTAAAACCCAAATATCATCATACAAATATTTGTTCTGGGTAAGGATCGAACTCGCGACCCCTGACGCATAAGATAGGACCACCAAAATCTGCGACAAAAAAATTATCCATCTTGTTTTGTGACACTCTTCGACTGTATCCTAAAATAAAAATGGTCTTTTATTACTGTATATTTTAGTACTGTATTAGTCCAAAGCCGACCATAGATTTATCGTGATTAAGAAAACAGTGGTTATTTACTCGACATATTTAATCCTAGCGAAGTCCAAATAAGCCGATAACTCAAACTAATTAACGGGTAAATTAGCCGCTAGAGCATCTATTTACGTTTGCTTAACATGTTTATTAAAACTTCTACGCGTAAAACTTAGTTTGTTTGCTGAAGGATTTTTTTTATAGACGGCCCTAATGGAGTTATGAGATTCATTAGGGCAACTTTTAATTACTCGACTCATGATCAGCTGTGACGCCTCGACTACTTCGAACCTAAAAATGTTTCTTGAAACAAAAATTCATTTTAGCCTTTGATGTCAGTATTAACATAGTTTTAAGAAACCCTTAAAATGATATCTTAATGCAAAATCGTATTATTCTGTCTTTTTTTTACTAAAATTAACACAACATCTTATACATTATTGACTTGACTCCGTGATGAGTCGGTTAAAGCACTTGTGTCACATATATCAGACAACAGAGAAAGCACAAATATAAACATATAGATACTACTCTATTCTGCCGGTACTGAGGTACCGGTAGCAATTTAAATATATTCAAAATATTGATTCCAGCAACTATCAAAAAGTATCAATACAACAGCGAAAATCAAATATAGCAGCTATAAATTCAGCTTCACCATTTGTGTTAAAATAAACAAAAGAACAAAAAAGTGTACATTTGTACCGATACAGATAAACGGGACTATCTGTAAATTGAATATCTCACAAACTCGATAAAACAGGACAATCAAATATCGAACAATACAAACACACGGCAAAACGGGTGAGGCCAAATTATCTCATTTTGCACACAATACCGGTTATCAAATTAACTATTGACAGCGGCGTCATGTGCAACCAGCGAGCGAGCGAATGAGCGTACCACAAAGGACTGTTTGGGAAGTCCCGCTTAAAGGAAGCAGGCTCAAAAACCCGAGTGAGTAGCCGGTGAGTTTATAAAGTCAGATCTTTAAAGGCAATGAGTTGATCCTATCAACTGATTGCTAGTTTCAAGCAGTGAGTTGATCCCATCAACTCATTGCTAGTTTCAGGAATTTATTGTACAAACGATTTTAAATATAACCTTTATTTTGTAAATATATTGTATATATATTGTTTTTTCTGTTGAAATATTTAAATTATGATGTTACTTGAATAAATGAAAAACGGCCTGACTAGTACTTTCTGTTGAAAATTCCCAGCAAGAAATAACAAATTGCCAATCTATCATTGATTGATATTTAAATGTAAATAGCTTACATTTACCGCGGTCTCTGTTTAAAATTCATTATTTTCATCTGCGCTCACGAATTTATCGGCACGCCTGTTTGTAAAACCATCTCATTTGGATCACGTTCGCGATGGCCGTTCGCATTCCAAGAATTTTCATATAAGAGATCGAAATTCGAATTCCGAATTTTAATCAGGGTGCCTACTTTATCGGGCGTTCGTTTGCCTCCGGGTTTCTGCGTCCGTGTTTCCTCCCTTTGGTTTTTATTAGAGACTCGCATCGTCAGAAAATAGGTTGTGTGTGACGCGGAAGATTACGTTTTGTTTGTGTTAGTCGCACAAAGGTCTAGATTCAGAGAATACATCCGTGGATTTAACTCGGAGCTAGGATTAACCGTTTAATTAGGGGTTTTTCGTTCGCCTGACAAAAGTTTCTTACACTCGGTTGACAATAATTTGTACTGAAACCAGACTGTACTAATTGAATGATGAATTATGTTAAATGGCATGTTACCTTTGTTCGATAATGGTGGAAATGACAACATACCTGTAACAAAAATATAAAGTATTAGTTATTATACCATTTTGACGGTGAATTAAGAATTGAAATATGCGCAGATAGCAGTGATCCTATCTTGTGCACCGAAGGTCGTATGTTCGATTCCTACCCAGAGCAAATATTTAAATGATGACATTTGTTTTTGTTCTGTGTCTGGGTCTTAAATATTCTAACCACGAAGTCAGGTCAATGTATGAGATGTTGTGGGAGTTTATTATTATTATTGGTAACTCACTCTTACCTATTCCTAATGCCAAGTAGCAGTGTTCGCATTCTGTGTTCTGGTTTGCAGGGTGAGAGGCAGGGAAATGATTAGGTAATGTGACATTGTATCAAATCAAGGCTGGCAACGCGTTAGGGATTAATATTCTTGTATTAATACTGTTTGCTAGTATATCGACCTGGTTTAATAATAATGAAAAAATCCATGCTTCTTTGTCACCTCTGAAACTAGTTACAATTACAAGTTTCCAACAACACATGAAATAAAAACCTTAAGATATTAAACCCAAAAAAAAAGTTTGTTCTGAATGTAGATTGAACCTGCGACCTTGGCGTACAAGATCGATAATGGCGTATAAGTCAAAAATGGTCCATCAAATCGAGAAGGATAACCAACCTTACAATAGTCATTCAAAGCCGCAGTCGAAAAAACCAATACACGTATACAAACCACATGACGTAGTTGTTCCCGCACCAAAATCAAAGCTAATGATTACAAATCATTGGACATCAATCTCCGGTGCACTCACAGTGGGGCAAACTCGGCCGGTGTCTCGCAGGCACTCGCCGCCCGGAGGCTAGAACTCGGAGACTCGGCCCGTGTTGGTTATTTGTAACGTGTTTGCGAACGCTAACAGGATTGTTGCAGTCTATTCCTTTATTCATGGGACATATCAGAGACGCCCGGAGTGGTCTAAGCGAGACTAATGACTTGTGTTTCACCGGTAACTTTACCTACCCAGTGTCGGGATTGTATCGGGATTAATTCGGATTTAAATTGTGACTTTTTGCTAATTTCGATTAATTGCTGGAATTTTAACATATTCCAAAGGGTTGTATAGTCAAATAACTTTAGACTTTTAAATGTAACTAGGATTTTATAGAAAAATATAATAAAAAGTAGGTTAATAAAAATTAGGATTATATTATGATTATTCATTGTGATGAGGTATTAAAAAACAATGTCTTCTTTTTAATAAATTATTTGAGCTTTTGTAATGCGTGTTCCTGTATACAAAAATATACTTTAAAGTTTACAAAGTTAAAAAAACAGAGTAGAATAGTACCTCCATCTGTATAATGATGATAAGAGGCAAAAAATACCAGAACCGACAGATGGCGGTATATCCATCCGGAACAATGTAGCACAAATGCAGATGCTGTCGCATAAGCTGCACTCTGCGGTTGTCAACACACTTGCCCAGCGTGGCAATTATTGGCGAAATTCCCCTTTTCTTAGTCAGGGGGAGGGAGGAGTATGTCCAGTTATGGAAATCCAATGGCTGGTAATGATGATGATAGCGATGTATTCATCATACCAGCTATTGAAAGTTCACTACTGGACATATGCCTCTCCATGAAAGGAGGTTCTTTGCCCATAACTGCTGCGCTGGGCAAGCGTGTTGGCAATCGCAGAGAGCAGCTATCACGACAGGAATGATGCTTCTTATCTTCACCCTGTGCATTTGAGCTGCACGGTTTCGGATAGATATACCGCCATCGTTCGGTTTTGGTACCTTATCGCCTCTTACGAGGTACTATTCTACTCCGCCGGTACCTCACGGCTCAGTGATGTATTACTAAGAAGTAATTGAATATTTTTCAACATGGAGGTGCATAACAGCTCACATTAGAGGCAAAGGCAGGTTGTATAGCATATCAGCGTTCAATCGGTGGATCCAGCGGTCACGTCGCTGTTTATCCCATATGTTTGCACAAACTAAAAGGATTGGTGCAGCCTGTTCACTTATTCACGGGCCCGGCTGCCCCAGCTACATTAACTGTCCAACTTTGAAAATAAACACGTTACGATATCTCGTGTTAATTAAACCTTTGCTCGTTTGATAGTAGTTACTAATGGATTGTTTCATTAATGCGGATTGTTGTACCGGGTTTGCTGCTTTGTGATTTGGAAAGAAGAAATGCAAACACGTCTATTGGTCCGTTGAATTAAATGGACAAAATTAATGGCAAACAATGCTGTTAAATTCATAGGGAATAATATATTGTTGCTTTATTGAAAAGCACTGACAGCAACCACTTTGCAAGGTTAGGACTGCTAGACATAGGCCTCCCCAAAAAATAGGGAAATTGCCCGTTAATGTCGCGCTCGGCAAGCGTGGTGACAATCGCAGAGGGTAGCTTCGCGACAGGAATACTGCTGCTTATCCATCTTGCGGTTCCGTACTATTTATACTACTATACCTGGTTTACGTACTATTTTACTTTGCCGGAACCACACTTTCATTATATAGTAAAATTTGTAATCATTGTTATTAAGTATGGCGAATTTTGTAGTTCAAGATGAGAAATACATGAAGATGAAAAATACATTCAAATTAATGATCATAATATTAGCTATTAGAATTTCACAGTTAGATGTAGGCCTCCGCAAGAAAGGGGACATTTAGACATAGGCCTCCCCAAATCATAATTGCCATGCTGGGTAAGCGTGTTGACAATTGCAGAGCGTAACTTTTACAACGGGGATGCTGTTGTACGATGTTTCAGGTGTACTATTGTACTGGTACCTTAGTCGCTTCTTACGACTCCTTGTACTGGGTTAGGTACTATTCTACTATACCGGTACCTCACGGCCATGAAAATTTAAGCCTCCTGTGAATGTCAACACAAATCCAAATAAAGCTTATATTATAATAATTGTTTCCTACCAGATTATTTGAGCCAGTTTAACATAATTGGCTAATCGTATCGTTAACGCGATTAGTGACGATATAATCGCAATTCTCATAATGGTTGCCGAATTAATCATTAATGTCATCGTCACAACATGACTGACGACTGCCGGAATTTTACTACATTATACACGTTTCAACGTTTTATTTTATACTAACTGTGCCCGCGACTTCGTCTGCGTGGAATAGATTTTTTGGGTGCCATACATCTTTACTTTAACTTATATAAACTTTGAATGTCATGTTTTTTTATATCAAGTCAATAGCCTGAAAAATAAGTTTCAAATTTCTAGCTCTAAAAATAGCGATTCTTCCATGCAACTTTTCATCCCCATCTTCATTTATTTCGAATTAAATAGTAGCCTATGTCATTTCTCAAAGAATAATGATTGTCTGTGCCAAATTTCATCAAAATCGGTTGAGAGACAGACAGATAGAATTACTTTCGCATTTATATAATTAGTAGGGATATATATTGTCTGCACCACTATGTATATATATACATATATATATGTTTCTGTTTAGTGTAATGGTTGACTGGGAGATAATGCCAACTAGCTTTAAGTCCGCCATTTGTATATTTTGTCGTAATTTGTGCAATAGAGTTCAATAAATACCCATCACAACAGAGGAATTACCAATATAATATTAAGACGTAGACACGGAAAAAATATAAATATTTATCAAATAAATATTTGCCAAAACCTTTGGCGTACAAGATCACTACCATCTAAATCAGTAGGTCAATTACTGTAATTGAAGCACAAATTTTTACGTTATCGTAAGATTAATTGTTTTATTTTAATCTGATGCGTCGTCACAATAGAGTATGGTGAATTCTCTAGCTTCTATAAACTAGGCTTTGATTTTTAAAAATGTGTTGGCAGCCTTTCGATCGATGTTTGTACTTGTTTCTATTTAAAGGAGCAGCGCCCCGTGGTATCTCCCACCGTAAGTTGTAGAATTTTCATACGAAATTTGCACCATATCCCCTTTTTCCTCCTTAAGGGATGATTTTATCTCTTTAAGGGATGATTTTAGTTAAAATATTTCACACAAGTTTTATGACTTTCAATGGAGAACTTCCGTAATTTTTGAATTATTAAAAATCCTTTTCTAGTGCTTCAAGTTTCTAACCCTTATAGTTTACGTTTAGCGTTCATATGTCGATAAGTCAGTCAGTCAGCTTCTCCTATATGTATTCATAGATACTTATAAATACACAAGTTAAAAGGAAAGTTGCGTAACTTTCTTTTTAACTTGTGTATTAACACATCTAAATTGATAGTTTGCCAATTTTAAGATAGCGATATAAGAAATGTATTTGGTAAAAAGTGAATGAGAAAATTGCTCTTCAACTCAGCTAATCAAACTTGAACAAATTTCAAATTTCCAAGTAGAAACCGCCTCACGCTATCGTAACAAGAGTTCTTCACAAGTTCTCGAAAATTCTATCGTCTACAGACTAACAAAACAAAAAATACTAAACACGCGATGCACTAAGGTCTTATTACCATCCATGAACCGACAGATGCTTAGAAATATACCTTGGATTTTAAAGGTTTGAATAAAACATTTTACTAGACAATCCGCCCGCTGCGAAAATTACTCTGAGGACCCTGTGGCCAATTACTCAAATAAGCGAGGATATTTTGTGATCAAAAGAGGTACACGACAAACCGGGGTGTGTTAACGTCTAGTTAATTTGTAATAAAATAGTCTTTTAACGGCTTTAATACGCAGTTTAATTTACTAGAAGTAGCGCCCTGTGATTTCACAATAATTTTGCACCCCTCTTTCACCCCTTCCATCATCATCATCATACTAGCCAATGAAAGTTCATTGTTGGACATAGTCTTTCCCAAGAAAGGGGGGAATTTGTCCATATTTGCCACGCTGGGCAAACGTGTTGGCAATTGTAGAGCGCAGCTTTCGCGACGGGGACGCTGCTGCCCATACCCTCCCTATGCATTTAAGCTGCATTGTTTCGGATGGATACACCGCCATCTGACGGACGGCTCTGGTAAATTAGTCGCCTTTTACAAGACCTGGTACAGGAGGAGGTACTATTCTACTCTGCCGGTACCTCACGGCTTAAGGAAAGATTTCTGTTTAATATTTCTCACGTATTTTATGACTTTTGATGAAGAGCTTTTACACTGAAGTTTATTCGAATTACATCGCGATTTAAAGCTGTTAAAAGAATAACTTTATCATGAGCAGTAAGCGCGTAAATGTTAGAAAATGTGTTATGATAATTAAAAGATAAAGTCTAATTTTCATTGTTACTCGTGTTTATTATTACTTTAATTAAGGTATACCTCGAACTATCTAACTATTTTCTTTGTTTTTTTTCCATCCGAGGGATGCCTAGGAAAGGCCTTATAAGACCCTTGTACTTTTATTTTAAATTGATATCTAACTATGTTTGCATCATTTTGACTGATACAATAAGTGTTTGCAAAGATAACTGCCTCAAGCTTCATCATACCAGCCATTGAAAGTCCACAGCTGGACATAGGCCTCTCCAGGAAAGGAGGTTTTTTGCCTATACTTGCCACACTGGGCAATCATATTGGCAAAAGCTAAAGTCTAAAGCTAACAACTATATTACTACTGCTACTTTAAAAAGGCATTTCAAGGTTTCCAAATACTACAATTGTCTCAGTAAAATAAATAGTGTTAATATTTTAGGTTTTACACAAAATCAAATGAAATTAGTTCCCTTACTTACCTCAGTAAATTATAACAAGCGTACACTAGAGTCCAAACATTTGAACAATCTCACCAAACATTGGCCAGTCCAATCCGCAGTTGAGTCGCGAATATTTGCGAACCCTACACAGAGGCGATTACAAACAGCTATAAAACAAAAACATAACAACTCCCGGGCCAAATTGCACCTTGTACCGACACTTTAGAGTTGGTTTTCGGATACATCTTTATGGTAATGACGGTACGCAGGTGAGCGTAACATCTGGGAGGTTATGTTGTGAAAATATAAACTTTTTCCCAATAAATAATGCAATGCCTGCGAGGGAAATATGGTAATGCTAAACTAGGAGGTGTTTTCGTTCGCGGATTAACGCGGCTGTAAAACTAATTCGGTTACGTTTGTTCGGGACATAAAACTCTTGGAAGGGCTGATGGCCCGTACACTTTATTAAAATATATGTGAAGGGGAATTTTACGTTACTAGGAGAACTTTGCGATTATAACGACAATGTTATTTAAGTTGATGATTGTAATCTTTCAGATCAATCTAAGTAACACTAATTTTACAACGGGTCCAAAATTTCGATCTTCACCCATGACATACATTAATTTTGATAAATATATATGTTGGTATCCGAGTGTTACATATACATATGCACAAGGACTTTAAGCTTCATATCCATAGTTAATTTAATGTATGAGAGGTTAAAATAATAAAAAATTAAAACTTACAAATATCGCTGCCTTTTAAAATATTTAGGAGGGAGTACATATTTACGTATTTTTTTTTATTAGAAAGGTCGACAAACAAACATACAGCCCGTGTGATATAATATCAAAAGGAAATCGTTGCCCAACCTAAAGATATTATGTCAAAAAGAAATTGCAATTTGGCGGTACAAAAAGATGAGAGTGAGGTACCAATGCAGACCTTTGTATGAGGTCTACCATGTAAACACCTACCAAGATCAACATTCATCATACCAGCAATTAAACGTCCACTGTTGGACATATACCTCCCTAAGAAAGGGGGCATGTTGCCCATAATTGCCGCGCTAGACAAGCGTGTTGGTAATTGCAGAGCGCAGTTTTCGCGAAGGAGAAGCTGCTGCCCATCCCCACCCTATACATTTGAGCTGACTTTTTGCATTGACATACCGCTATCTGTCGGTTTTGGTACCTTAGTCGCCTCTTATGACACCTGTTACAGGGGGAGGTACTATTCTACTCTGCCGGTACCTCACAACTAACATAAAATTACAAATTGGTCTAAATTTTTCTCCAGTAACGTGTCCATATCCGCATATCATACCAACATGAGAGCTGGACGACACACTCCCGCATGCATTTGACGTATTCGAACACAACTTTAGTTTCCCTCTTATCTGGATCAACATCAAATTGGGCTTCCGACTCCAGCACTCCAGGCCAGTACAGATAAACCCCGGTTTACGAGCTACAGAAGCAGCATTCAATTTATTTACCGATTTCGCCGAGACATTGTCTGCCTTGGTATTTGGAGTTATAGCCTACGTGATCGCATTTACATTATGTTAAATACACTTTCTTTTTGCGAGTCGGTTAAGAGTTATCTCCTTCATTTAATTTATAGTATATTCTCTTTATTCTTACACTTCTACGGGGTTTTTAAGCGTGTAAGAGTAATTTTAAAATGAAAATAATATACGTTTATTTTATGACACCAAGTCGACAAACAAGCATACAGTCCGCGTGATAGTAAGCGTCACTGCAGCCTATAGACGCTCGTAATATCACAATGATATCACAAACGCGTAGCAAACCTTGTGATTTGAAGATATTAAGCCATGCTACTCAGTAATTTTCCTAACCCTCTCACCCTTCAAACTGGAACACATCAATGCGATATCTGCTATTTGGCGGTAGACATAGATGAGAGTAGCAGATTCGCGACACGTCAAAAATGAAATGTCAAAGATAATTAAAATGCGTTCCAAAACCGTTATAAAGTAATTTTTATTATGAGTTTTTATTATATACGGTTTGCGTAAATAAAAAATATTCGGCGGGCCTGATGGCGCAGATGGTAGTGTACCTATCTTAAGCGCCAAGGGAGTGGGTTCTGTCTCCACCCAGGACTGATATTTATATGATGGTATTTGTGTTTGTTGTGCGTCTGGTCGTTAAAAATATGTATTTATATGTTATATCAGTGATTCATCTGTTGTAAGATGTTCGTAACATAAGTGCTTTAAGCGATTACCACGGAGTCAGAGTTCAATGTATGAGATGCTCATCATCTCATCATCATACCAGCGATTGGAAGTCCACTGCTGGGCATAAGCCTCACCAAAAAAGGGGCAATTTTACCCTTAATTGCCGCACTGGGTGTTGGCAATCGCAACGCAAAGCTTTCGTGACGGGGATGCTACTGCCCATTCCTGCCCTGTGCATTTAAGCTGCATTGTATCGGATGGATATACCGCAATCTGTCGGTCGCCACCTTAGTCGCGTTTTACGACACCTGCTACAGAGGGGAGTACCTCCCCTTCACGGCCAATGAGATGTTACGTGAATATTAATAATAATATTAACTCAACTAGGCTAAGACCCAGCCAACTAAACAAGACTAAGACTAAGACCCAAAGATGACAACGTGTTCCCTGAGCCAGGGATACGCTCCGCTGTGAAGTTTACACCAATAATCCAATTATTAGGCTAAGTCACTGTCAATCTCACACCTTTACACGAGCCACGAAAAATCTGGATGATCCCAAATTAGATATGCGGTAACGAGGGTGCTTCCTGTGCCGACATAATGGGTTTTCTTTGCTAAGGGAAAAACCAATTTTCGTTGGTAAAACATCAAAATATCTAAGTCAAGTTGGGGATAATCTTCTGAGTCGGCAGTAAGTATCTTAGGGCGGTATATTACTTTATTTGTGTTACCGAGACGCTATGTGAAAATATAATGGATTCCTCGTACATTTCCTATAGTATTAGGATTTGATCATGTAATTTGAGATAAGGTATGCAAAGAACCCTTAATATATATTGTCTTTGTCTTTGTCTATGTCTTTCTTTTGATGTTTATGTATTAATATTGTATCAATAAATTGATAGAAACAATTTTGTTCTTAACATCTTTTAATAAAATAATCCTTTGATAAGCCTACTTGAGAAAAAGCCTTTTTTTCATACCACAACAATAAATTTTGCGGCATTTTACTAAACGACTAGGCTGTTATAACTATATTCGTTCCTAGTTAGGGCGATGACTCGAATATCTAGTTGGGACTCCAAAAAACTACTGAATGAAAGTTCCCGCACTATGGTAGAATCTTCTGAAACTATCCAAGACTACTGTTCTCTTGTTCGCGCCGTTAAACTTGTGTAATTTCATTCCCGTTGCGGAGTCTAAGGGTTCGCCAGCAACCATCCAACGAGGGGTTTCTGGAAATGCGTCGGAAATAAGAACCAAACTGGACTTTGGACTGTCGTATGCTTTATTAATTTAGAGGCCCAGGATTAAATCGAAAAGCCCTCATTTTGTATTATTATAAAAAATTAGTTATAAAAAAAACAATATTTCACAAAATTATATACGTAGAATTAACTAAAACAAATGGCTGGTTAGATGAGATTAGAACTACCTAGAAGTAATAAACCATATCACAATATTTTTATTTATTCGAAGGCCTACCTAGGCCTATTAAACGCACTTTCGAATCGTCAAAAATAACAAATAAAACATTTTTAATAGGGAAATATGAAGTACTAAATATTGTATTATATTCATAATACTATATCCACATGTAGGTCATAGTGAAACATGTATTGTGTTAAATGATTATTTTTAAAGTTTGTACTTGTTCGATATGATTACTTTTTCAAATTTGTTTGTAAAATGAATTTTAGGATTAACTACTTGATAAATAATAGCTAACCCTTTTAAGCTATAAAAATTAAGAATTGACAATAAATGTAGGAGTCTTTATTTGCAGTGTATATCGTTATTTGGGAAAATTTATACACGCAGACTAAATACCAGAACACAAGATATTAAATTGACAAATAAAAAGAACACCCAAACAATTTCTGTTGAATGAGTGTTTGTTCGCAAAATTCGCTTGCATATTTTAAAATGTATAATTTTCACATACATAATTCATAGAACAATAATAAGAATTCGGCTTATACTTCGCTACCGTAAACTCCATTAAAAATCTCATCGATTTTTTCTACTTTCTACTTAGCGATGAAAGAATCGTGGACAGACCAAAATTGAGTTAATATTACAACTTTATAAAAAGTAAGGGAAAACAATAGACAATCGTTCTATTTAGTCTCTGCCATTTTTAACAGTATTTTACAGATGTTGTGATAGGTATTTGTATTTTAAAATCAGACGATATGTAAAGAGCATTAGCTGAGAGAGAGAGTAGCGACTCAAATGTTGCAGGATCCATTCCCGTATTAGCAGAACAAAATATTTGCATTGGTACTGGCTGGTATTTTCCTAGTTACTGGTATAGCACTAACGATACCATAAAGATTTACCCAGAATAATGTGTATTTATTTGTTTTTTATTACACCTCGTCGATAAACATGAATAGTCTGCGTGATACGAGTAAGTGACACTGCAGCCCATAGACGCGTCCATAGACAAGGATATCTATAGAGCTTTGCTAACCTTGTGATTAGAAAATATTATGCCACATTGCCCAGTAATTTCAAAGCCTCTTTACCCTTCAAACCAGAAGACAGCAATGCGAACACTGTTATTCGGCGGGAGTGATATGTCATTATCATCATCATAATACCAGCTATTGGAAGTCCACTGCTGGACATAAGCCTCTACCAGATAGGAGGTTTTTTGCCTATAATTGCCGCGCTGGGCAAGCGTATTTGCAATCGCAGAGCACAGCAATAGCGACGGGGATGCTGCTGCTTATCCTCGCTCTATGCATTTGACCTGCACTGTTTTGGATGAATAAACCTCCATCTGTCGGTTCTGGTACCTTAGTCGCCTCTTACGACACCTGGTGCAGTGGGAGGTACTAATTTATTCTGCCGGTACCTCACGGCATAGTGAAATATAATGAAATGTAGGTAATAGGTATATCTATATAAATTATTTTCAACTATATACACAAATATTTTCATATAAATATAAATTCCACTTTGTCAACAATCGCGAAAATGTCGCAACCAAAGTAGATTGAGTCACAATTGCATTTCCAAAAAGAGGGTAAGTCCTCTCAAAAAGAACTATTGAAACGTACAAATGAGTGGATCCGCCAAACACAGGGAGTGCGCGTGGCGTGGGTGCGGATGACGCGATGGGCGGGGAAGGTAATTTGATCATTTGCAGATTCATGCGTGTACACCGAAACCGTGACCAACCATTGGAATAAACTAGAAATTAATAACTATTAAATTTCTATCAGCCCATTTTCTATATCGTGTTACAAAATTAAATAGTTTATTTGTTGATAAAACACTGGGACTAACCAGGCGACTAACAAATTACTAGGAAGAGGAATAAATAAAAGACCGCTTGTTAAAACGATTGAAAATATTATAGAAAAATCGAATATTTACTACAATATTTTTCTATTTACAAGGTCAAATAGTTCCCAGCACAAGGTCATAAAGTACACCAGGTCGACAAACAAGCATACAGACCGCGTGATAGTAAGCGTCACTGCAGCCTACAGACGATCTTAATATAACATGGATGTCACTAGCTCATAGCCAACTTTGTGACTTGAAGATATTATGACACATAGTAATTTCACTGCCTCTCTCACCCTTTAAACCGAAACACAACAATACGAACACTTTCATTTGGCGGTAGAAACAGGTGAGATTAAGGTACCAATGCAGACGATCTTATTATGAAGACCACTTCATGTTAATTCATAAAAATTATAAGGTCAAAGAACGTTTCTTACATTTGTATCTTGTTGTTTGATGTCTTTCAGAACTTGGTGAAATGAAATTCAGTTCAACTAAGAAAGTAATTACCTATGTTTTCAAAAACGTTATTATTTTGTCATCGATTGAATTTATTTGATTAATCGGATATAATAAACAAAATTAATTGAAACAACCTTTCAGTAGCTAAACACAAAATAATTCGCTAAGTTAAATATTTAATATAGCCAAGAAACTCTATTCCCCTACAAAAGATCTGATAATAGGTACATAATTTGCTCCTATTGATCCCGAAATTAACCCAAAATTGTTACATCGGACTTTTACGCAAATAATAAGAAATTCGAGTAAACTTTGCGAGATTTTGGGGCAACTCAAAATGTGGCTTAATTAACTCATCAATACACGTTTTCTTTGAAAATACCATCAGCGGAGTTGGAAATCTTTAGGTGTTTCGGTAACAGGCTGTAAATACCTACTGGATGTGGTGCAAGTCATGAGAGGTAGCGTTCTTGGACACGTCTAAGTAAAAGGACGAATTTACTATAACCACTTCAAAGTCACAAGATTGGCAACACGCTAGTGATATCCTTTCGATTTAACTTACGTCTATTGCTTGACACTTACTATTACGTGAACATTTATTATATTTTTACCGTAAGGTACCGACAGAGTTGAATAGTACCAGGTGTCGTAAGAGGCGACTAAGGTACCAGAACCAACAGATGGCGGTATATTTATGCGAAAAAGTGTAGCTCCATGCACAGGTTGGGCATGGGCAGCAGCATCCCTGTCACGAAAGCTGCACTCTGCAACTGCCAACACGCTTGCCTACGTAGCAATTATGGGCAAATGTCCTCTTTCTTGGGAAGACCTATGTCCAATAGTAGATTTGCAATAGCTGTAACGATATCTTTTTGAATAATCTGATAATTGGTATTACATTATCTAAAATTTATTGATTTGTATATCGTTTTTATCATGTTAAATCGACGCAATTTATAACTCTTTCTCGCAAGACAGAGCTCACGTAAAATCGGTTTGCATTAGCACTTCACTATTACCTTCTGCTACTATCAAAAAGCACTGTCGCATTGCTGTGTTAGGGTTTCAAGGGTGAGCGAGGCACTTAAAAAGGGAATTAAAGTTATTTTGTTATATCACTCAGTTCTACGACGCTCTCATCATATTTTTGTGATGACACTATAGTCTATCACGTGGGCTGGATGCTTTTTTGGTAACTTTCAAACTAAATCGCGCCGTCTCGTGAACTGCGCCACGAGCAAGGCGTTTCCCTTAGCGGGTGTTTAGTACGGATCCGTGTGCTTATCAGGGGCCCGCAGGCAAGTCCCGACGTATTTTTGCTAACTTCTTCTTTACAGGAATTTTCACTAAAGCTACACATTGTGTGAAAGGAATTCGATTTTCTTGTTATCAGCTTAAGAAAACCAAGTTTGTATGCATCCAAGTTAAACGCGCTAGATGTAATTTCAAAGTTCACAATAGACGGATGGTCTCGGGGGATGTTTAGGAAATTTTAGTTTAATTTTTTCAAGTTTGCTAATTTTGTTTAGTCAACATTTGGGGTTCCAATGCGCAGGACTCAAATTTCTATGCTACTTTTGGCTTGATAAATTTGTAATCACCACATAGCACATAAATGGTGCTTCCCGTTGTCTGTCCCTATGTATACTTAGATCTTTAATATAATGTGATAGATTTTGATACGGTTTCAAGAGGAACGTTTATGAGTATAGGATATTTTTAGAGTTTCTAATAGGATGTCGTTAACAAACCCGATTGAAACCGATGATATAGATTAAAAAAATTGGTTGCCTGTAAAGTCGGTATACGGGCGAAAGTTTTACGTGACAACGACTTTGAGTGGTAAAATAATTTTAATGTGAATATTCATTCGTATAGTAGGAATAAGGATGAAATAATATTAACAATTTAAAACATTAATTTATACAAAGAATCTCGCACTGAATTTCATATTAACAAAATTTTATTTTTACCTTTACACATACATACGTATTTATATACAAATATACATTCAATAACTTGCAAAACATTTGCTTTTTTTTTTTTTTTTTTTTTTTTTTTTTTTTTTTTTTTTTTTTTTTAACGTGAGCGGAGCGTAACGCAGTTTCTTGAAGTGTCACCCGGCAAACCAATTTATAAGACGTTGTCACGTCAAAATGTACTACAGTATTGTGCATCTCAAAAGAGTCTATAAAAAAATTCACGATGGCATATGTCTATCTTCTAGGGATATACCCACAATACGAAATTTTATTCTCATTGCACCCTTAAGTGGCCTGCGCGGGTCTCTAGTAGTAATACTAAACATGACTCCGTGATATGTCGCGTGAAATGTAAATATAGTTCTTAAATACATATTTAATATACAGAACCAAAACAAACACAAGTACTCACACAACTCATCACATAAATGTTTGTCCTGGTTGGGGATCAAACTCACGTCTCTTGGCGCATAGGGCACCCATCAAATTATCTATACTATACGAAAAACTGAAAAATATACAGCATAATTATGACTTCATTATATGACTATAGTAGAAGTGACGAAAATAGAAAGAATTTTCCCGAACCATATGATTTCAAGAAACTGTAAATTAAAGGAATATAAAAACTTAGCTGACCCGACATCCATTACCCTGCCTTAACCTGACCTATAAAAAAAATATTGCGCATATAAAATTAGATATTAACTGCCTTATCTCTCAAGTTGGATCAAACTATATACACATTAGGCAAAAAATATTTAAGTCGCTTCAGTAGTTTGAAAGTTCATCCAGTACAAACACGGTGATACGTAATTTACTAAAATATGTACAAGAAATGAAATCCTAAAGATAACTACAATTTTCCGTTGCCAAATTTTATCATAAATTCAATATTAAGTATAGTCAAGAATATTTTGCAACTTTAAGAACTTCTAAATGATACACACTCTGGAACTCCCCGCCCCTCGTATGAAAAAAGACGGGACCATCCACATCTGTATTAGTACTACCAAATTCTATCTCCATCCCGAGACAGAGGAAATAGCGCTTTATTGCGCACAAAACAAAGAAGCATTTCACATAAGCAGGTGTGAGATGGGAAAATTTCGCATAGGGCACCAAAATTGCCACTTTTCCTTATATCTCTCTTCTCCTTTGTCGTTGCAGCGTATCTTGAAAGTGTATTTTATTCTAACTATTATTTATTGTATCGATGGGGTCCTCAAGGGGCCTATAATGGGAGATAAAGTGATGCAGCTAAATCGACTATGATGTTGCTGAAATTTAAAATATCGGCAACCGATGTTCGGAACAATAGCAGATGAAACTACACAAATATGTTCCACGTAAACATTAATGGTATATGAAGAATTGTATTACAAAATGGCTGTCATCTGTACTTTGGTGCCTTTATTATCTGTATAGATAATGCCGTGAGGTATTAGCGTATTAGATTAGTACCTCCCCTTGTACTAGGTGCCGTAAAAGACGACCAAGTTACCAAAACCGACAGATGGCGGTATATCTGAAATAGTCTAGCTCAAATGCACAGGTAGAGACATCTGCGATTACCAACATGCTTGCGACAATTATGTGTAAAATTCCCCCTTTCTGGGGGAGGCCTATGTCTAGCACTGGACTTCTAATGTCTAATATAATATGTTGATATAGATAATAGCCTCAGTGTTTTAATGATTTTTGTGTTGCATTACTATGAAAAATCCTTTAAGCGTCCCGCCGTTTCACCCGTTTTCGGTTAGTTAGTTAATCCTAGTTCCGTGAGAATAATAAATAAAGTAAAAGAAGTAAATTATTTTTAATGACAACAGCTATTTGCCAATTAAAGGCCGATTATTTGAATTCACAAAAAGGGATATCGACAATAATCGTTATTAGGAACCTAAATATAACAATTTCTTGAAATAACCTCACACGTGTTTCACGATTTTCAATGAAAGACCTTCGTACTAAATTTCATTCGAATAACTTCAAAGGTTTTAGTAAACGGGGTACCAATTTTTAATATTTAATGGTACCTCTTAATGCAAAATTAGTATGAAACGGAATTTTCAAAAAGCCATTCTTAGTGCCCTCCTGCTTTATAAAAGGAACCCATGAGAAATTTCTCCTTCAACAAAGTTCTCCTTTTATTTACATAGATGTTGAAAATAATTAATTAGATTTGCGTAATAAAGTAACATATTGCGATAGTACGAACATTTTTAGAAAAAATAGTAAGACCTCTTTACTAGTTACAAGAAAACAACTTTAAGGATTAAGTTGTGTTTGTATATGACGATATTACCGATTTTGCTACAAATATATTGAAAAATCAGCGCAAAAATAAAATTTCTATGCAAAATTTATGACGTTCTATTGAAAAACTGTAAAAACTTAGAAATCAATTCAATTAAAAAATCTCCACTGTTCGATTATACCATTACAACGATTCTTTAACATGAGTTTACTTATTCAAAATGTCTGTTTTCTGGTTGAAAGATATTACAATATACAATAGAAGAGAATTTTTATTTTATGTTCCTTGGAATTCGAAAACTCACAAAACCGAAGCGAAGCTAAAATTTGATTTACATTTGAAAAGCAAATTTTACGAAATGAAAACCAATAATACCTACCAGGGAATTGTCGTTATTTATATGAAATTTGTCCACTTATCCGCATATTGGTTGTGTCAGTATTGATTGGTTCCAGAATTTCTGGGAACGGGAAGTTCTGGGAACTTTGCAATTTGTTTAAGGTGACCAAGTAAATAGAGCGGGGACTTCCTACGTACTTTTTTCTATATTGCCAATATATATGGTAATGTTAACACATATATATATATGTGTTAACATCATTATAACAGCCTAAGAAAGTCCACATATACATAGGTGACCTAAAAAAGGAGAAATTTGCCTAAAATAACCATGTCTGCCTCAAAAGATGGAGGAATATTGCCTAAAATCGTTTTGGGTTGATATAATCCCTCTATCTAGTCGATAGTACCACCGGTATCTAAAGCACAATATAATAGAATGGAGGAGACTTAAAATATAGTCACCATTGCATGAGTAATCTGAAACATGTAATATACTATATAAGATGAATGCTGTGAGGTACCGGCAGAGTAGAATAGTACCTTCCCCAGTACCAGATGGCGTAAGAATCGACTAAGATACCAGAACCGATAGATAGATACCGACAGATAGATAGCGGATAGATGAATAGCTTAAGGCGGGGATGGGAAGGAGCATCCTCGTCGCGAAAGCTGTGATCTACGATTGCCAACACGCTTGCCCAGCGCGGCAATTATGTGCGAAATTCTCCCTTTCTTATGTCCAGCAGTGGACTTCTCATGGCTGATATAACGATGAAGTTGATAAAATGAATCCTGTTTTAAAATTGCATTCTTTTACACTAGCTGTTGTGTTGCGTTGTGCTTGCAACAACTTTGCTATATCTGACATAAATATAATACCTATTATTTATAAACATATTTTTCCATAAAACTGTATCTACTAAAGTATTCGGTTCTGAAATATATAACAGCAAATTTCCTTTAATATCAACGTTCAAATCGTTCAATCAATACATTTCTGCGACCATTTCTCATGTTTTATTAAAGCTACATTAACGTATACGAATATGCAATAAGTTATTCCGCTGTTATATAATATGTATATATATATAGATATATATGTATCTATATGTATATATATATAATTTTATTACACATTTTCATACATTTCTACAAAAATTATGCATTCCAAAAAAGAAACATGTCCAACCCAAATATCCCCAATATTGCAGCATTTCCACGCTGCACAACAAGCGAGATCCTCTGCATCAGAAAAGCCCTAGACCGGTGGTCCAAACCCCGGTCCACCAAACGTTTTCCCATACTATAATGTAAAAAAAAAGTTTTACATAACCCACTATGGAGTAACCAAAAATGGAGTAAAAGTTACAGAAGGTTTTTGAAACAAATTAATTTTTATATAATTAAAGATGATTTAAAATCGCTCGGTCAATAACTTATGCGATGAAAACATTAAAAAAGCTAAAAAAGCCATTTCGTTTCCCCCTTGAAAAAGAACTACTTATATTTTGTACCGCAGTCAAAAACATTTGGTAAAGATTGTTGCTGTTGTTGTCATCTTCAAAGGAAAAGCGAGAGATCAAGAGTTACCAAGAACTACTTCGTCATAAGTATTGTTGTTATATATTGGTCTTAGTCTGTTCTGTATTAATATGGACAGAGACCAGAGACACCATTACGGAGGCCCGAGTAAAATCTTTAGAACTAACAAGTTGAGACAAAGACGCGCGACTCGTGCGTTCGACAGCGAACGGATGCGAACTATCGCTAAATAAAGGTGCGGCTTAGTGGCAGCGGGCAATGGAAACTGGCATTGCGCAGATGAAATGTACCAATTCAGTGTGAGGTACCGGCAGGGTAGAACAGTACCTCTGATTATACCAGGTGTCGTAAGAGGCGAATATGATACCGACAGATGGCGGTATATACATCCGAAATAAGGTAGCATCCCCGTCACCAAAGTTGCGCTCTGCGATTGCCAACGCGCATTATGGGCAAAATCTCTTATTCTTTGGGAGGCCTATGTCCAGCAGTGGACTTCCAATTGCTGTATTTATAATAAATTCAGTGTCTTCTTTAAGTTTTTTGATTGAAAGGGTGTATTTTACAGAGTCTACTTACAAAAATACAGTGTACCTAATTCTGTCTCTAATATAAGAAGTTACATATGTATGTTGGGAAAGTGAATTTAATTATATTTACTTACTTATATTAAGAATAAACAATCAAAATCTGTGGAAATAGAGAGAAAAAAAACTAAAAACTCGATTCTTAAAATAATAGTGCATGTTCAAGGATCAAAAAACTATAAATTTGACTATTATCGCAAAAGACGAAGTTAAATTTAATTTTGCATTACAGAAAGTCATACGAGTATATACAACTGTCACGCGCTTCGTTAATTGGTACCTTATTATATTCATCGCAAGGTCCAAAATAGGAAAGAAAAATTATCATATCATACTGTAACAACGTGTATTTGCAACCATCCGCTACGCTACCGCGACGCCGCCGCCCGCCCGGCCGCTCCCTGTTGCCTTTCTGTCTTCCTCGATATTTTCATTTAAGTTTGAAAATTGCTCGCGCAGCGTTCAAATTGTACTGGAATAGGGATCGATAATGGGATTGAGGTGCGATTTTCTTTTGCAAGATGAATCTTGAGAAATGTTGGAGATAGAAAATTTTCGGAAATTGCGCGAGAGATTTATAAGGCATGTGCGCGACGGTAAATTGTTTTTTGACTGCGATCGCTGAGGATGTTTTCATTGTTTCTGAGTTATGGAGATAATAGACTGCTTAATTGTGTTATTGTTCTAATTTTGGCAGCTTTAAGGTCTTAAAATTAGATATTATGCACACACAGAATAAACAAAAGATATTCGTATAATTTGAAATTAGAACTCATAAATCAACTTGATCTTTAAGGCGAGTCCTCAAGGAGTTCAAAAATAAAACCACAAGGGAATAGAAAGCTTCAATATTAAATAACACAAACAAATTCAGCCCAATGCAAACCTTTAATGGAGTTTTGATTGAATCATCGTCCATTGGGGATGCCTTTAACGGCACACAATAAGGAATATCAGAAAAGAAATTGGACGTATCGGGGTCATTACATAAATTATCATAAAAATACGAAAATCGAAATAAATTTTAATCCTGCGTTCGGAACTCGAGACGAGACTCTTACGTTTCTTCCAAGGGCTTCGGGCAAAAGATTTACATAAAAAGAAGTTTCCGTCCCGTAAATTATGATTCAATTAGTATTAAAGGATTGAGTCTTCAAAGAGTTTTTCGGGTCGGCCGAGTCGGCGTGCTCCTTTGTGCTCTCATGCACACTAAGGAGTCTTGCTTGGTTTGCTGCATAGACGTATCGCTGTATAAGATATTTTATTGTGACTATTTTACGACTTGTTTGAGGTATAAAGTAGTTTTCGTAAAGAGATCCTCTCTGAATGTGAATGGTGTGTTTTGTGTTAGGCTTTTTTTTGTCAGCGTTATCGGCGTTGTGAAACAAGAAATAAGAAAGATATAAATGTACTCGCATATATACGTGACTTCTGACTAAAATTTCTTTGCAGATTGAGATCTTACTCGGATTTGCAGACGAAAATCTATCTATCATTAGTATTGAAATTCTAGTAAATAAAAATTGTAATAGTATGAACACTTAGTATTGTATAAAAATGTTAATACAGTCTATTAGTTTTGCTTACAAAAGCATTTAAGTGATCCAATTGAATATATTCTACTGTTTGTAAATCGTTAAGGGATTCTTGGATTTACAAAGTTTTCTTCGTATCTTGTTTAATGTACTGTTAAAATACATGCTATTTTATTTTAATTTTATTGAACTTTATTGCATAAAATATTACAAAATGTACAAATGATGGACATAATGCCAGTGGGCAATATCTTCCAGTGAACCATTTCACGAAACAGAAAAAAATACATATAGTGGTGCAGACAATATATACACAAAAAAGACAAACGTTACATACACATTTGTATAAATAAACGCAATAAATACATGATGATATGATATAAATGTTGTGATATAAAATATAATCACATGACATGATATGCTATAAAAAATATATATAAATAAGGTTATAAAGTTAGAGAAGCAGCATCAGTAAATAAAGCTATTGTCAGTATCCCCGATAACTTTTGTGGAGTCTTCACATATATATTTCGCTCATTTCGAGAATGCTGTTTTATTTCTTTACCATTTTTCTAACTGGGTACATGTCAGATCACACGGACGTGTCAGAAAACAACAGGAGTGCATCTATCAGTGTTAATGCGAGGTATTTGTTACAAGCAGATCCCCTTGATACTTGGATTAAGTGACGAATTATACATTTTTTTTTCGCTTGTCACAACCCGCGATTATTCCGCTCCGTTTGTAAGTTTGAGATATTCGTCTTAAGGATTAGGGGGTACTTTCCGAGAACGAAATTTCACGGAATTCCCTTGATGGATGAATACGGGAGCCTTAATTCCGCAATTTCGGGGTGTGAAATAGTGAAGGAGATTGAAGACCTCGAGGTCGACGCTAATGATGCCATCCGCGCATTAAATCCGATTCTTATGACGTCACCGCTGAAAGAGACGGGGACACACAAAAGAGAAAGGGAGCAGGATTAAAAACACAGCACGGCAACATATGGAAATTAAAAAGGCGTTCATTCATTAAACAAACACACATTAAATTTAACGAAGCGCTGCCATATTCGTTAACGAATTTCCGGCTTTCATTACGACTATCCCACGGCTACCGGAGCACTATGACTGTCTCTTTTTGGTCAGTGTGAACATGTATTGAGTGACAGGGACGGCAGTTGGGCGTTTATTATATAAAAAAAAAGACAAAGCCATCTATCGCTCGACGATCTGTCGCAAGTATGCATTTAATAGTGGCAATTAAGCGCCTGGGGGTACCAAAATATCGTCACATAAAAATGTCACTGTTACCACGTATCGGATTGTTTAACACATCTAACGCCGTTTTACGGTGTGTCGCGTTTTTATGACGGCTATCCGACCGATTTGAGACATGTGTCCCGCTTTCAAATTTAGAATGGCCGATGCGATCGGCCATTAGATGTTGTGAAAAGACTTTCTTGGACGGTAAATTGGTCATTAAATGTAAGAAGTGAGAATTGTCCTGGATTGACGTGTGCTTGTTATTTTGGGGAGAAAGCGGTGTTATTGTAGGACCGGGATAACATATGAATGAATGTGGCTATTGGAGTTATGACACAATTAAAGATTGACCATGTTCCTAAATAAAACAAGAAATAAAATAATCAATTAATAAAAATTAGTATTAGTAAGTAATCTTTTTAACTTAAGTACCCCAAAAATAGTCAAAAGACACTTGTGTAGGGAATACCTCGTTCTTCCTACTTAAATAACTGGTAACATAACTACATGAAATATATGTCACATATTACAATGAGCAGATCCGGGTCAGTAACATTTCCTTGAGATAATTAACATGAAAATGTGTGTGTGTGTGTTTAAATAACAATAATACGTAATCTATTGTTTCGTTGTTATGAAGACAAACCACTTTGGCAAAACAATATAAGCAACAGAAAAGTTAATTGCCCAATTGAATATAAAATCATAAAGCCATACATCCCTTAAGGGTGCATAAAATGACAACGATGGAGTCCGGTAACGTGGGCCGACCCAAATTAAAGATTAAACGACGCTTCAATTATGCCGGACAAATTATCCCGAAATTTCGGTAAAACCAAAACATCGCAACAAATTCTAGAGCAAACAAAGGGTTGGTCGAACAGGCCGCGGAACGACAAATGTCGTACTAAACGACAAATAAAAGCTGCGATAGTTTAAATTGGGATCCCAAAAACTGAATGTAAACAAACACCGAACCCAAATTTCGGTGGCGAAAGTTTTGGGGCCGGAGGAAAACATTGAAAACACGCGGCGAGATGGAGGATGTTCGTTTGTAATTTGTGGATTCTATAGGCTATAGTGTAAGCTATAGAAGGTACCTGCCCCAATATTTGGTATAGGACAACTTTTTATTTACACTGCTGTACTATTTACTTCAGTGTGCCAAGTTGAAAGACCAATGACTGAAGTCTCTCTAATAAGAAGAAATAGTTTATCTCTAATTAGTCTTTCTCTATGCCTTATTGGCTTAACTATGGAGAGGGCAACGCTCGGAGTTTTTATTCGTGATCAAGTTAGGTATGATGAGGAATGACGGTTGTCCATACATAGAAGAACCAACGTGCCCAAACTGATATAGTCCAGTGGATTTGCAAGTAGAAAAGGCCTTGGGATATTATATATATATATATATATTATCACATCACAAACACGCACTCAATCCACGTGGTAGTAAGCGTTAACGCAGCATATAGACGTTCGTAATCTCTCAAGGATATCACTAGCGCTTTGCCATCTTTGTGTGGCTTGCAGATCACATTACCCAATAACCTTTCTGCCTCTCTCATCCCTCAAACCGGAGCACAGTAGTGCAAAAACTGCTCTTTAACAGTAAAAATAGGCAAGAGTGAGGTTCCTATGCAGACGACCATTTGTACGAGGTCTATCTCATGAAAAAAAATAGAACCCGCAAAATTGCGTAAGATGTAGATTATATTCAATAAAATTAAATTCACACAACATCTCATTCATTGATATGACACCGGGACAAATCACTTAAAGCCTGTTATAGACAACAAACAACAGAGGAATCACGAATAGAAATAAATATATTTAACACCAAGACACAGAAAAAACACAACTCTCATCATATAGATATTTGTCCTGGGTGAGGATCGAACCCACGATTTTGGCAAGATAGGATCACTACCACCTCTGCACCATCGGGGCCGTCAATTATAATTGAGTCTATTAGAAATGTATTGGTTTCTGACATGATGATGAACATTTTACTTGCAGTAACAGTCAAAACTGGTGACGAGAGACGAAGAATCTTCAAGCGAAAATTATTCTTAATTGAGAAACTTTAAGTCATAATTTAGATTGCACGCACACTTCTTCGGCTTTTTTATGTCACGAAATACCTGTTACGTAGCGACTATTATCGAATCCGCGGAACAGCGACTCGGAGCGTCGGCCTCACATGTAAATATGCCGCCTTCGGGAGCAATTTGTAATATTGTACGTCAAGCGTTTGCGCGGGGGTGATATTTTGACAATTTTTTTGTCACACGTGCAAATTACTCGAACGAGTGCTCCGATGGTTATCGCCGTTTACAAACGGATGCGGCGTTACGCATGGATAATACATTTGGTACACGACAAAAGTGTTCATTATTTCGTCAAACAACTCGGTGCAGTGAGGTGTGCCTTTTTCATTTTATAGCGGCCATTTTGATATTTTACAGGTGCTGGTTGATATTCGCTAGGTGGATGGGACCGACGGCGTAGATGGTTGTGATAATATCTTGAGATGGACATCATTACCAAGAACTTTTTCTAGACCGTTTTATGGTGTATAATACCGTTTTACACTAAATCTAATCTAATACCAACCATTGAAAGTCCACAGCTGGACATAGACCTTCCCAAGATAGGGGGAATGTTGCCCATAATTGCCGCGCTGGGCAAGCGTTATGCTGTGTTAATGCGGCTGCCCATCTCCGCCCTGTGCTTTTAAACCGTAATGTTTTGGATGGATATACCGCCATCTGTCGGTTCTGGTACCTTAGTCGCCTCTTACGACAACTAGTACAGGGAAAGGTACTATTCTACTCTACCGGTACCTCACGGCAGTATATAGATCTATTTCATCGGGTTCAGTCAGAGTTTGCAATATAATGGCAAACAAAATGATAAGTTACCACATTACATTAGAAACTTCTAAAATGTATCAATGTTTCTTTACTTAATTATACATGCATTATACATATATACCATTTTGCATCACTCCTTAAATGAATAAAAAACTCATCAGAATCTGTTGCGTAATATTCATTAATTTAAGCAGACAGATAGAGAGCGGAAAACGACTTAGTTTTATTCTATGTAGTGGTTTGACGCCAATCTTCACTGACATAATTACTCTTTTAATTTTATTGAATATATTCTTAAATAAAGTGAAATATGTGATCTTATTAGGTCTTTTTGAGCCAGGAGCCAATTTAAAGTCGCCCAACGGAGTATGAAAGGGGCAAATGCTTGGTGTATCTTTGTCAATAAATCAGAAGTATAGAGAACCAATTTTACAATATGCATGATTACCGATAGACCCGTATGGTTCTGGTAATGAGACCAAAAACCGACAAGCGTGCCACATGACGTGCACTCACAACGTGGATGAACACCAGTGGACCTCCTACGGCTCATACTATGTATAGATTAATAGGATATAAAAGTGAAGAAAATAAGTTGGCAAAAAGTACATTCAACTCGTACCAGTAGAAAAATTCCAATTACAATCTTCAATATTTTGGGAAAATTCGAATAAGCCCCAATATTTTGGTGCAAACTCAACAAGAGCGATGCCATGAAACATCGAGCGGCAGTCAAAGAGCTGCCAATAATGACGAGCTGGTATTACTCTCACAATGGTGGTTAAAATACAAAATTCGAGATTGCAATGACCCACAAACGCATCGATTGCAATCAGGGCACTACGAGAGAATTCCAATTAAATTGCATTCAATGAAATCTAGAACGATTATAGAGTCCAATGGGTGGGTAAATTAAAAGCGGTATTCCCTTGGATTTCCTGTTCAATTTTCATGGAGTAGGACGCGATAAAAATCCATTACGTTGCCGCGCTGAGGCCTCTGCGCTTTTCTGTTAGATTTTTAGAAAACTGGATGTGACATAGAGAAATGTCCGGCGAGTGACAAATGAGTTGCCACTTGTTTTTGGCATCGGATTGTTTTGACATCGTTTGTGCAACTACCGCGCCCGCACTGCACTAATGTCCACTTCTATAATAGCGGTATTGATTTAGGATTGTGTGTCGGTATGAATAATTTCGTTTTGCCTATATGCCTGACAGTCTGATTTTCCAGTTGTGTTCTATCCATGTCGCTGCATGTAATTTAATTATGAGGATTATTTATGTGGTCAAGATTTGAAAACATGCATTGAGGGGTTCGAGCCGTGAGGTACCGGCAAAGTTGAATAGTACCTCCCCTATATCAGGTATTGTACTAATAAGCAATTAAGGTACCAGAACTGACAGATGGCGCTATATCAATCCGAGTTAGTGTAGCTCAAATGCATAGGGTGGGGATGGGCAGCAACATCCCCGTCGCGAAAGCTGCACTCTGCAACTGCTACCACGCTTGCCTAGCGCGGCAATTATGGGCAAAGTTCCCTTTCTTAGTGAGGCCTATTATGAAGATGATTGACGGGCCCGATGGCTCAGGTGGTAATGTTTAAATTTTTTGCGTAAAATGTAGTGGGTTCGACCACCATCCAGGACAAATATTTTTTTATAATTGATATTTGAATGGGTGTGTGTATTTAAGTATTATTTTTGTAATACCTGACGAATATGTTATGTTAATACGAAAATCAGTACCATATAATAAATTCTTAAGAACTATTCTCTAAATGTATAATTACAGTAGTTAAGTGAACAAATAACATTTAGCATATATAAAGGAATAATATTCATAGAAAAATTACAAAATAAAAAGCTCAACACAAAATTGCGGACACGCGACTGAAAAAAAGTGTGCGATGGAATACTTTGTGCAATTTTAGTGATTCGAATTTGCGTTGTTTTGACAAAAATTGCTTTTAGAATGCTATAGCGTCAGAAGGTCAGCTATATTTTTTGGCTTAATTTTTGTTCCGCTATGTTGTAATGGAAATTGTTGGGGCGTACATTGGATTTTATTGGACTGTAATACAACTACAGATAGATCTGGATTAATTTGTGCAAATAGTTTCACTAGTCCTGAGCTATTTGCATAATCCCTATTAAGTACGCATGTACATGTATATCAGTATTATAGGCTAAGTGCGGTCAGATTTTAATCGATATACCAGTGGTGGAGGCCACTACCATATGATGGAGTGAGAACCATTTTGTTTTAAAAGCGTATCTATAAGAATGCCTGATTTAAAAAAGGCAAATATTTCAGTTTTTTTTTAATTAGTCTAGGTCGACAAACAAGCATACAGTCTGCGTTAAAATAAGCGTTACAGCAGTTTAAATGCTCTTTTAATATCATAAAGATAACACTAGAGAATTACAACCTTGTGACTTGAAGATATTATGTCGAGATGTTATATTGACTATCTCTCTTACTCTCTTTTTAAAACAAGGATATTAGAAGCGCGTTGCCCGCCTTTTGATTAGACGATATTCACAATAAACTTATTTTCACTGTCTCTCTCACCTCACTCACCCTACAAACCGGAACACAGCAATGCAAACACTATTATTTAGCGGTAAAATAATTCATTACTTATCTCTAGTCATGAAAAATTATATCAAAACCCAATGACAACAACCACATCCAGATTGTCTCACATCGTCGCCATCCAGGACTCTGCCTTAATGCGATTCCCTTGCAATCACATGCTTCATTTTGTATTCCCGCAAACACTTTTACTGGGCTACCTCCTCGTAATACCTACGTGAAACGGTGAACATGTTGATATTACCCGAGGTTGCTCTAGTGGCCTACAACTGAGAAATACTTGCTATTGTTTTAATACATATAATCTTTAGTGTAAGTATATTTACAGACTTTTTTAAAATTAACTTTAAATGAATTGTTCAATATAGATTTAGTAAAATGTACCCAAATAAAATTCATTCATTCATAATTTCTGCTAACTATTTTTGTCGAGTTTTCCGTCCTAAGTTTGTCTGGAACAGATAAGGGCGTCCATTGTTCTGTCTTAATTTTTAAATTTGTATTCATCTGTTTGTCTCTGTTCTTTCGGTGTACAATAAAGTGTATTTTGTATTATTATTTTTACAATTAAGTGTATTAAAGTGTATTTTTAATAAGGCATCAAGGTGTTTCAAAAGGCAGACATGTAACTTGTTATACTGAATACATATCTAATTGATGACATTTTATTTTTTATTAGATCAGGTCGACAAACGCACACACTGTCCGCGTGATAGTAAGCGTCACTGCAGCCTATAGACGACGAAGATATTATGTCAAGATGTAATTTCGAACAACATTTTCGTGAACACTGATATTTGGTGGTAGAAATAGGTGAGAGTGAGGTACCAATGCATACGACCTTTTGCATGACTACCTCATGTGTATAAAGTCTACAAATGTGATAGCCGACGATTAAACAGATACGATACACAATGAAAATCGCCTAAAAATATTATTTGTTTTTCAATACACACGGCGCGATATAACAATCGTAACTCCCAATGCCCCAACACGCAGTTAAAAGAACGAAAAACAAAACAGCGCGCGAAAATTATAGACGCAACAAAAAAAGGGGAATTTAAACAAAGGGGAAACATTGGTGAAAAATCATGGGAATAAAATAAAGAGCAATTTGGCCTCGAAGGATGTAAATAGCGTTTGACATATGAAACGGAACGTAAACGCGTCCATTATACAAGTCTCCGGTTCACTTTGGTGCGGTGGAGATTACAAGGCGGTTTTGGTAGAGTGTTACTTTGTGCGCGATAGAGGAAACAAAACGTTTTATTGCCGAGTCTATTCAAGTAGTTCCGACCACTTTTGCGTAAGGCTGTATGAGTGAGATCAGCAAGTGCGGATTCAAAAGTTAAACCATTGAATGAACAGTGCAGGAAATCGGCAGTAACTTAGTCTGATAACCAATTGATTCTTATAAGAAACCAGGTCAATGGTCGGTAATCAATTTATTTTTACTTGACAGTAAGTGTCATCGTTTTGACGCTCGTAATATCACAAGGATATCACTAGCGCGTTGTCAACCTTGCGATTTGAAGATATTATGTCACATTATCCAGTATCTTTACCTCACCCTATAAACCAGAGTACCTACAACAATGCGAACACTGCTCTCTGGTGATAGAAATATATAAGAGTGAGGTACCAGCAGATGACTTTTAAAGGTCATCTACTGGTTTCTCATATGTTATTGTTATTAACCTTTTTACTCAACTTGCCTATAAATCGTAACATGATTCGAAAGGTCTACATGCATGTATTACTATAGGTCAAACAATAATCAGTGACACAAGTACAACAAGAGGTCAGTGGCATTACTTTATAACCCGACAATGTTTTAGCCCAATGGCGCCTTGATTAAACCTAATTGGGTTTCTGAGAGGTCAGTCTATGAAGAAAAACATATCTATGCTAATATTATAAAGACAATATATGTATATTTTCTTTGTAGCGAATAAACCCAAAAACAACCTACATTCAATTTTGAAAAATATTTTAATAAGAACAGCTACATTATTTTGAAGAAACAAAGGCTATATAATATTCACAATACAATAAGAGATTCTTATTGAAAATTTAAATATGTAAACGGGAGTTGATATTTTGTACGTTTGTAACGAACTAACTCAAAAACTATCAAACCTATTAAAAAAATCTATTAATTATATATAATTACATTTATCAGCGTATAATATAACATATATTTAATCCCTATATTACATCGGAAATGAGAACTACGCGATTGAAACAGCCAGCTAGAGTTGAATAAATTAATTTAAAACAATCCCTTACCGTTTTGCACGAGCAGCGTCGAGTCCCTCGCGAGCGGCAGCTCCGAGTCTGTGAGAGTGGCGTCAGACGCGTTATCGGATGCCGACGTCGGAGTGGTGGGCGCTGTCGGCGAGTCGGACAGGCCGCGGCTGCGCGTGCGGCGACGCCCACTGCCGGTGCTGGAGCCGCTGCCGCTGCCCGAGCCGTACGGGTGTAGTCGGCCCAGGCCTGGAAAGAAAAAAAAAGCATAAGTATAGTCTTTTAAAGATAAGTAAAGGCTGTATGCCTGGGTATATTAACTCTCACCTATTGGAGAACTCCAAACAGTAGTGATCAATTTGATATGTTTTATAACCTTCCAATATTAGATACTGCATTAATAAGGCACATCAAAGAATACTCCCATATTTGTATGACATACTATATTCATAAATGAGGTAGACTTCATTCAGAGGTTGTAGACCGCCTGCAAACCGGAACATAGCAATGCGATATTGCTATTTCAGTTTAAAGGGTAATATGACATTATATGATGGGTTAGTCAAACCACAAGCTTAGCAATGCACTAGCGATCTCATTGTGATAGTATCAGTGTCTGCAGTTTGCGGTGGCACTCACTATTAAGCGGACCGCGCTTGTTTATAAAACAAATAATTACTAGTTACTATACTAGTTTTAAGCCCGTGTGATCAGAGCCAGTTAGGATATTGAAACGATAACACAAACGCGCCTCTTACCTTGAACTGTATCGGTACCAGCAGAACAGAATATTACCTCCCCTTGTGCCAATTGTCGTAAAGTACGACTAAGGTATCAAAACGATAAATGGCGATATATCCATGCGTACTAGTGCAGCACAAATGTACAGGACGGGGATGGGCAGCAGCATCCCCGTCGCAAAAGCTGCGTTCTGCGATTGCCAATACGCTTGCCTAGCGCAGCAATTACAGGCAAATATCCCCCTTTCTTGGTGAGGTCTACGTCCATCAGTGGACTTCTGATGGCCGGTGTGTTATCAAGTGAGTTAACGATGGCTTGCTTGATCGTACACAAATATATCACTAGCATATCACCAACCCTGTGAATTGAATAACTATGTCCTACCCAGTAATTTTACTAACTCTCTCCCCCTTCAAACCGGAACACAGAAATGCGAACACTGTTATTTGGCGGTAGAAATATAATAGTGAGAATACGGTACCAATACGAGTACAGGCAACCTTTACAAAAGTTCTTCCTCATCTTACCTAAATGTAAGATTTTATATATTTGCCATAAAGTTCGCAAAATAAAGAATGCCGTCGCTAAAAATTTCGATTAGTATAGATTACAACTGTAGGTAAACGTGTTTTTTGTACAAAGCGTATGAACTCATAATTACATATTTAGTGTAACAAAATTTTCATTAACATTTTATTATTCTATTTTATTAGATCCGGTCAATATACCAGCATATAGTTCACGTGATAGAGTCTCTGAAGCCTGTAGATGCTTGTAATATCACAAGGATATCACTAGCGTGTTGTCAACCATGCCAATTCACTAAAACTTTCACCTTTGCGAAATTGCGGTGTTGTGATTTAAAGGCGGTCTGCTATTTAGTGCTATCAAATAGGCGAGAATGAGGCATCAATGCAGACGTCTGTTGTATGAATTCTACCTCATGAATGAATATAGTATGTCGTACAAATATGAAAGTATTCTTTAACGTGCTTTATTAATGCAGTTATATTGAAAGAAATATAAGGAAAAGCATGTATTCGGCATGAGATGTTTATGAACGTTGTCGTTCCCTGTTATTATTAAATCCTCACCGAGAATGAAAGGTTATATAACCTCTCTTTTATCTTATCACAATAAGGCCAACCAATGTTGAAAAAATATATACATAAGGTTTAATACGCAACGTGAAATATATCAAAGGGCAGGGAGAAGTAAAAGAAGATAATAATAAAACGAAAGGCTTTCGCCCTAAAAAGGTTTTACGGCGTATCGAATATTTTAAAGTTAAATGTGATTTTGTCGTACTACTATGAGTACGTGCTCGCGGTGATAACAGAACGAGACTTGATCAAAATAAAATAACAAAAGAAAAGAAGCCACGCAAACAAATAAACATGGGAAGGGCAACCGTAATTAGAAATAATAAGGCTTCGGAAGAACACAAAGAGTACAATACGAATACTTCTCGTACAAATTTTAATGTAAATGGGGAAGAAAACGAGGCGGCCCGTGGTACAGATAAAGTCAATTGAAAATATTTATCTATGTCTCGACAAGAATAAATGAAGTAGAAATGTTTCTTGTGGTCTTCGTATTGTTTTGATCGCGATTGCGTCCAACTTTAAAATATCTAATAAAGGATCTCGAGTCAACTTATATAGCATTGCGATTGCAAATTTATTCCTGTGATGTAACATAAACGCTTATAATAGCGGAACGAAAGCAAAGTTTGCTGACGTTCAAATAATTCACATTATACAACCGTAATCTGCCAATGATGTAATACCACATCATAATCATTTCTATATGTATAAAACGAGCAGCTGTCTGACTAACTGACTGACATATCAACAGAGGACACTATAAGGGTCACAAAATTGAAATTTTGCACAGGAGTACGTTTAAAAACGTAGGGGAGCCTTAAGAAAAGATTTTTTAATTTACCCCCTAAAGGGGTAAGGTATAAAAATTTGCTGGCGTTAATTCGAAAAAAAATCAGCATAAACTCTAAAGGTCCTTCTTGATCCTGATAATCATAAAACATGTGCAATTATTTTTAATCATCCCTTAAGGGGGTAAATGGCGGGTGCATAGTTTGTATAAAAGTTCCAAACTTAGGGCGAATAAAACCGTTGGGTGCTGCTAGCATAAAATAGAACACCTATTAACTACTCACTTTCTAGAGAAATATAGCAATAAGGAAAAACAGAAGGAAATGCGAGTGAATATTTTCAACACGTTGGCTCACCTGTAATCATGGCTTGAGCCTTTGATGTTGTAGAGCCTTTATTAAGTAATGCTGCGGGTCTGAGAAGGAAAAATGTTCGGGGGACTTAAGAATCTCGTGCTCAATGAAACTCCTTTGACTTTGCGATTTGTTGGAAGGCATTATATCTACGTTTCTGGTCTGCTCATTCGCTGAGCTCGAGCCAAGAGTTCATTATATATTTAGCTGCTGGTGGAGGGTCACAAAGAACTAGACTGTACAACTGCATACAATATAAATCCAACTCCGGATTGTATACAGGCTGTTTGTTTACAAAGGAATAGAGAAATAGAATGATTTGTGTTAGTATTATTAAGAAATCTTTTAAGTTAATTTATAAATACGTTAATCCCACGTATGGTGCGTTTTTAAAGCACTTTATTGGACGTCATCATGATTATAGTATCCGTAAAAAACACATGCAGCCGCCCATCCCCGCCCTATTGCATTTAAACTACACTGCTTCGGGCAGATATACCACGATCTCTCAGTTCCGGTACCTCAGTCTTCTCTCACGATACCTAGTACCACACGGATTTTTATTGGTCAGCTTTTACATAAATGTTATTCATCTATATCTATTTATTTAAATGATGGCTCCAGATCTCTACTATATCAAAATTTTTGTCATATAAAGTGCTGCCATCTATGAAATTACTGACTAGGCCAACATTAAAGCATACCGAAAGTCTGACTAATAAAGTACTTATGAATTGTATAAGCCCCTCTATTTTACAGAAGTATTTAATTATATCGGTTATTTATTATCAATTTCGAAGGGCAATTAATTAAATGTGGGTTTCACTAGCACTAAGCTTCGGTGGTACAAGAAAAATCTTAAGGACCTAAGAAGGCAACTTTCACTTTTGGGGTATTACGCGATCCATTAGTCGTATTAGGCAATTAAGAAGATTATTTTGCTTCGCCTCTAAAAGGCATTTATCGGGTAGTTAACTGGCAAGAGTAAAAATGGATTAAGAGTAATCTAAGACATAAGTGCATTACGGCAATTACTTTACTAAAGTAATTACAACTATTTCATATACTTGTATATATAAGGATCTTCTGTTTGTTTTACCTAGATAAAAAACCTACAAGACACTATTGAATAAGCAACATGACTATAACTTCAGTATAAAATTATCTGTATTTCTGCCCGTGAATTTGTCTGGGAGGTTTGTACTGTACCTATATCGTCCCTCTTGAAATCCCGGGAATAAGTTTGTCATTCTCTGATAGTTAAACTGTGCGAAAAATCCAGATCGATCATTCCCGCAGGAATATGTATTCAAGATACAAGTAGTTATTCTGGACTATCAATACGTACCAAATTTTATCTAAATCTGTAACAGCAGTTCCAGCGTGAAAAAGTGAAAAATACTCTTGCATATATGCACCCATAAAAACGTTTGCATTAGTACAATAGTAATCAAGTATTATCTTCACATTCGTTTTTCTCAAAAATATTGCCAGGGTTATATATATATATATATATATATATATATATATATATATATGTGATGTATTCTGATCTGAAAGATTTTCATATTAAATCTACCAATATAAAGGATTTGAAATACAGCCACAAATCTCCGAGTGAAACACAGATAGGATCCGTCTAATAATCTCCCAATTTCAATTCTCATTATTCAAATACACGATAAAAGCCTCTCCTGAAAAGATATCTCGTCGCGAATTTCATAAAAAGATTATATCTAAGGCCGCGGAACGTTGGAGAAATTATTTAATCTTCTAATAGTCGTATGAGATCATTAAGGAAAATGTATCAGAAAGGAATAAGCTGGGCGTAGTTGAGTGCCGGCTTCAGAAAACTGAAAACTTTTTATTTTAAGGCAAACATCTTTAAAGGCCGGCCTCAAAGGAATCGAGGGAAATAAAATTAGTTTCGAATGTGCCTCATTACTGGACTTCGTAATTGAATATGCAGAATGCATGTGAACTTTTTTAAAGAGAACCATGTCGGCTGACCCGTTTAGTGGTCGCCGGTTTCAGTGGCACTGGAAAGTTTTTGAGCCTGCAAATTTAAATAAACTACGCGAACAGCATCGAATTTGGGCCAAAACTTGTTCATCCACTAGTACTTCAACTAAAATAAAAAAAAAAAAATACATCAAAATGGAAGTCAAATAATAGCAGGAAATAATAAAGGGTTTCAAAACCCGAACTTCCCCTATCGGAAATCCTATTCTTAAATTTATATCCTATCACCTATATAACATCTCACAAGGAACCCTTGGCAATGTCTAATCAAATAGCCACAAAACTTATTCAATGCGATAATTAGGGACGCTGCCGACGGAACCCTTCACAAAGGAGGTCCAAACAAAAAGGACAATGAGCTCGTTAGAGCAGAATTTTTGCCAACCCCTCCCCCGGCTCCCCCCACTACAGCAGGACGATCGAGTTGGAGAGACTTCTGGGTAAGGAATGCTAATTGTAAGTGGATTGCATAATCCGAAGCAGAGTGGATGCATGTTTTGTTGAAAATGGCATTTAAAATCTTAGTATTGATAAATCTGTCTTATTGTCTGCAACTAATATATATTATTTAAACTGAATAAATAAATTTCGAATTAAATATAAATT
>JACJUM010003237.1:18637860-18826799 GCA_020976665.1 Heortia vitessoides
TGATGTATTCTGATCTGAAAGATTTTCATATTAAATCTACCAATATAAAGGATTTGAAATACAGCCACAAATCTCCGAGTGAAACACAGATAGGATCCGTCTAATAATCTCCCAATTTCAATTCTCATTATTCAAATACACGATAAAAGCCTCTCCTGAAAAGATATCTCGTCGCGAATTTCATAAAAAGATTATATCTAAGGCCGCGGAACGTTGGAGAAATTATTTAATCTTCTAATAGTCGTATGAGATCATTAAGGAAAATGTATCAGAAAGGAATAAGCTGGGCGTAGTTGAGTGCCGGCTTCAGAAAACTGAAAACTTTTTATTTTAAGGCAAACATCTTTAAAGGCCGGCCTCAAAGGAATCGAGGGAAATAAAATTAGTTTCGAATGTGCCTCATTACTGGACTTCGTAATTGAATATGCAGAATGCATGTGAACTTTTTTAAAGAGAACCATGTCGGCTGACCCGTTTAGTGGTCGCCGGTTTCAGTGGCACTGGAAAGTTTTTGAGCCTGCAAATTTAAATAAACTACGCGAACAGCATCGAATTTGGGCCAAAACTTGTTCATCCACTAGTACTTCAACTAAAATAAAAAAAAAAAAATACATCAAAATGGAAGTCAAATAATAGCAGGAAATAATAAAGGGTTTCAAAACCCGAACTTCCCCTATCGGAAATCCTATTCTTAAATTTATATCCTATCACCTATATAACATCTCACAAGGAACCCTTGGCAATGTCTAATCAAATAGCCACAAAACTAATTCAATGCGATAATTAGGGACGCTGCCGACGGAACCCTTCACAAAGGAGGTCCAAACAAAAAGGACAATGAGCTCGTTAGAGCAGAATTTTTGCCAACCCCTCCCCCGGCTCCCCCCACTTCAGCAGGACGATCGAGTTGGAGAGACTTCTGGGTAAGGAATGCTAATTGTAAGTGGATTGCATAATCCGAAGCAGAGTGGATGCATGTTTTGTTGAAAATGGCATTTAAAATCTTAGTATTGATAAATCTGTCTTATTGTCTGCAACTAATATATATTATTTAAACTGAATAAATAAATTTCGAATTAAATATAAATTTATGTAACATAATATTCATATACATAATTTATATACTCACCAATTGCGATGCAACTCAAAGTTAGCCCACTTATAGTACGTATCACAGAATTAACCAGTTCACAGACACTCCACTTCAATGCCTAAAATCATTTAGTTCAACTGACACAACGTCAGATGATAAAGACGAATCCATCAACACTGAACGTCCCACGATAACACGCACAGTTGTAACAAGAGACAACGAACTTTTAAACAACTGAAAATCAACAGGACTGAAATAGCACCTAATCACGTTCGTCCAAATAGAAGTCCGAATGTAACTAATTTGCTAAACTTTAGACGTCCTAGAATTGATGCTGTGTAGGCGTTAGGGGACAACCATAAATAAAAATATTTGCCTGTTTCCTCTGTTGCTGATAATACCGCAGATATCGCACTAACAGGACGTCCGCGACGATAATGCCGCACAATTTTATGTGTACATCTTTGTTTTGAGCTTCATTTAAAACAATTACCAAGAATACAGCTGTACTGGACTAGAAATTTATCTTAAATTAAAAAAAGAACTGTAATATAAATATAATATAAGATTAGTTAAGCACGGACACTGCAGAGCGACTATTTTATATGGAAACCAAATAGGTGGGTGAGAAAAAAAGAAACTATCACCTGTTCGCGTACCCTTAGATTAACAAACAAATTGATATCGTGTAAGCATATTGTCCGAGTAATGATTGTGCAACAGATACATACAATAAATTCCTTTCAGGAATAAACTACGCAAAGAAAATATGTGAATTAATATCAATAACTATAACCAGACTAAATAAAATGCTATTGATTGATACAAATGAAAATTTCATCAAACCATCTTACCCGCTAACATCTTATTTCGAATTCCATCATTGTTCACAATAGATATTTCACTATTCTCTTTTGCAAGTGATATCTTGTCAGAGTCGAACCGCAATTTTTTATCTTCAATATCTGTAGGAGCATTCCATACGTTATACTGCCACACAACTCTATCAAGCTTTATATTAAAAAATTCTGCTCTCATTCTGTGAACTAGGATGTTCTTGAATAAATATTTCATATTTTATACGATTCTTATTATGACTACGCAACAGGTCTTGATGAGAATATCTGAAATGCATTCTGCAAATTTAAATTACCTTATATAACTCCATATGGACGGTAAAAAGCAAATTATATTTATCTCATTCCATTCGGAAACATGAATTTTCATATTTAAAATTGTTTTGTACCATATAACTATTTTGTAAATATTTGACCATTGTGAGTGTCGATCAAATTTTTGAAATGATTAACTAAGTTCGAGTAACTTTATCGACACGTTATGAAATTATATTCGATTATTTTTTATTTAAAAATATTTTATCGATCTTTAAGTCGATAGGGGGCGCATTAGAGAGCATCGCGTGATTCAATAGCAGATTGATGTTCAGATATTTTGTACAATTTGATTTTATAAAATCTTAAAGTAAAGGATTTAACTGAAGAGAGTATATAAGTGAACATTAAATGTAGTTTATTTATACTTTTAGTTTAGATAAATGTGTACATAGCTAAATTAAATGATATCTGTTGGTAAATTGTAATAAGCTTGGTAAATAAATTATTGATTTATATTTTCAGATAAATAAATTCTTCATTTTGAAAATCCTCAATAATAATATCTTTATTCTCGTAACAAAAAGTCAAATCCGAACTCTTTCAAGAATAATGTTTTCAACACAACCCCTAAAATAGTAAACTCATAAATATACAATTGGCAAGTTGCTTACGTTGCAAAATCACGTCTACATGAGTAAGGAGTAACCCCAGAAGATTTCAGAGAAAACATTCGACAAATAAGCACCGAATCCTTCCACACGTATTGTTGCCTGTTCGTTACACTAAAAGAAACTACAATTTGAATCCCAAAAAGTCGCATAAACGAACCGGCAAACCTGGAACCCCTGGGGAGTGAGCTGTCACACCTCTTCACGCGTCCAAAAAACATGGTATAATTTCCGAGACATTTTATGGAAAAGGTGAAAATATGTCATTTCACGTTTTAAAAAGGCAATATGAAATCCAAGCTTGGCCATTTGATCACCCACAAATACAAGGACCCTCTTCTTTCCGCATGTAAATCAATGTGACTTCCCGGAGTCCCAGCCCCGCATACAATATTCTAAACACGGTGCCCGGCGTTAAGGCAAACGTAGAAATTTGTCACATGAGCGATGGTTCACCTACGTGTTTCGCCGTCCAAATCCCAAATATAATCCTTCTCCGTGCAAATAAAACACACCTTTATTACTTTAAAGAGAAAAGCTTAAATCCTGCGCAGCCTCCTTCGGGGATTTCATATTTCATAGGTACATGAACAGGGATTATCGCGCGAATTTATATCTTAGCACTGTAATCGAAGAGATCGTTTTGGATCGCGGGAGTCATCTTGTTTCGGACAGAGTTGTAGTTACGAGGAGTGCGACTGTATGATTTTATGCCAGCAAAAGTAAAGAAGGTTGACAAATAGGTCGGGCGTGCCGATGTTCAGTTTTATTAAAATTAAAACGTTCTATCGTGACATTAATAAAAGGCGGTAAGGTCGGAAATTGCTTGGATTCCGACGTTTGGATTTACAGCGGGAACACGGGGGATAAGCTGAACATTTTTATTATCATCGCACTAGTTTATTGCGTCTCGAGCGCGGACATTAGAAATAATCTTCACTGTGGGGTGTATTTTTAAAAGTTTACCCGTAGACAACCTAAAAGGGTCTAAACAATATGACCTATCTATCAACAAAGCGCAGTCCTTACGGCAGAATTGAACAGTCCACGCTATACAAAACTCATTCAATATATTCATCGTTATGTTTACCAATATCGAAAAACCAATAAAGTGCGTACAATTGATTGGACCGTAAAATATTGCGGAAGCTTAGATTTCCGAAAACAAAATTTGCGATAAATCTGTCAGAGCTAAGCAAAACAGCGGAGTCGAAGGGCCCGTCCACAGTCGTAACTCACATCTTAGTCGAGCAATTTCACCGACAATTTATTCCATGAACTGTAGTTGTCAAACGCTGACGTTTGCGAATCGAAAGAATAAATGATAGACAAAAGAGAGGCTGGGACAACTGGTTTGGGTATTGTGGTCACGTATACCGCGAGTCTCGACAGAGGCGCAATCTTCGAAGAAAGAATTACATTTATATAAAGGATGGGGAAATATCAAGTAATTCAATGCATAGAGACTGCGAAACGCGTGCTGATCAACGAGGGAACGTTTTGTTTTGTATGACTGGAGACGTTCTCTGTTACGCCCGAGCCGATATTCTCAAATCACTGCAAGAATGTGATTATAGAAAGATTAAAATTAACATTATACACTATTTTTATTTGTTGTACAAATGTGAATGATTTTATAATCGATATAATTTATCACAATAATTACGAATAGCCTAATCAATATCAACATATTTATTATTATCTCCAATTTGAGTAGACATTTACATACATATATTATTTTTTTAAATGCCAAATAAAGTGCCAAATAGAATGTTGTATAACTTGAGAGACCCTTGCCAAGCAGTTACTTTGATGACATAATACCACCCGACGATAGCTGATCTCCCAAAGGTACAATCGACCGCCTGCCAAATAAGCACGCAGCAATCAACCCAATGATTGCGAATCATCTGAACTAGATCCGAAAATCCCAACAGCGAGTGTTTGTTTTTGATTTTTGTCTAACGAGACAATGGGGAAATGATGAGGACTATGCCGTACGTCGCCTTTGGGACTTCACCCCATACCGACACTACCACCCCTCGTTTTGAACTTCAAACGATTGCTCGCCTTAACATCAAAGAGATAGGATTTAAATTCATTTGCTACATTTTTGGACTGAGGCCGTTTTGTAGTTGGAGCTGGCGCATATGGCGTCAAACGGGCTACGGCGAGTGACGGCATGCCACTCGAGGGAGTCGGATTGGCCTCAGTACTCCACGGGACATTCACTATGTCATTCCGCACTCGGACTTTTAAGATTTAATTTTGTGCATGTTTGTAAAACGTCTCTGGCGGTGTTCCAAACATCATGTGGGTTTGTATCTAAATTTGTAAGGCTCACTTATTGTTATAATCATCAAGCAACATACACCACAAAGGTAATGTGTGAATGGAACTCTAAAGGCAATAACTATTGGCAACAACATCAGAATGCACGCCGCAAATCACTGTTAATGAACCTGAAAATTAATAGAGCATCAGTCACTAAATTAGTGGATTAGCGAGATCTAACCAAAAACAGATTCGATCCGCTTGTGTGCCACTAATTAGGTGGCCAATGTTCACCTTTATAATGATATAACATCAAAGTGGGATCTGTGAGCCCGCATCAAGTTCCAGAGTGCTGTGGTGGATCCTTAGCTCCAACTTAGTGATTTATTTACGTTGCCGGATATTGATCGCCGGTGTATAGAACTGGCACCGTTCGGGCAGAATTTGCTACGAATCGAGGTCAAGTGGTTGGAACTCTCATATCGTTTTGTTTGTGTAAATAATCTTGTTATTGAATACGTTGATTTTTGATGGAATATTCTTTGCTTCTGTTTCGGAATATTCTTTGCTTCTGCTGGATATGTATGCAGAACATTATTTACCTTCGTGTGTTTTGAATGTGCTGTCGTATCTCTAGAGCTTTCATGGTTTATTTCAGTTATGATTGACATTCTCATATGTTTTATTTATGTATTTGTTTATCCTTATAACTTTTTTGGAAGTAATTACTATAATTTAAAGTAAGTCGACTATTAGACATGGCCTCCCTAAAATAGGGGGATTATTGACCTTAATTGCCGCGCTGGGCTGGCGTGGTGGCGAGGATGCTATTGCTCATCCCCACCCTGTAGTATTAAAGCTGCACTGTTTCGGATGGATATACCGCCATCTGTCGGTTCTGATACCTTAGACATTTCTAACGTCACCTCATACAGAGGGAGGTACTATTCTACGCCGCCGGTATTATTATTATTTTAATTATTTTTACTAAACAATTTCGTAAACAGCAAGATACTTCTCTGGAAACTGATTTTAATTCGCAGGAAGCTATAAAGCGAGAACTATTACGGTCCAAAATATCGTTTGGGCCATTTAAGGGGTAGGGTCGAGCAGTAAGTTTTGCTAGATGGCGCTTATTACATAAGTTGATAGGACCTGTTATTTACTTTGTGCCGTAAATATTTTATGTTTCAGCTGAACCTGTTTGTGTCTGTACTTATATAAAACACGAGGTAACTAGTTTGAACATCGCGAATCACAGAGTTGTTTTAATAAAAGTAACTGATGCAATTCAAACTTGTGTAATGGAATCTTTTTGTACAAATATATAATAAAAATTCAAGGTGACGCAGTTGAGAAATATAAAAACGCAAGAGAAACAGAAAATAATCCGCGTCGCATCAAAAGTATCCTAATTAATATCTTTGTGAATTTCGAAAGAGGTCTCTTATATTTCAAAGCGTCTGAATTATGCTTTTACGTTATAGTGGCACGCGTTATGAGCGCCATCTAGCGAGATTTATGAGACGTTGATATCAGGACACTGTAATGCTACTAAGCATTAATAATTTACGCTGGTTTTACTGACACCGTGCCTAAGAGATTGCTGGATGAGAAAACGAGAACACTGCACACAAAACAAAAAATACTTCTATAACGTGGATCAAATTTACCCTTTATGTAAGAACACGGGTTTAAAAAATGTGTTCCTAATTCAATTCCCGAAATTCTAAAGAACCTACTATTATACGTTCGTTTATATAATTTATTATAAATGTATTGTGGTGTAATCTGTCTTATTTACGAGTGTTTGTTTATAACAGTATATTTTTGTTTGTAATGGGCTGTGAGGTACCGGCAGAGTAGAATAGTTCCTCCCCCTGTACCAGGTGTCGTAAGAGGCGACTGAGATAGATGGGCAGCGGAATAATGCGCTCTGCGATTGCTAATAAGCTTGCCCGGCGCGGCAATTATGGGCAAAAAACCCTCCTTGGGTAGGCCTATATCAAGCAGTGGACTTCCAATGGCTGGCATGATGATAATGAACAGTATATTTTTATAAAAACTTAATCGTCATATCAGCCGTAAAAAACATCCAGTGCTGGACATAGAGCTCTCCAAGAGAGTGGGAAATACTAAATACCTTAATCTTATTGGTAAGACGTCTAGAAAATAGTCTAGGTATATTAATTATACAATAGTCAGATATAAAATTACACAAGGCATGGAAATACGACAGAGCAAACGAATTCAGTAGTGTTCCTCTCTCTCATCTTGGGTTCGATCCCCATCCAGGACAAATATTTGTGTGATGAATGTTTATGTTTGTTTTGTGTGTGGGTGTAATGTATGCAATTAAGCATTATTTTTGTGTGTGTTCTATTATCTGATGTCCGTAACACAAGTTCTTTAAACGATTTATCTTGGTGTCAGATCAATGTATATTGTTTATGGTTCGGGATATGTAATCTTTCATCATCATCATCATCATAGCAGTTATTAAGTATTCACTACTGGACATAAGCTTCCCCAAGAAAAGAAAATCCCATCATTTCCGCGCTGGGCAGGTGTGGTGGCAATCGCAGATTGTAGCTTGCCGGACTTTAGCGATAAAAATGCTGCTATCCATTCCCGCTCTGTTGCAGTTGCTATTTCTGGTAAATATACCTCCATCTGTCGGTCCCGGTACCTATCAATACTCTACGGCAATGTGATATTTACTTATAATCAATTAGCTGTGCCCGCGATTTCGTCCACGTGGAATAGTTTTTTTTGGGTATAGTATCATAACTCTTTACCTTAACGGTAAAGAGTTATGATACTACTATTATATAAACTTTGAATGTCATGTTTATAAATATCGAATCAATGGCTTGAAAAATAAGTTTCAAGTTTCTTGCTCCAAAAATAGCGATACATACAACTTTTCATCCCCCCTTTCGACTCATCACAACCCTTTTTCCGAATTAAAAAAATAGCCTTTGTCCTTTTTCAGGGTCTAAAGATTGTCTGTGTCAAATTTCATCAAAATGAGTTGAGAGGTTTAAGCGGGAAAGCGTAACAGACAGACAGACAAGAGTTACTTTCACATTTATAATAATAGTAGGGATATGTAATATCAGTTGCTGACATTTCACCTTTATTTTATCGTCCTTATATGCGACAAACAAAATACGAATTTCAATCTGATCAAAGATATAGAAAAACTAATTACTAGCATCGAGCAGAATAACAATGAACGTGAGATAAAGCGTAGTCCAATAAGGCCCCGCCAGTGTCCAATGCATTTGGAATCTTCGATTGTAATCTAATATGCGAAGACAATTTAAATTAAGAAACTATCGAATTGCTCAGTTGTGTACCGGAGGTAAATAATTGAAGTAATTGTTGGTAGGCTATGGGTCGAGCGGGTCAATTAATCATCCGAAGCCAGTAAGAAACATTATCAATTCATGCGACCATAGCAACGTTTAAATATGTTCGTATAATTTTGTTTTTGTTTTGCTGTTGGCACCGGGACATTAGTGTTTGTATTTAGCATAAACTCAATTTTAGATTTATCAGTTCTGAATACAATTTGTGTGAAGTAATTAACTGCATGTCCTCAATAACATTGACATTGATTCACATTTGTCATGAGGTAACGGTAGAGTAGTAATAGTACATCCCTCTGTGCCAGGTGTCCTCTGTGTCAGGTCGCCTCTTAGGCGACTAAGGTACTAGCGACACATGGCGGTAGATCCACCTGGAACAGTAAAGCTCAAGTCCCCTTTGCAAATTTTTTTCTCTTTATAGGCAATTTCCTATTTCTCGGAGAGGCGTGTGTCCAGCAGTGGATTTCAATGCGTGCATTTAAATTGTAATGTGTTTAATTGGGAAGCAGTAATATTGTAAGTTTATCTAGAATGTAAGAGTTATATAGCATTGCATAATGATTGTCTTCTAGTATTCCATGTAAGTTATTGTTAGAAAAAGCATCTTCAGAAAATTACATTCTTTTTCTTTTTACACGCTTTATATTAGCTTCAGTTGTATGTATGTGTGTATATTAGTAACCTTACTTTAGACGGAGAGATCTAATTGAAACTTTCCACACATATCAAGAATCGGTGCCAATATTTCGTTAAGATTATGTCATTATCCTATCCTGATCAGGATCCTGGAGATGAAAGAAATTCCACCGTTTAAGAGCATGCGAGACTATACAACCTGCGCATGCATTCCGTCTACCTAATTTCCAGCTTAAGTAGGTTAATATTTTTTAACAATAAATCAAACTAAATAGTGAAAAATAAAATATATTAAAAAAAAACTAAAAACACGCTTTTTAAATACAGCGAAGCAAAAATATCTTTTTAAAACAAAGCGAAAATTATGATTAACAAAATAATATTAATTATATAGTTGAGTTCTGAAAAAAGCGTGGGATTTGGTTGTGTCGTGTGTTTCGTAGATCTTGCACGCGATTTTTTAGAACACTACTTATATTTTTGTTCATCATTATTTTGAATTTGCAATAAAAATATTTTTTTCTTTGTAGTATGATGTATTCTGCGAGCTGTGATTTGATCGTGCTCTTTAGTATTTTTCTAAATGGATATACATAAATAGAGGTTGTATATTTTGATATAAACATTTTTATCTGTAGTCACATATATTTATCACATTCAGAATGGCAAATTTTAAATATACTTTTGTGTTATCTATCACTATTACTTATGTAATATAATATCGAAGTTTAATCGCTTAAACGGAAAGCAAATTGTGCCAGTTTGTAAAGTTATACTAATATTTTTAGAGTTTGTAAGTTTCTTATCATTTTGAATTAATAATATCAAGAACTTCAAGTAAACTCTCGTTTATATTCGACAAACTTCGCTGCAACTGGCCTTAACGTCCTTTAAATTTTAATTCAAGCTGTTGCGATACATAATTTTGTATTGGATCGATTCGAACTAGCCGGACTTACTTCGGTCTAATTATGCTTTAGTCTACAGACTACTTTAGTTTTATACACATTTAGTTCTTAGCTAGCAATTACTTGCAGTGGCTTTTATATTAAGAGGAGCTAAACAACTGAATTATTTAAAGAGGATGATACTAAAATCTATGTAAGCCACCATTAGAACCCGTTCAATATTTGAAACATATTAAAATGTATTATGTTGTAAATATTAATCTAGCCGTGGTGTACCGGCAGTGTAAAATAATACGAGTACCTCCCCCTGTACCATGTATCCTAAGGGGTGACTGAAGTACTAGAACTGAAAGATGGCGGTATACCCATCCGAAACAGCAGCAGCATCTCTGTCGCATAAGCTGCGCTATGAACATGCTTGCCCAGCGCGGCAACTATGGGCAAATTTCCCCTTTTTTGGGGCTAATGTGCAGATGAAAATTAATTAAGTAAAAAATATTCTTCAGTTAATTACAAATGTATTCAGTAGATGGCGTTAGTAGTAGTTAGAAATTAGTAAAAATACTTATAAAGTTAATATGAGTCTCTTTTGTTATGAACTGTTTGAAAGGAATAGCTTAAGGAAGTAAAAAAATTGAAGGCGAAAAATTGAGGCCAGGGGAATTATTTTTAGGTGACATAGCCAATATGTGTACGAGCATATCCCATAAAAACTGACAAGTAATACGTACCACCATAAAACCATGGCGTCACCCACCGACAAGGACCACACTTTGAAGTGTCAATATCATAATACTGGAGGCACTGGATACTAGGAACGTTGGTGGCAATAAAACTGATAGTGCTAAGAAAAATAAAATTGAGACACGACAATTTTATCGTGACCTGTTAGAGCGCTGCAAAGTCGATGGCACCCGTCCCTCCTGGGGGATCAAAATTGAACGGGCGAGACGCGGCGTGGGCGCGCCGAGTGGCACTTTTAGCAATCCGCCTTATTTTAACATCGAAATTTATTTTTGGGTTTGTATTGACACAGTTTTAGAGTGGAATCGAATATGAGAGCGTGCTTATTTTTGTTTCAGCATTAAGTGTGTAGCGATTCTTGAGAGCATGTTTGTATACCACATGGTGTCGCCAAATACGTAACACGATAATTTCAATTGCTAAAAACAGAAGCTGGTCATACTCTTATGCTAAATGAAATTCAATAGAAACCTGATACAGAATGGAGGAAAGAATGCAACTATTAAATTTGATTAAATAAAAATGTCGTTCAACTATTAAATGAGAACATCTCCATAACATGTATTTGGTTCATATGCTTCGGTTCATCGCCCTTCCACAAATACAGAAACGTAATCTAACCGGACGACGGAAAAATAAAGAAAGTCTGTCCAACAATAAAAATTAAAGACAAAAAAGCGGAACGCTCCTTCTGTCTAAATTTACATGCACCAAAAAATCTCATAAATATTAAATCAAGCGAGAGTACAACAGTTCACTAAAAGCACACTAAAAAACCTTTGTCTCGGTGCTTTAAACAATAAACGAATACCCGAGAGGAGACGAGAGGGCGTTAGGATGCAGTAAAGTTATCTTTATGTCTTCATTTCGTTCGTCTAAAATAGAACGTCCACATGGTTCAAGATTGGTTCGAACAATGACTGCGGAGTCTACATTATTACCATCTGTATCGACTAACTCATCTAACCGTAAATCATTCGTTTCATAAGTACTAACAGCCGCAATAATTAAATTTAGACATCTCTGTGTAACACATTGCTTAAATTTGTCGATGTCATTAATCTAAAATTAACTTTCACAACGTCGACCATTTTAATTATTCTGATTTTCATTTGAAAATTAATGGAACCTTCTATTACTATACGTATGTCTATTATACGTTATTCGAGATAGTAGCAGGTCCTCTCAAAATTGTGTGACACTTAAATTACAATTTCTATCTAATCGAATTTGATAGTAGCTTTCTTAGCTTAGTATACACACAACATCTCATAATGACCTGACTCCAAGATAAGTCGCTTAAAGCACTTATCACGCATCTCAGACAACAAAAGAATCGACTATTGAATACTTCAATAATAATTATTTAACAAGTAGTCATAGTACATACACTTAGATTCATCTTATAAATATTTGCTAGGCGGTCGAACACACATCTTTTAGTACACAAGATAGGAAACGGATCTGTTATAATTATTGTAAATATTTGTTTTTATTAAATATTGAAGTATGGACCAGCTTCTCTTTTTAGCTCAAAATCATTTAACAGATTTTCAGAATCAAACAACAATATTATACATATTTGACTGCCGTTCTTGCACTATGTAAATAAGTATTGCGGGTACCAAGGTGAACGGATTTATAATGATTACTAATGTAAACACAAAGGAAGCAAATTTAAATTTCACATTACCGTAATTATTGCAGTGTTAACCCTCTGCATTGTTCGTATTTATATAACTGAACTGACCATTCGTGAATTTAAACGCATCAAAGTACTGCATCCAATCGATAAAGTCGTTATATTTGTGGTAAAGGTATAAAATCCAATTTTAAAATTGTTTTATGAAATTCCTACGGGCATAAAGTTACCAGTCGCTATTTAATGCAATAAAAGAGGATTTTGAACAAACGTCGTTGCAGAAGTTCAGTGCCCTGAATGGCACATAACGTACACTTTAGTATATAACTATTTTCTTCGCGCAGAGCAAATAAAAATTTAAGAATCTCCGTTGACTCTCTCGCAGTTCCTTGTCTAGTCAGATGGGTAAATATAGAGTATAAGAGATCACAATCTAAAACTGCAGCCATTCCCACGTAATAACACGGCGCCGGTTCATAGTGCATCGCACACAAAGCTACCGGGGCCTTATCAAAATGTCAGGGAAAATGTGACGTTGCCTTCTTCCCTACGTAACTGCCAACTACCAACTGGGGACCTATTCCGTGTATATTACCTGCTTTCGCCCCCCCACCTTATTTTTCCACGTTCGAAATTCAAAACTGCCGCCATCTTTATTGCCGCGATGACGGATTTAGATTAGGCATTAGATTAAGCGCGCGATCGTTGTTTATTTTTTATCTTGTACTTTTTCGAACATGACAGTTCCGTAAGCGAGAATTGATTTATGTATTCGGTGATAAAGTTTGGATGTGTTTAGATATAAGATAGGATGTACGTATTTAATGTTTCTAAACTTAAGAACTGAGGTTTGATGTAAATCATCATATCAGTCATTGGAAGTCCACTGCTGGACATAGGCCTCCCCAAGGAAGGGGGCATTGTGCCATAATTGCCGCTCTAGGCATGCGATTTGGCAATCGCAGGGCGCAGCGTTTGCGACGGGAATGCTGCTGCTGCCCATTCCTGTGCATTTGAGCTACACTGACTCGGATGGATATACCGCCATCAGTCGGTTCTGGTACCTTAATCGCTTTCGACACCTGGTACTGGAGGTACTATTCTACGCTACCGGTACCTCACGGCATTGATGTAAGTCATAACCAGAAAATAATTATAAACGCCTTTAGTATAATTTGTTACACAAATATAAATAATTCATTCCTAAAAACATAGATTACAGAAAACATTTGTCATAGGAAAAGAAGTCTAAAACACTTGGGAAAAAAGAAAAGCAATTGCCAAATAAAAGATTTATGTCACCAATTCGTTTAATAAAACAATACAGAAAATTAAGGTCCTGTCAAGTTAAATTGACAACAATTACTCGAAAAATAAAACCGATTGTTAAATCGTCAACTCGAAACAGGCAAAATTAACATTGGGAACGCAAATTATTTAATCACCTTACCGCTCGAGGACAAAGGCAGCGAGACGAACAAAAAATGCATCGACACAGGCCCACTCTGCTTCAACTATTGAATTGTTTATTAATTATTGCAATTGTCTTTGGGCTTGCGTATTCTTTGACTTTTTAATACTATGAAGATAGGAGAAAATTGTTTTACTTCTCGACTATTTGCTATCGTTTTTCATTTGCCTATTAGTGCATTGGGTTTTTTGTTTGTATTAATACCGACTCCTATAACAAAAATACTAACTGCATATTTTACTTGTTTTAAATAAGATTTTAAGATCCATATATAGATGACAGTCTAAATTTTTCGATGTGTTTTTGGATCCTTCGACATCTTATCTAGTGCTCAGTATTGGCCAATTGAAGTTATATGATATAGTATTTTGTATGAAGTACCTATACCTCCATTTTACTGTAGGTAGACTTAGTAGGTCACCTGCATTCCTGTCTACCTATGAGCGTTAAACAAAAGGTGAGAGATGCAGTGCAATTACTGAGTTATGTGACATAATATCTTTAAGTCACAAAGTTGGCTTCGCGCTTGTCTGATTTTTGTGATATTATTTTTACCTAAACTTACGACCACGCATACCGTTTGTATTTGTAATAATATAAAGTTAGTAAAGAACGGTCCGACCTGAATAAAAATGTAAATTTATAAATAAAAAAAATTATAAACAGCGGGATTTAGGTTTCGATTGGCAATTGAAAAATATATATTTAAATTGGAGTTCTTGCCATGTTCATTGCTTCAAAAGTATATGAGAGCGCACATTTGTATGTGCACTTAGTTAAATGTCCCACAAAATTTATATTTAAAGATTAGTAAGTACTCGTAAGCAGGTCAAATAGAATTTTGCATGCAAAGTAGCCAATGTAACAGGCTTCCCTTTACACCAAAGGAAAAACAGTCACAAAACGAACAACAAGCCCCCACAAAGCCTATATGACGTCCTATCGCCGGCTTCTGTAAAATATTTTCAATACAAGCGAAATTGGTCAAAAATGACTCCCCAACAAGATTATCTTGGATACAAACTGGGCCAGAAGAAATGTCAGCCTTATGTTTTTAAGTTAGAGTCCTTTTTCGTTTGGTGGTAGGAACTTCTTTCGTTTACAAAGGCGAGCTGCTGTGCATATAATGTAGAGGTCGCCCGGGGATTTACGAAGATGTAAATTGCTAAACGTTATGTTCCGTTCTATGATAGTAAGATCAAAATGTGACCCTATGAGTACGTGAATTAGGTTTAGAATCTATAAGCAAGGAAGTGCAGTACAATAATAAACTTTTAAAGTGTACCTACCAAATTTAATGTGTGATGGTTATGACTATTTCTTGCAAATTATGACCATTTACCAGTGTTTCTAGTATATAAAACACAGATAGCTTATTAATCGGCACGTGAGATGAGGTAGATGAGGAAGACCTCATACATAAGGTCATCTGCATTGTTACCTCATTCTTACCATTTTTACCGCCAAATAGCGGTGTTCGCATTATTGTCTTCCGGTTTTCTAATGGCTGGTATGATGAATAATATAAACACTTAGAAATATATTTGTTAGTTTGTTTGTATTGCCAATAGTAAAGCATGTGCTACATAAGGTGGGTCTTATACAAAAATCGTTAGCATTGGTCATCTTGCTTAACTATTTATATCGCTAAATAGCAGTTTTGGCGTTGCTGTTTGAAAAGTGAGAGAGGCAGTGTAATGACTGAGTTACGTGACATATCTTCAAGTCACAAGGTTGACAACGCGTGATATCCTTATGATAAAAGCAGCGGTGACGCTTACATACGGACAGCATGTTTGTTTGACGACTTGGCCAAAAAAATATTGAACTTCACATTAAAGACGTACATCAGAATATCCCATACGAAACTATTTTCAAGGATGTTAGAGCAGTAAAGAAGCTGTCGCGTAGTAACAATATATTAATGAGTACTGTCAAAATATGTTAAAAGTTAAGATATAAGCAGATTTGTGTTAAAGTGGTCGATAATATTGAATTCATCTACATTTACCCAGTTTAAATTTTTAAATTAAGAGAAACCTCCGCAAAAAGGATTTAATTGTTGGAAAAAGCTACAAAGATGTACCCTAAAAAGTCTTTGTGACCCTACTTTGGTACTGAAAACGGTCCTTTATAGATAAAATAGGGTCCCACTGAAATCCTCTTACGAAAAGCTGAATTTACTTTCTTCGTCGAAGGTTGTGAGAAATGATTCAGTTATGAAAAAGTTTACTGAAGAATAATTTAGGTAAGTGGTGGTGCTTGGTCAGTGGGGGCCGATTCGACTTCGATCTGTTCAGATGCGTTGCTATGTGAACTCGTTAATAAATACTTTCTTCTTAAATTAAAAAAAAACATTGTTAATACTAGAAGTGAAAACTACTTCGTAACAGCCTCAACACGCATTGATTTTAGTTGCTGTTGGTAGCAATGTAATATTTTTCTATTTTGTTATGTTGGTAACACTCCTCTCCGCACTGTCATGGCCGATATTGTGCAGTGTATAAAAAAAACGTCTGATTAAATAAATAAAAGTCTGCTTTAAGTTAAACTATTGTTTTACTTACATTTCTACAGTTGCTTTACAAAAACGGGTCCAATGGCGTAGATGGTGGTGATCCTATCTTGTGCGGAAAAGGTCATGGGTTCAATCCACACCCAAGATAATTGTTTATATGACAATATTTGTGTTCGCGCTTTGGATGTGTGTTCAAACATTATATTTGTGATTTCTCTGTAGTCTGATGAAGGTTACACAAATGTTTAAGCGTCATATCTCGGAGACGAAGAAATCTGTGAAACCAACTAAAATGCCAATAAACCCATTGCTTCAGGGATTGCACAAGAAATGATATTTGTTATAACAATTCTTATATGACGGGGATCCTCAGTAGACTTCAAAGTAGACTTCTCTTAAAGGTCGTCTGCATTGGTACCTCCCACTCATCTATTTCTACCGCTGAAAAGCAGTGTTAGCATTGCTGTTTTCCGGTGTAAAATGTGAGTGAGGTAGTGAATTATTGGGTAAATGCGATGTGGTGTCTTCATTCACGCTAGTGATGTCTTAGTAACGACACGAGAGTCTTTAGGCTGCTGTCACGTTTACTATTAAGCGGATCGTATGCCTGTTTGCTGAAAGGAAAGAGAAGATTAATCCTAATAAAAAGAACATTCTGGATTGGATAGTGTATTCAAGGTTTTGTAACATTGCATTTGAAGGAACATATATTCGAAGGTCTCGATGGCGCAGATGGTAGTGATCCTGTCTTTTGCGCTGAAGGTCGTGAGATTCGATCCCCACTCAGGCCAAATATTTATATGACGATATTTATGTTTATTCTGTGTCTAGGTGTTAAATATATGCATTTGATACTTATATTTGTGATTTTTCTATGGTCTGATGTACATGACACAAGTGTTTTAAGCGACTTATCACGAAATCTGGTCAATGCATGAGATTTTGTGGGAATTTATATATGAAATGAAGATAGATCTATTTATATACGTTTCAAAATGCTAACATCGCGTGTTTGGAGCGGCGAGGATGCGTCACCGAACGTTCGGCCATTCTCTAGTCGTAATGTAGTCAGTCGTAATGCAAATCTGCCATAAATTGTCAATAGAGGTCGCTCGGGTAGTTTGCGATAGTTCGCTCGTTGGGCCGTGACGATTTATAGTGGAAGTTTTAGATGGAAAAAGTTAGTAATCCTGTATTTCTGCGCATCCCCGGGGATCCTCGCTGGGTGCGTACGGTCAATCGGTTTAATGCGACTTATTATTGATATTGCGTGTAGACATCTTCCTTTTTGGAAAATCAGTTGAGTGGATTTTTTTATTACATCAGATCAACAAACAAGCATACAGTCCGCGTGACAGTAAGAGAATGCAGCCTATAGACGCTCGGCTCAAGGATATCATTAGCTCAGTGCCAAGCTTGTAACTTGAAGATGTTTTGACACATTACCCAGTAAATTCATTGTTTCTCTTACCATTCCTACCGGAACACAGTATTGCGTACACTGCTATTGGATAGTAGAAATGTGGAGTTGGCGGTGAAAAATGAGTGATCTACCAACGCAGACGGCCTTTGTTTCAGGTCTACCTTATGTAAAAGCATGTTAATTTACTATGTACTGCTTGTATAAATGTACCGTGGATTGATAGTTTTGCGTTTTTAAATATTTCATATGGGTATATAATAACAGTAGTTAGAATATTCTAGAAAAGAAATTAAGTGCAGCTGGAATTTATTCAGCTTCAAATATCACCATCAAGCTAAATTCAACTTTATATCCAGGTATATAAGAAAAAGATCCAGTGTTCTTGAAAGGACAACCTAAGACCAATCCTTATGCGCAATATACATGTACAATTCTACTTATATAAAATGTGCGGTCATTGTTAATTTGTCAATATACAATCAAATGTATATATTACACATATGAATTCATTACAGTCAGTCGAACACTCGAGTTACCAGCGAGTTAGGAATATCGATCAAGTATCGAATTACGTTTGAGGTTATGTGGTCTTTGCGGTTTTGGAAGGGACGTCGGCTTATCGAGCTGCCTAGGCGGTTCCAAACCATCTGATTAGCCTGTATGACTTCCTTAATTAGACGTATTACATGATTATTAGAAGTAGATACTATACACTATATGTGTGTAAAAATTTATTGAACCTGATAAAGAAGAAATAATTCACGATTATTGTCGACTGGGTTTTGCAAGGACTATACATTTTTATTTGCTTCGATTGTGATATATAGGCCATACTCCCTGAACACTCACATTGAAAAAAGATAGCACTAGACTTTTTCGGGTAAATGTAGTCAGGAATAATCTTTATTTTCAAACATTTTGTGACCGACGACCGATTTTTGTTTTGTTGATAATGATTTTTGTTTTGTTGATGATTTTGTTGATTTGACCGATTGTTGATAATGTTTCAAGTTATAGTCGCAATATTTTTTCTTAATAAACATAAGTATAGTTCAGACAGGATAACATCTTAGTTAATAATAAGATATCTCAAACATTAACTTGACTCCGAAATAATTAGCTTAAAGCACACAGATGTCAGAAAACAGATGAAACAAATAAAATACTTAAATACATATAAATAACGCCCAGACACAAAAGAAATGCAAATATTAATTATGTAATTTGATTGAACTCACGACCTTTAGCGCACAAGTGGATCACTACCATCTGCGCCATCGGGCCCGTCAATATCAGTTAACAATAATATATAATACATTTCTTATGACAGATGTTAAATATGTATAAAATCTTTTTAAATTGAATGAAAAATTATCTGATTTTCAATTACATATTAGATTCAAAACAGTTTTAATGGAATATAATGTCATAACACCAATTGAAAATTATTGTGGAAACTAAATATGATAACAGTGCAAAAAAGTCAGATTGTAAAATCGATACTCCACCCAAAAAGTAGGGGGTGTAGGAGGTAAGGAGGTTAAAGGGTTGCAACAGTTAATAATTTTTTTGTTCATATAATTAAGTCATGACCCAACCCGAAGTTTGTCCAACCCAAAACAAACCTGAACATTATATTACGAGTATGTCATATTAGCCATTAATTTAATAGCTTCTCTCTTTAAGTCATGATACAGAAACAAACATGGCTACTTGGCAGTATTTATTTCGTTTATTTATTTCGTACTGTAGGAATATTCGGGACCAAGAAACCAGTTTGTAGGACACAGATAAAATGAGCCATTCGTGAAATAAACATAAAAATGTCCGGACATCGTCGTAAGCAAAAGAAAATAATACTGCCTTCCCCCGAATCCATAGATGTTAGGCAAATAACTAGTGAGGAGATAAAGATGACTCAGTTCGTTAATTTGATTATATCTAGATTAATTCGAGTAGATAACTAAGTAGACCATAAAAGGAATTAGTGAATTGTAGCAGATGAAAATTTTACGTGTATTTGGAGCCAATAATTCATTTGTTAATACCTATATCGTACCGGCAAAGTCGTAAGAAGCGACTAAGGTACCAGAACCGATAGATTAGTATATCCATCCGAATCAGTGTAGCCGAAATGGCAATTATGGGCATAATTCCCCTGACGTACGAGTTCTGACGAACATTTGTATTCCATCACAACAACTGAATCAAGATTTTTTTTATTAGACAGCAGCATATAGAAGCTTGATGTATCACCAGGATATCACTGACGCGTTACGAGCCTTGTGACTTTAAGATATTATGTCATATTACCCACCAATTTCTCTGCCTCTATTAACCGTTAAACCGGAACACTAAGAACTGCTGTTTGGCGGTAGAAATAGGTGAGATATAGGTACTAATGCATGCAGCCTTTGTACGTAAGTTCATGTAACCTCAATAACTGGAACTGCTGGGGGGGGGGGGGGGCTCTGAAAACATGTTTGAACCATATTCCATTATGATCAGGGTAGTCGTACCACATGTTCATATATAATGCATAAATTACTGACAATTTGAGGAACTAAAATTGGGTCACGGCAATTAACTCAATCGTTAGCCCAATTGTAGTTAATAGTTGAGAAGAGGTTAAAACTATTCCCTAACTAATACAAGTTTGGGCAATGGGCATGTTTCTGGAGAAACATTCAATTCAAGCCTTTAATGCTTGAATGAGTCCAATTATATACCACTTCGCGCTTACCCAGATCCGGTTTCGAGACCCGCGTGTGTCTCGGAAACCAGCTTCAGCAGGTTAAACGTAATGATCTGTGGCCAGGTCCGATGGCGCATTTGGCAGTGTTCCTATCTCGTGCGCTAATTATCATGAGTTCGGTCACCACCCATGACAAACTTTTATGTAATTAATATGTGTGTTTGCTCTGTATATAGGTATTAAACATCTATTTATGTATCTTATTTGTGTCGCTTGAGGTCTCTATCACAAGTTTTAAGCGACTTATTTATAGGCCAATGTATGAGATGTTGTGTAACTTTATTATTAGCTAGCAGTGCCCGCGACTTTGTCTACGTGGAATAGTGTTTTAAAAGGGAATGTGTAAAGGGTAATTTTTTTCCGATAAATGGACTATCCAAAACTAAAAGATTTTTTAAAGCAGACTTGCGGTTCTTGAGATTAGCGCGTTCAAACAAACAAACTCTTCAGCTTCATAATTTCAGTATAGATTTAATTTAACTTGTAGCACCGGAAGACATAGATTTTCCCATGAGGTTCTTATTAAAACCGGTTGTTAAGATCTTTTGTCCACCAAATGGATACACGCTCACGTTATGCTCCGTATTTTTCCTTTTACATTTTCATCATTGCTTCCTTAACATTTTTAACTCGGGGCAATCTCATATGCCTCCGTGTACCTTAATAAGCAAAATTATATAGTAAATCATTTCATAACCTCGCCGCCGTAAATAAAGTTAAGCTATTCTCCAAGGCAAAAACATAACTCAGTGAAATTAGCTATTTTTCCGCGAAGCCTCGGCTGAAAGTAATATGACCTCTCAGTAAGTTCGCATAGGAAACGTGGAAATAAATTGTGACGCCAAATGATATGAATTACCATGGTTGTTTTGAATAAATATATTCATCGAGACTTTTTGGAATAAAGAAAATACACTTTTGTCATTCGGCACTTATCGATTTTGTAATTAAAGTTTTGCAAGCATTATAAAATTTAATATCTTGGCCATTGACATTAAGGTAATATATAGCATTATTTATTTGGCCTGTTTTGATAAAATATTGTGTGTAGGAAGTTATTTATTTTTTATATATTAACGTTAAAAAATAATCATTATGCAGGTAGGTACACGTATTTTTTAAGGAAATTCTATTTCAATCATAAACAATTATTTACTTAATTCCTATTTCCATTTACTTCCATCTTGACATGAATGTTTTTCTTTGAGATGTATTTGGACAAGCTCATCATTATTGGGTTAAGTCTTTTGAAAACTCTTGTACTATCAACCTCTACCTAACAATCGTAGTTATCTACTATCCTCCTTCCTTCCATATTTCTACTTTGATATTAACATTTTCTTTCACACCAAATATATACTTCATTATAGTACTTCAGTAATTAATCTAATAATTTAATCCGTATGAGACGATCGATGACGTTTTGACCGTATTTATTCTATATACGTTTTAAATATAATATACGCGAAAAATAAAGGTCATCTACATCGGAAGCACACTCAAAAGTAGTGTTCGCATTGCTGTGTTAGAAGGGTGATAGCTGTGAAATTACTGGGTAATGATATAATATCGTCAAATCAAACAAGGTTGGCGACGCGTCAGTGATATCCTGATGATATTACGAGCGTCGATATGATGCGGTGACACTTACTATCACGCCGACCGTATGCTTGTCTGTCGACTAAGTCATATTAAAGAAAAATAAGCACTACTATATTCGATAAGCAAAGCCTTGAATAATGTACGGTGCAGTACATTTTGTGTCATTGTCCTTTGAGAGCAATGAACACGTCGAGGTATAGTTTGCGATGACAGGCGATTATTATCGTATCACGTCGAATGCCCAGGACAAAGGATAAGATCCTCGAATAAGCAACAATATCTTGACTAAAATTCGAAGGAAGCTTTGCGGTCCTCTCCAGTCAAGACTAGTGTGACAACAGAAACATCCTTTGAAATCTGATTTCCTAACCTCTTTTGTTTTCCTATAAATGACGAGGTACAAGGCATTCTACGTTTGTTTTGAATACAGGTAATTGCGATCGCGTTTGTAATATATGAAACGTTAAATATATGTTATGATTTCTTTATTTGGAATTGGGTTGCGTAATATTTTTTTGGCATGTTATTAAGAGTGCTTACTGAGTTTTTTGAATTATATTTAGGTTTATTTCGCACCTTACTTTTGATGTTTATGTTATACATAACATATTAATTTAAATTGTTATTTTAACAACAATAGATAATTTAGGTGAATTATTATTAAACAACACCGCTTTGAGACATTTCTGACCCGCAAGTTTCCTGAATGCTTGCAGCATTACCACGATGCACAGCAATCTTAGAGATCAAGAGATCGTCTGTATCAGAGCACCCCGGAGCGGTGGTCCAATCCTCAGTCCACCTTCCTTCTTCATTCCATACTCAAGAGAATATTCAATACTTATTGGTAGAAAGAAATAGATATATTGTTTTTTTTAATTTCCATGCGAAAATATGACTTATTCGATACGCTTTCACGCTTTAGAAGTAAAACCTGCATTGATGAAATTTGACGTGCTGATATCTCGAAGCCTAGGGAAAGATATAAACTACTTTTAATATCGGTGGAGAAGAGATCCCGAGGGCGTAACGCATAGACAAGCATAAACTTCCTGGAGGGAGCGCGCGTATTCGAACCGCCATATTTACGGCTGTACTCTAGGACCGTTGATTAGATATGGAAAATAATATTTCGTCCGAAATATAATATCGTGATTCATTCGAGGCAGATAACGGGCGAGATGGGCCGTAATGGTCCGAATGGGCCGAGAGGAAACTGGTCCAAACTGGCACGTATTTTTACATATTATTTTCGGGGAGGCATTAAATTACCCCAGGATTTTACCCTGGGAGTTATGAAAGACCATATTTTTTGGAGGTGCGCCCTGGAAGCGATTCTTGCCTTCGAGTGCGAGGGAATGAATAATTATAGGTGTGTTACGACCTCTTCCCCACCTTTTATTGGGGGCATTTGTTTTTTTGTGCGTGAATATTGGAGTTTGTGTATATAGGCGGCGAGTGTAATGGGCTGAATTGGGCATTCGAACTTCAGCGGTGTATATTTTCTTTGCGTTTTCATAAATTTCCTTTCAAGTTTATAAGGTTTTATTGAAATTCACACAACATCATGCATTGACCTGAAACCGAAATAAGTAGGTTAAAGAACTTGTGCTACGGATATTAAAAAATGAAGGAATCACAAATATTATACTTAAATACAAAATAATTAAGTACAACACCCTGACACAGGACAAAAATAAATGTTCATCTTATAATTGTTGGTACCAAGTAGTAGTGGTAAACTTTTACTGTTAAATAGTCATTCGCCACATCATATCAGCTATTGAAAGATCACTGCTATACATAGGCCACTTCAAGAAAGAAGAATTTTGCCCATAATTGCCAAACCGGGCTAGCGGGATGTTGTTCCGGATGGATAAACCACACCACCACAACTGTCGGTTCTGGTACCTTAGTCGCCTCTTAAGACACTTGGTACAGTTGAAGGTTCTATTCTACTATTGTCACTAAGTGTGTTAATTATACATAGTTTTTATACGCACAATCTGTGTTCACTTTTCAAGGCAGCAGTGCGTAAACTCCGAGCCATTCAAATAAACTTTTTATGGATTGGTGGAGTATAAGCATTGTAGAATAGTAGAAAAAAATAATAGCAGAGAGTACCTACTATCTAAGAGGTAGTAGATAGTAGGTAATTCTTATACCAGCTATCTAAGAAGTAACCTACGATACCTGATGCGCAGCAATACTGTGATTACTACAAAGCCTTATCATTATCATTACCGCCATTGCAAGTACACTGCTGGTAATAGGCCTGCCCAAGAAACAGGGTATGCAGGGCTTCGACCATAATTGTCGCGCTGGGCAAGCGCTGGGATGCTTCAGCCCATCCCCACCCTATGCATTTAAGCTACACTGTCTCTGATGGATATACCGCCATCTGTCGGATCCACTACCACAATCGTTTATTGCGATGCTTCCATGCCCTCCTGCTATTTTAAAGATCTCTGCTTATATATTGCAATATAAAATTATATTATAACCTAAATATTTCTTGAGTTAATAAATATAAGATTTTACGTGCACTTTTATATAAGCGATGCCAATACTAAGCTGACACTAAATTGTGATCTCTATGAGCTTTCGTGCTGCAGTCAGAAGCAAAACTATCCAGTCTTTACAATAAAACCATAGAATAATATTGAATAAGTTCCGAGTAACGAAATGTTTTGAGTGAATTTTTTCAAGACTCCGCGGCGAGTTAAATCATATTTTCTTATGGAACTTCAAATTTGCAACGCGTGCCTACTTATATATATTATAATTATTATAAATTTTATAATTATTAAATTTAAAATTATCATAGCAGCCATTAAAAGTCCACTGTTGAACATAGGCCTCCCAAAGAAAGGAGGTATGTTGCAAATAATTGCCACGCTGGGCAAGATTGTTGGCAATCGCGGCTTATGGGACGGAAAAGCTGCTGCCCATCCCCACCCTGTACATTTGAGCTGACTTTTTGCATGGATATACCGCCAACTGTCGGTTCTGGTATCTAAGTCGCGTCTTACAACACTTGGTACAGAGGGAGGTACTATTCTACTCTGTCGGTATCTTACAGTATGATGAAGTATAAAAAGGCAGAGTATAATAATAACTACTCCTATACCAGGGGTTATCTACCGGAGACCGACAGATGGCGGTATATGCACACGAAGTAGTATAGCTTAAATGCAGCAGGGTGGGAATGGGCATCAGCATTTCCTTCGCAAAGCTACACTCTGTGATTGCCAACCAAGCATCGCGGCAATTATGGGCAAAATCCCCCTTTTTGGTACAGCAGTGGACATTTTACAGTTGCTATGAAGAATTACTGTTTGGAAACCTGCGTATCTTTATCATCAACATCTTCTTGTCCGACATACCTGTGTTTCACCTCAAAAACCTTCGATCAATGTGTGCTATCATCAGTGACTTTGGCAGTAAATCGTGGTCTCTTACTTGACCTTCGAAATTAACTCAATACTTCCTAAAGAACTATGGTAAGGGCAATGGGTCTCTTCACATGGGTGTTCATGAATGAAGAGATCCTTAAAGAAACCAAAATTGAAGTGGCGATGTGTAAGGCACTGGAATGGAGACCACGTACCGGCAAGCGCAGCATGGGACGTTCACCTACAAGGTAGCCAGACGATATAAAACCATCGGACCGCACTGAATACAATCCAATCAATGTACAGCAGAGATTGGAGTTTTTTTGCCCATAGATACCACACTGGGCAGGAGTTAAAGCAATTGTCTGTCCTGTTGCATTAAATGTAACATAAGCTAATAAAATATTATAAATCGGTAATACAAAAATAAATATAGTTTGATACATTTAAACAGTAATTTAGGATAGAATTAATTATAGTCAACGCAGCCAAACACATGTATTACTGGGCTAATCATATAAAGTATAAATACCTGAAATAACATGCTATGCATGCGTAACATACGCATGCATCGTCGCTAAGATAATAAGCGTTATAGTATAAAGTCCTTATGTGGTAAGTTTATTTTTTTATTAGGCCAGATCGACAAATAGCATACAGTCCGCGTGATAGTAAGCAATCTGTTGATAACCATAATATCTCAAGGATATCAAAAACGAGTTGCCAACTTTGCGACTTGAGAATATTATACCACATTACCTAGTAAATTCACTGCCTCGCACCCTTTAGACCGGAACACAGCAATGCAAACACTGCTATTTGGCGTTAGAAATAGTCGTAGGACATCCATTGTTCCGGTTCCGGCTGTGGTTTTGGTCAGATGCTTTGCCCACTTTGTGCTTCGGTGGACGTCCTACGCCGTCCACCGCATGCTATGTTCTTTAGGGACTTAACATGCACGATTAGGAGGGGCTATATACTGTAATAATAAAAATGTATATTTACACTAAAGCAGGTATAAATGTATATATTTCCGACATTAAGCCTCATCTCATGCAAAACCACCGCCATAGCCACAAAATGTCGTCAATCCAAGCGTGAAATGTGGCAGAATCGCGCGACTGATCTTGTGGTCTACACAAGCTATTTTTATTATTCGTTTACTGATAAAACAACAAGTCGTAAGTATTGACCACACGTGAGAGCCACTTCTTGGTGTACTTCTCTTTAGTTTGGCGATGATAGTAACAGCAATAGTGAATGTGTCACTTAAGTATCGTTACACGAGCATGTATAAATATACAAAAAATATGTACAAATGAATGATTTCCAGAGTTTAATAGCTTGTAATTTAACAGCTATTGAAATTGAATGCGCATAATTTGGCAGTTTCGTGGCGGTGGTGAGTGTTTTGCTTGCGCTGGGGCGAACAGACGAGCCACCATGGAATTTGTGATTGCGTGATATCGATGTTTTGTTAATGATTTGTTTGACATTGACACTACAGACGAGCGATGGTGTATGTACTATCTTGTGTAAGTATTCAAGAGAGTATGCGACGTAGTATATTCTGGCTCTAAAGAGGAAGATTGCTTTTATCTTCTGAAAGTTGAAACAATAAAAATGCTATAACTACTCACAAATTACGCCCAAATAAATTATATATACTATAACATTTCTTTATCGGAACGTCTATGGCGTATTGAAGATCAAATTAGATTGGCTTGCATATTCTCGTAGCAGAAAATCTACTTGGGTGCTCGATTTAAAGAATACTATTGAATAACCTTACCGCTTCAAGCCCGGTTGTGGAAAGAAAAAAATAAATAAATTTCCAAAACATCTCATACATTAACTTGATTCTGTAATAAGTCACTTAAAACACTTGTGTTACGGACAATAGACAACAGAGGAATCATTAATATACTACTTAAATACATATATTTAACACCCAGACACAAAACAAACATAAATATCATTAAATAAATATTTGTCCTGGGTAGATCCCCATCCGAACCCACCCACGACGTTTGGCGCACAAGATCACTCACTACCAAATATATATTTAAAATGTCTTCGTTCGGGAGTTGAACCCGATCCACTCAAGGAATATTATATACCATTGAGATAATGAACAAATTACTTTTAATGTTATTTATTCCAGATTTGTGGTTTATGTTTGTACCTAAATATATTTGCAGACGAAATTAATAATAAGTCATTTTTAAAGGATAAAAAAACTTTTTACTGTTATTGCGATTGTGGCGCCACCATCGAATTTTATAATTGGCTATTTATAGTTGTATTCAAACCGCCCGTGAAACTATACGGTCACGCTATCACAAAGATTTCTTGGTATGTCTGTATGTCAAGAAGGAGCGCCGGTAGACAAGTTTAAATTTGTATCTGAGGCATTGCAAATACCTATTTTACACATACTCTTTTTAAATATCTGTAGTATATATTTAAACGCAAACACAAAAGTTTGTGTTTGAATATATACTACAATTTTAAATAGTCATACTAATAACGTAAGTATTTATGATTATAATTTAACGATATTCGAAACTACGTCTCCATAGAGCCTCAAATACAAATTTAAATTTCTCAATAATTTTTCAGGCTGCGTCTATCGAATGATACTCGTTAAAGGTTATATATACTGTGGCGGTGTACAGGCACATTCAGGTGTAAAGGTGGTAATAATAACTATAGTACCTTCACCATCAAATCATTTCCCGGATCGTTCAACTGGAATGAAAAAGGTCAATTAAAAATAATAGATACAATCGTCACCCGAAGTTATAATGGATTCGGAAGAAACTTCAAAGTTAATTAATTCGAATGGCCGTGTACGAAATTTATACGTAGCGACCAGTAGTGATAGTTTTCGTTGCATTTAACTTCTTTTCATTATATTTGATTACGGTTCCATTTTTTTTCTTGGTTCCAATTTCAAATTTCGATTAAAAATACTAAACGTGAAAGCGTCACTCGGATTTTTTTTCTGGCAAAAAACAAAAGAGTTCGTATTAAAATTGCTTTAAATTAAACAAACGAATGAGATCTTAAGAACATTTGCTGTGAAACTGACGTGTTTTAAATTATTTTATTAGTTTTTGTCTTAAGTTTATGTGGTTAATTTTATGTAAAATGCATTCAATGAAACATTTGAAATATTAACAATGTAAACCATAATCCAAATATAAATAAATCGTACGATGTATTACTACACTGAAATCTGTCATTCTAATCAAGCAATATTTAAAGATGGATAGTGTATAGTTTTCATGTTTTTAGTATCATATTTTTGTTATTGAGAGCAGACTTCACTAGTATTTTTTATCTGCAAAATTGGGTAAGCGCAGAGTGACCGAAATGTGGCAATACCGAGTCGGTCAAAAGTCATCAACAATGCCTTCGTTGACGAGCAAACTAAGGATGATCTCAGGCATCATCATCATCATACCAGCCTTTGAAAGTCCACTGTTGGACATAGGCCTCTCAAAGAAAAGAGGTATTTTGCCAAGCCTGTTGGCAATCGCACAGCGCAGCTTTCGCGACGGGGGTTCTGCTACCCATCCCCACCCTGTGCGTGAGCTGCACTGTTCCGAATGGTTATACCGCCATCTGTCGGTTCTGGTACCTCAGTCGCCTCTTACGACACCTGGTGCAGAGGGAGGTACTATTCTAATCCGCCGGTATCCACAGGCTAAAATAATTTTAACGGACCCGATGGTGCAGGTGGTAGTGATCATATCTTATGCGCCAAGGGTCGTAGATTCGATCCCCACCCAGGACAAATATTCACATGTTGAAATTAATGTCTGTTCTGTGCCTGGGTGTTAAAATTATGTATTTAAGTAGTATATTTGTGATTCCTCTGTTGTCATCGCGACATCGTCCGCTCGGAATAGTTTTTTTGGGTACCATACCTCTTTACCTTAACTTATATAAACTTTTAACATCATGTTTATTTATATCGAATCAATGACCTGAAAAATAGGTTTCATGTTTCTAGCTCTAAGAATAGCGATACTTCCATACAACTTTCCATCCCCCTTTTCGAACCCTTACAACCATTATTTCGAATTAAAAATGACCTAGATTTTTTCTTAGGATCTAAAGATTTTCCTTCGAGAACTACGAGGAAGTTAGGATATTAAGCACATAAATATTTTCTAGCACAACCACGTTACGTTCAACTGATATGTTACCTAATCCTCGGCGACAATACGACGGAATAGAGTCATAAAGTAGCAGTCTTATTTGAAATTCATCGCGGTTGTTCGAAGCATATCGACGTAATGAGGATATTATGTCGTATCACAAAAGAAATAAGGTCCACAAATGAATAAATAATGGTAATTGTGAATCGTGATACAGTTGGTTACTTATGTTCTATTAAAAGAATAATCTTTATGCAGTTCTCGATAGCCATGATTGGTTCTATACAATGATATCTTCGCAAGTCTTTAGATTGAATTATATTTCTGTACTGTTCAATATCGCCACGGACTACTCTCGGCGCGCGTGAACAAATTCATGAATATAGAGGGTGCAAGGGAAGTATGACATAATAAAATATTATAAACTCTATTAACTTCAATTTTTGCATTTTATTTTAAATAATAAGAGTTTTTTTTGTGAGTTATGACTTATTTTTCATTACTATAAGATCATGGTCTACTCTCGGCGCGCGTGTATAAATTCATGAATGTGAAGGGTGCAAGGAAAGTATGACATAATTAAAATATTGTAAATTTTGTTAACTATAATTTTTGCATTTTATTTTAAATATGTAATAAGAGTTTTCTTTGTGAGTTATGACTTTCTTCATCACTATAACATGTAGATTTTTACGACTAGCTAATCCGATAGATGTTAAAATAAAATATTTTTTTTTTAGTATTTTATGACTTATTTTTTTCAATATAACTTACAGATTCTTGTATAATGACTTGCTGACCGAACAGACGTTGTCATGTCTTAATTATACTTATTTCGGCTTATCATAAAATAAAAAAAGAATTTTAAAGATTCTTCATTTCTCAATAAAAATACAATTATTAATTACTTGAGAACAGAATACACGAATTTGTAAATTTATAATTAGTCGTTCGTATCAATAAATTTTATAAATTATTTGTGTTAGCTCAAAATATGATGCAGTTGGCAAAAAAGGTATAAAATAGCTAAATATAAAATATAGATTTTTTTTTATTATCAAAGAGTGCATAAGTTAACATAAATTGGTTCTAATTCTTAGGTTTAATTTGGTTAGTAAGGCTTATGCCGCGACTTCTACAATTAATTGTTATTGCGACTTTAAATGAGTAAATAAATTGTCATACATTGAGCTGACTCCGAAGCGGAAAAAAAAAATAAAAAAAAAATTCTCAAACATTGACCTGACTCAGCTTCCGTAAGTCGCTTGAAGCACTTGTGTTACGGACGCCTGAAAGCAGAGGAATCACAAATATACTACTCAAATATATATATTTAACACCCAGACACAGAAGAAACACAAATATCTTCATATAATATTTGCTCTCCACTCAAATCGCGGCACTAACTGTCTCTTGGATTGGACTGTAAACAATAAGCAGAAATTGCGAAAGTAACTCTGTCTGTCTGTTACGCTTTCCCGCTTAAACCTCTCAACCGATTTTGATAAAATTGAACACACACTATCTTAAGACCCTAAGAAAGGACATAGGCTATTTTTTAATTCTAAATAAGAGTCGTAAGGGGGTCGAAAAGGGGGCTGAAAAGTTTTTTGAAGTATCGCTATTTTTAGAGCTATAAACTAGAAACTATTTTTTCAGGCCATTAATTCGATATAAATAAATATGACATTAAAGTTTATATAAGTTAAGGTAAAGAGGTACGGTACCCAAACAAACTATTCCAGGCGGACGAAGTCGCACAGCACAGCTAGTGTGTATATAAAAATAAGTATGCCGCAAACAAATATCCAACTAAAAAATACAGGACATATATATATATATATATATATATATGTATATATATATATATCCATCCATCCATCGACAAAAATAGAGTTCAATCTAAGCTTTTTAGTTGCGCAATATAAATCGGATACATCATTACGGGAACTGAGATTTTGGAAGAGATTTCCTCCCCCGACAAAGGTAAAGAGTCCAAAAATTGTCACCGAGACTACGGAGACTCGAGCCTGCATACATAACCAGCTCGAAACGAAACAAACGCTTTCTTCCAAATCTTCCTGCAATCGCACCCCGGGAGCGAAATGGAAGTATTGAACGGCTAGAGATAGAGAGGGACGCACTCAATGCGGAGAGCTAGACGCGGGTGGAATTGCAAATATGGGAGAAGCAAGTTTGAGTCTGTTTTGTTCGTTGATTCTTTTCACATAAGTAATTTCACTGTGTTAAAATAGGGGCTGGCGTCGGATTTACGGGGTTGGTTTATTTGCGAGCGCTGAAATAAATCTGGCATATATCTTACCAATAAAAATATTGTAGATCCATGTGTGAATAACAGGGTCTTGCGAATTCGCACGGAAAATTTGGATGTTCATTAATTTTCAGGATTAAAAAATATCGTTAATTATGTAAAACCATTATTTTTTTCATCTAAAGGTATACAAAAAGTTTTTATCACTACCTACATAGAATCAAACACCCATAGAAACTACATAGAAACATAGATATTGAAAATTATGTAACGAATTTTGAAGCGGTTTTTTTAAATATATAATGTTTAGAAGACTTAAATACTATATATTCGTAATATATAAATATAATTTTAGGGTTTTATCATATTAATGATGTATATAAACATATTTTTGTTAGGAGTCGTAATACACAGAGAACAGATGGCGGTATATCCATCCAAAACATTGCTGCTCAAGTGCACAGGTCGGGGATGGGCAGCAGCATCCCCGTCGCGAAAGCTGCGCTCTGCGATTGCCAACACGTTTGCCCAGCACGGCAATATGTCCAGCAGTGGACTTTTAATAGCTGGTATGATGAAGCACATTTTTTTGCGCTTACATTGCAAATGCTGACTGAACCCGACAAGATACATCTTAAAAAGGTCTACAAAAAGGTCCCTGCTAGCATATGCCTGTCTATTAGGGATAACCCACAATAAGCACTTATTATCCTTATTGCACCCGTGAGAGCTGGTCGCTAGTGTTATATATTCCCATGGTGCACTTTTTTTTTATTATCGATCAGGTATATGTTATATTAACGGGCCCGATAGCGCTGATATTTGTGATCCCACCTTAACTAGTACTTGTACTGATACTTGTTTGGTCTGTGTCTGGGTGTTAAAATACGTATTTAAGTATTTTATTGACACAAGTGCTCTCAGCGACTTATCTTGGAGTGAAATTATTATTATTCATCTATACAAGTTTTAATACGTTTATACAACTAAATACTAATATATACTTTTTTAGACAGGGATTTCTAATATTTATTTATCGTATAGTTGCTTATTTATCTACCACTCTAACTGTAATTTAAAAGACAATATGAGGTTAAATCCATACAAAAATCGTCTGTATGGGTAATCTTCCGCATTGCTGTGTTTCGGTTTGAAGGATGAGAGAGGCAATTAAATGACTGGGTATTGTGGCGTCATATCTGCAAACCACAAGATTTGCAACACGCTAGTGATATCCTTGTGATATTACGAGCGTCTATAGGCTGCAGTGAGCTTACTCTCACGCGGACTGTACGCTTGTTTGTCAAACTAGTGTAATAAAACAGAAATGTCATTAATCTAAAAACAAACCGTTGCAATATTTGGTTGACCCAATAAAAAGGCAGGGATAAAAATAGCTGTTTTACATTTATGTACAGATTTTGTATGTAATCCCATTTTATATTGGAAACATTATCCCTTATACAACTACGATGTTGAGTAAATTTGGTAAATAGTTCATTCAAAACGTAGTAACGCAACAAAAGCTCGTATTGAATTACAAATTTAACGTTTATTCGAATAATTTGATCAGCGCTTAGGTTTCATTGGATACACAGCAAATATATATACAGTACTATTTTTATTCCGCTTAATTATAAACAATCATCATCGTCATAGCTGGGATATTGGGAGTCCACTGCTGGACATAGGCTTTTAGTAATACAAACTCAACGACAACTAAAAATATCCATAAAAATATTTCTAGTTGAAGGAGCCAAGTCAAATATGTAGACTCTTTAGATGTGATAGAGCATTGTAATAATAAAAATAAATTCCCACATCTTATAAATTGACCTTACTCCTTGGTTAGTCGCTTAAAGCACTTGTGCTACGGACGCAGATAGAGGAATCACAAATATACTATTTAAATACATATATTTATCACCGAGGCACAGAACAAACAAATATCATTATATACAATTCTAACTCAAGGTGGGAATCGAACCTTTGGCGCACGGGATAGGATCACTACAATCCACGCCATTGGGCCCGTCAATTATATATGTATGTGTGTGTTTATATCTATATATTGTAAATAATTAGAGTAAAGATACTGATATAAATACAAATTTACTATAACACGAACTAAGTGGAATCTGGCAGTCCAGTATCGATAAATCAAGTTTAGAATACAGATTGTGAATAATTTATAACTATTAGTTTTGATGAAAAGTGCCCCGGAGAGTTGTTTGGGGCGGGCTTAATAAAATAACTCGGAACAATAGGCAAATTATTTTTCGTGTTAAAACTTTTTGCGAGTAAGCTTTAATAAAATTTCTCCGGCGAACGGACGATCGCTGGAGTTAAGCAACCATCGTGGTTGGTATCCAGATAGGGTGACCAAAAATGTATTAACTATACCGTAGGTCTCTTCTGCATTTGCAGTCATTTAAAACCAATTTGTTTCTCAGGCTAAAATAACCAGAAAGGCGCCTCATGCTTTGGGATACCGGCAGAAAGTAGTGGGATACTGGTAAATAGTCGTCGGGTACCAGCAGAGTAGAATAGTACTTTCCTCTCTACAAAGTGTCATAAGAGGTGACTAATAGATGACGGTAAACATTTGCGAAACAGCTTAACTCAAATGCAATAGGGCGGGGATGGGCAGCAATATTATCTTCGCTAAGCATCTCTACTATTCTAGGCGAAATTCTCCCTTTCTTGGAGAGGCATATGCCACCAGTGCATGTTTTGCGGTTCAGGTGAGCATGATTTTCATGACTGACTTGCAATGCGAGACTAGAGTATTTTACGCTAGCTGCAGGACTGTGCGATTATAGGTGTAATTCTCCCTTCTACGAGAGGCATATGTCTAACGATGGATGTTTCGCAGTTCGTGTACTGGCATGATATTTTATGCAACTGTTATTTCAAATTTCAGTCTCAGAGGTCAGATGTTAATATTTGTACGACGAAGGACTCAACACAGGTATAGTGAGGACTTTAATAATACAGTTTATTAATTGAGTTGCCAAGTGACCGGCTTGGCAATTTCAGCGGGATTGTCTTTACTTGGCCGTAATCTAACTAAAACATTTCCGCTATGTTAGGGTTGCCGGCACATTGCGGGCGGTATGGTAATTTATTTTTATTATATTCCACTAGATACCGCAGTAGTTTTTCACAAATAAATATAGTTAATATTCTTTTTTAGACTTCAAGGTGTCTGCATAAACAATATCAAAAGATCCGATACATCGATTAAACCGTGAAAGCGTTACAAACAGACAGACACATTTTCGCATATTTTGTAAATAGTTTTCTGACTGTGATTTTACCTTTATTCCGGGTTGAAGGATTGTTACACTCTTTTTATGCGAACACTTCTGTGCCGGTAGAAATAGGTGAGAATGAGGTACTAATGCAACTACTAAAGATAACTACTATACTAAAGAACAAATTAGTATGAAGGCTACCTCAATTTAATTGTTAAGGTTTCCTACGAAGAAGTTATATCTGACGTAAGTCAAATTAAGTAAATTATTATTTATTATCTCAGCCATTAGAAGTCCACCGCTGGATATAGGCCTCCCTAGAAAAGGTGAACTTTGCTAACAATTGTCGTGCAGGGCAAGCGTGTTGGCAATCGCAGTTCTCGCGACAAGGATGCTGCCGCCTACCCTCGCCCTGTGCATTTAAGCAACACTGTTTCAGATGGATATACCGCCAGCTATCGGTTCAAGCACTTTAGTCACCTCTTAAGCATCTAGTGCAGGGGGAGGTACTAGTCTGCCGGTACTTCATGACAAGAGCCATTATTAGTTTCATCATTATCTCATCATCATCATCATCATACCAGTCAATAAAGTCTACTGTTGGACATAGGCCTCCTCAAGAAAAGGGGTATGTTACCCATAATTGCCGCGCTGGGTAAGCGTGTTGGCAATCGCAGAGCGTAGCTTTCACGGTGAAGCTGCTGCCCAATCCCGTCCTGTACATCTGAGCTGACTTTATGCATGGATATACCGCCATCTGTAAGTTCTGGTACCTTAGTTGCCTCTTACGACTCCTGGTATGGGGGAGGAGCTATTCTACTCTGCCGGTACCTTAAGACTATGCTGGTACCTCATGGTTATCATCATTATCAGTAATAGGATTAAAATCCCAATAGGTCGATAGCAAATCCCTAATTCCGCATTACCAGAATAGGTATTTGCAAAAGCAAAGGCGGAATCCTGTTACTGTTATGAACTCCTTGCCTGTCGAGAGTGCTACGGATTTTTTAATTGTAGTGGCTATTAAGAAGTTTCACGAGTGGCCGAGTGTTTGTCGTTTATTAGAAAGCTGAGAAAAATTGCAAGTCTCGGGGGAAACTTCTTTGAGAGCGCTCTGGGTGTACGTATACCAGTTTTCGGGCCTCGCCTTATTGCATTGTTCTTTTGATTTTTCCCTCATTAAAGTTGACTATGTTGCTCTACACAAAATTATAATAAAAGTACTCTTATTAACGGATTTAAAACGCGGTTTTCATAACTTTTAACATTTTTGTTCGACGTTAAATAAACCGCGTTTTAAAAACGTTAAAATAAAGCTCTGTTATGAGTATTAAACGCGTAAATATTAGACAATATCAATAAAACCATATTGTTGATTGAACTGCGGAAGTGCTACACGCAGCCATTTATATAAATTGATACTAATTCCAATTGATAATAATTCAAATAATTTTTTGTAGAATATAAAGTTATCATAAATAATCAAGAAAATCATAAAAATAAGTGTTTTGGTTCACTAAAAATTTTACCTTCAATAGACTTGAACTGACTAACGGGACTATTTAATTTTTGTAAAAATATAACAATAGTAGGTGAATTAATAACAATTGACTAAATAAAATTGACCTTCATGGGCGAACCATAGTTTGATAATATGAATATCTAAAATAGTTTGTGAATTATTTCTCATTTCTACTTACTTATATAACTATAACTGCAGTCATCCCCATGTTGTTGCGACTCACCTGAAAAAGAAAAAGATAATTACTCTATGGAACTATAAAGAGTAACTAGCGTTCATAACACTCGTATCACTTTTAGTTTCGTAACAATAAGACATAAAAAAAGTCCATTGACAAAGTCGTGACATCACCACGATTACAGAAAAGGATATCTTTAGACTGCGGTTAAATCATTACAAGGAAATGTATACAACTTAAATATATGCGACAGTTCGTTCTATTTCGTCAAATATATTCAAACAGCTGAATAAAATAACAAACACTCTTAAATCTGAGTAGTAAGGTCCTATTTCGCTTCCAACTACGTTTGGTAGTTGAAAGTAAATTTAAATTGTCCTATTAAAGTCTCACGAATTCACCGTGAGAACACGTGTCTTTACATAACAAGCAAATGTGTGTTCTAATACAAAAGTGTTTCGGATTAAAATGAGACACGTCGTGTGCCAACGGCCGAATACGTCAAAATTCCCGCGCACCCGTCACGGAGCATCGCGCGCGATCGTCACGCGGCATTTGATTTGAATCTGGAACTCCTTAAAATGCGGTAATGGCGTCATTCTTGTCTATGGTAAACAAAGGAACGAAGTTTCGTCTGTCACAGCATAATTAACATACCAAAAATAAACACTTTTTGTATGTATTGAATTTCATGTTCATAATTGAATTAATAGCATGCATTCTCTTTATTAAATAGGGAAAAGGATAACAAAAACATATAACCTTACCACAGTATAAAGAATAAAAAAACCATTAATTAATAAAAAAAAAGATATCACCTAACAAAGCTTTCCATTCACGTCGCCATAGGCCCAGGGTGCGTTGAAACAAATTTACAGACGCCGTTTCTATATAATGACGTAATTCTATACTTTATGGGCCGCGAGGAATTTAATTTTGGCCCTTTATATTTTTGACCACGGGGACCGTCGTGCCCTGAATGCTGGTAGGGAGGGGGGGGGGGGGGGTGCTTCTTTATCGTGGCCATTGTGGGTGTTTGCACGTACGCATATTAGACGAGAGGTCCATCTAAAATGTCGTAAAGAGGTCAGATGGCGTGTATTATGTGACTTTTTGATTTTTTCCGACCCACCGGTAGTTTTATCTTATTGGTCATCTGGAAGCGCCGACCGAAGGGTTGTATTAAAGGTTTTATTTCTTATGAGTTGAACGTGAGATAGGTGTGAATGAGGCGCTTGAAATAAGGTCGAAATTAGCATATTTTAGAAGCCGCACTCGTTTTGTAAGTTGAACTGGAGGTAATTTAACCTAATACATTTCAGATGTGCATTTTATTGGCATTTTTATAACCCGCAGGGCTTCTTACGTAATATAACTATCAGGTGTTGCAATTGCATATACCAACATACAGTCTTTAATGCAATCGCAGATTAAATACACTTCACTTTCTGGGCAATGATGATATATTATAATTTACAATTCTATTTTAATCATAAAAATATTGAATTATTTCATTCAAACACAAAGGAATGATTCCAAACATGAATAAGACTTCACACACCGCCAAATAGCAGTGATCGCATTGATGTATACCAGTTTGAAGGGTTAGACAGACAGTGCAATTACCTAGTAATGTGACATAATATCTTCAAATCATAAGGTTGGCAAATCGCTAGTGATATCCTTGTGATATTGCAAGCTAGTTCGTAGTCGAGTCAAGTCTATAGGACGCTTCCTATCACGCGGACTGTGTGCTTGTTTGTCGAGCTGGTCTAATAAATAAAAATATATAATAAAAGAAGGTAGCACAGGTATACAAGAAAATACATGGGCAGTTTCCTTTTATCACACCACATTGAAATACATAATAAGAATCTTTCATACATATTAGCAACCGGCAAATTCGCTGTCAGATCAGCAAGTATCCATTATATTCATTATATTTCGAAAACCAACCCGCACTATATTTTAAAAAAAAGTTGTCATAACCTCTTGAACCAGAGACAAAAGCCAACGATCTGTTGTCCCAAGGTGAACGGATGCGCGCGCGCATGCGGGTCTATTGACATGCACATGACATAAACCAATAGGTACAGATGATACACGTCATCTAACTGCTAGCAAGATAAGCGTGTTTCGCGGAGCACAGATTTGGCAATGGGGAGCAGTATCAAATGTCGAATGTTATAAAATAATAGCTGGATTGATGTTCTAATACATTTGTTTATTTATTGCCGCTCATTACTGCTACTATACAGGGTACATTACTTCATTTTTATATCCAACATTAATTTATTGTGGTTTGTTAATGTATAATTTCCATGCACAACACCGATTGAATACGCCTTCTTCACGCAATCTATCTGTATTTTACAAATTTGTGATCACATGTACGCCTAATCAGCTAGTCTGAATGCAACCTTATAAACAAATGAGTTATTCGCTCTGCATTATTGTCTGGTTTTATTCGCTCTTGATATTATACGATGTGCAATCACTTTATACATTATGCCATTGAGTATCTTTTTAACTGTTCTAGAAAAAAATAAAATTCAGGTCGATAATATATTATTCGTATTAAAAATCATTTCAATTACAAAAAACAATTTGCTTGTAATATATGTCATAAACAAACTTAATATCTAGGTATGTATAGTCTAACGCAAAACATTGCAATAAATTCAGTGACGATATTCCTCCGTCCCTACGCCATTAATAAAATACTTAAATTTTATATTAACTATTTTATGAACATAAAAAGTAGTTTCAAAAATGGAAATCATAATTCCAAATTCGAACAGCTCTTAAAAGCGATCAGCTCAATAAAAAAAAGTTATTTTAAAAATAGAATGCATTCGAGTAACTAGTGACGTGTTTCAGTTTTGGTATCCGCCGCAGTTCGACTCGCAGTGTGAAATATTGTTTCGCACGCGACTCCACGCCTGGTTTGATTTACTAAGCTTTCTCGATCCTAATAGACGGCGAAGTTAGTTTATTTTAGCCAGTGCGAGATTCTAGCACGTAACAGTGAAATTCTACTACGTATTGCTATTTTCACTAATAATAAATTCCGAGTAAGGATTTTGGCTTAGTCTTTCAAATAAAAATACAACAGTTGGTTTGTGTCGAACCGAGTAGCAAATAATATTTAAATGGGAATCAAATATCTAGAGCAAGCTAAGATACTTTCATAAGTTGATATACGTGATGTGCACATTCATAACTATAGTCAATATACATAGGAATTGTATATTACGTGCACACTTTCAATATACGCTTTCAATACAATACATTCACACGACATCTCACACGTTGACCTGACACCGAGATACAACACTTGTTTTTCGGATATCAGACAACAGAAGAATTACAAATATAATACATGAATATATATATATATATATATAATCCAGACACAGAACAAATACAAATATTTATCATATAAATATTTGTTGATTTGATGACCTTTAGCACAAGATAGGATCCTATCTGCGCCACGGGCCCACCAAATATATAATTAAGTAGGTAAGATATAATTTTACTAAGATTATGTAAAAAATAAAATCAAATCGAGATATCGTGCAACCGTTTGACATGTCCGATTCGATGTCGATTGATGCCAAAATAATGAGAATAGATAGTTTGCAAATAGATAATGATATTTAAATAAAATATCTCTCTCTCTCTCTCTCTATCGCCTCGAGATTTGAGTATTTTTAAAGTTCTCCGATTGACGAAGACACAAATAGTAAAGCATCATTCATTAAAAATAAGTCTGCGTTGACTGAATAAACTTCTGCTGTGTCTTATATTTAGATCTAATGTCTTTGTCAATCGTTGATTGGTGGGCGATAAGTATCGTATGTACGCTTTTTTGAGTGCCGATATATACATAAAATCAGACCAAATTAAAATCTAAAATGATTATAACAACAAAAAATTATTTCCATTTAAAAATTACACAATAATCATGCATATAATAGCCATATAAAGCACACGGTTAAACTTTCTTTTTACATTATGAGCGTGAGAAATTGTGTGAGTGTGTGTGTCTGTGTGTATGCGTGTGTGTATGTGTGTGCAGGTGATAGTATAACCTTAGCCTAGAATTCCTGAAACCTCTCCGTTGATATTTATAGATTAGATTATGCTTCATAACCTCTATATATTTTAGAATTGCGATAATTGGTATTGTTAAAACCCATTGCAAATATAAGACTTAAAATTTCAACCACTCTCAAAAACCACCATAGCACAAATATGCAAGACTAAGGCCCCAAAATTCGCTAGTATCATGTCTATGATACTAGCGAATTACTCGAGAACATTTAGTACATTGGGGGGATGGGGGCGGAAGAGGGGGGAACCCCACCCACTTCCGCGACTGCAGCCGTCTCGAGTTTTCCTAATGACGGGAATATTTCCCGCCTGACGTTTAATTAACTATCAAAAGGGGGTGCTGAAAAGCCTCCTCTAATACTGTGATGCCAATCGAAGCAGGCCTCCACAAGCCTTCATGCTGAAGCGTTTGAGTAATGGGTCGTGTTAGAACCTATTTTCTTTTTAAAAAACTATATGCAATCTTGGTTTTCTATTCTTTTCTTAAAGGCAACGCCTGTGTAATTCTTATGGTGTTGCAGATGTCCATGAGTAACGCTGATTACTTCATCATTATCATATCTGGTGTAAAACGTCCAATCCTGGACATAGGCCATTGCCGAGGCAAGAAAGGGGGAATTTTACCCTAATTATCGCGCTGGGCAGGCATTGTGGCAATCGCTGAGCGTCGCGACGGGGATGATGCTTCCAATCCGCACCCTGTGCATTTAAAATACACTGTTTCCGATGGTCGACGTGCTTCAAGCGACTTATCATGGAGTGAGGTCAATATATAGTCAAAACACAGCAATTTAAACACTACTATTTGGCGGTACGTGAGGACTGCCTTATGTAGAAACTAGTATGAGTTTTTTGTTGTTAATCGCCAGAAAGGGTGTTAATGTTCCGAAGTGACTCAATAAAATTTTCCTATTGTCCTTTTGTGTGTAGAATAAACAGTAATTTTGTATAGTCACACATGATTGCATCGGCACCAAACTGTTCTCCCTTGGCGTGGTCGGTCGCGCACGAGCGGGCCCGCCACAAAGCATGATGGTGGACAAATAGACCGGTGGTTTTGCTTGGTTGGTACTCTAAATTCGTGTGAAAGGAAAAAGTGGGCAGGTGCAAAAAAATGTAGACTAACTCAAAAACAGGCTTTCACCTGTCTGCGTACTGCAAATGAATTCACAACATCTTTTGTCGATCTTGAGAACAGTTGCCGCAAGATAACCGTAACGTTAAACAAAAAACCGCGTTTTAAAGCCGTTAATAGTCGTTTTTTTATGAACAGTGAACTCGTAATTATTTACTAGGAAATACACTATCAAAAATAGACCTGCAGAAAGGGTTGCCATCCATAATTGTCACACTGGGTAGGCTACATGTTTCATGATAAATGCAGAGCATGACTGCGCGACGAAGAAACTGCCACCCCCTCCTCTGTCCCGTTTCTCATTTGATCCAAACTGCTTCGGACGAATATAGTCAATTCAGCGACCTGAGTCGTCTCTACGACACCTGGTGCATTGGAAGGTACTATTCTCCTCTGCCTGTACTCCGCTGCATGGTAATTGAAATTTGGTACACCAATTTCAAACTATGGTAAGCCTTTTAAAGAGGTCGTCTGAATGCGTCGGTCGCTCTTATCTTTTTCAGCTGCAACAGCAAGTTTTATTCATAAGAAAATAGTTTATTATATAACGGATTTGGGCCATATCTTATTCCCATTTCTTATGCACTAAGAGTCATAGATTCGATTCCCAGTCAGAAAAAACATTTATGTAATGTACATTTGTATTTATTTAATTAATTTAGACTATTTTTCTCGGATTTAGGTCAATTTATAAAATGTCGTATGTATTTGATATTTTATATAGCTGTAAATTTATATTAGTGAAAGTTCCAAGTATGATATACGTAGCAGACGCACACAACAATTTGTAACTTTCACTTTCTTTCGTTTGACAATGATAAAGACAGAACAAATTACGTATATTGCACTTGCGGTTCCAGGATGCCTTTTTGAATATTTTATTGTTAAAACTGAACTAATTATAAATAAAAATAATATTAAATTCCCACAACACCTCATACACACGCTCAAGGCACTTGTGTTACGGATGGTAGACAACCAAACCAAATATATATCATATAAATATTTGGTCTGCGTGGAAATCAAACCAGCGACCCCTGGCGCACCAGATAAGATCGCTTTCATCTGCGCCATTGGACCCGTCTAATATTTAGTAATGAAATCAATTCAGTTAAAAAATCAGGTGGTATATTTTCCACACATATATTTTGTTAACATCGAGTCTTCAATTTTTGCTTTACAAAACTAGCGTATACAGCTTCGTTTTACATGCAAATTTTGAATTGTACATACGATCAGCTATATTGTTCAATACATTGAAAATTGCTCGGTTCAATAAATTTTTTTAAATTTTCCGTAACATTCCAAAAGCACCAACAACATAATAAATATACAGGATCCACTGCCAGCTCGCCCTCTAGGAATATATTAAACAATAAAAGAAATGCACCTTGATACTTTCAGGTGCTGAATATTTCTGGTAGAAGTAATTTTCTTCAGTGAATAAGATTATTATAAATGGATCAGGAAATATTAAATTTTTTCTATCATAATATTTTTACTTTTAAACTTAGCTGACCCGACAGACGTTGTCCTTTTTTAACTATATTAAATTGAGATATAAACTATCCTATCTCTCAAGTTGCTGTAAACTGTACACAGTAAGCAAAGAATATTAACACGTAATTTTTTTCACACAATGATAACCACGAACTGCCGTATCAGACTCTATTACGTCGAATTGAAGATCGCACCATTTTGAATATGGAACTAAATATATTCCGATTCATTCCGTTCCATTTTGAAAATGGAACGAAATATGTTCTAATTTCAAATACAGCGTGACGTAATCTTATAGAAGGCCAAAGACAATAGACTGTGCCAGAGCAAAGCTTGACAACTAATTTGCCTGCCACAGTATTCACGGATGCTATGCGCAGGTATATGACTCTGTTAATTTTATTGTCCAATAGGTACAATGGATAGTGAGCAGCGTTGTCAGTGGGCTATTTGGATCGTAGCATAAATCGAACGGTGACCGGTCGGCTCTTCGAGCCTTGTCAGTCCAATATATCGGAATTGGGCCATGGAACCAGCTGTAGTATAGATATATTACAGATATTTTGATGCGCTCAGATTGGTTACGTTGTTGAGGAGGATAGATGATTAGAAACTACCATTTCTTAACTGATATTTAGGCTTCTTGGTATATTAATAGCGGTCGCTACGGTAGTAATGGCAAGAGGATTTTATCAACATTTTTTCTTTCTAACACTTATAAGATTGACTAATATAAAAATGGATTGTCTGTTTGGTCGCGTGTTTACATAATCGCGTCTGCGTCTAATAATGATTTTTTTGACAAATGATTCTTTGATTCTTCAGCTGTCGAGTGGTGTCATTCAATTTTGGATTCAGATAGTTAACAAGCTACAATACCATACTATCATCGTGGTCAGGGGTTCGATCCCCACTCAGAACAAATGTTTATCTGATGAATATTTCTATTAATTATACGTATTTGAGCATTATATTTGTGAAAATTCTGTTGTATGACGTCTGCCACACAAATGCTTTTAGCGACTTGTCTTTCAGTCAGGTCAATGTTGTGTAAAATTATTATTAAAGCCGTCTTTAAAATTGCTATTACAAGTGCACTGATATCAAAAAAATATTTGTAAAGATTGCAACCGATAAATATATTTTATTCATGAACTGAGTTCCATGAGATATAAAGCATGTTGTTGAGTACTAAATGACGCTATTTTACGGACAACGTAAAATGGCGCAGTACTCACCAACATGCTTTATATTCAAAAACTATCATGGAACTAGGCTAAGCCTCGCTTACTTCGTGGCCATACTATCAGTATCTGGCCAGGCGACACGTTGCAGCCTACTGTATCCACGGCTCATTGTAGCCTGCGACGCATTGCAGGCTACATGACTGATGTTATTTATTCAACTGGAAACTCTTAGGCGTTTTAAAACAAATCCAGCCAAAGTCACTAAGAGATGAACTGATTTGGATAATGACTGACTGGGTGTTAAAAAGATATATATCATAAAGGATTCCGTTACCCACCTAAGCAATAAAACACTAGTAAATGAATACATAAGTTGGCAATCGTAGAGCGCAGATTTCGCGGCGGGGATACTGCTGCCCATCCCCGCCCGTATATGAGCTACAGTATTATGGATGGATATACCACCACCAGTCGGTTCTGGTACATTAGTTGCCTCTTACGACACCTGGTACAAAGGGAGGTACTGTTTTACTAAGCTGGTACCTCACGGCCTCATTGTTACTTTAGTTGATATGAAATTATTCTATTGGTTCTTTTGTATAAATATATACACATACAAACGTTTGCCCACCCTGTGACTGCCTCTCCCACCCCTCAAACCGGAACACAGCAATGCGAACACTACTGTTTGGCAGTGGAAATAGGCAAGAGTGAGGTACCTATCCAGACGACCTTTGTAAGAGGTCTACCTTATGTGAGGTTCTGTTTGTATTAATTCAAATGTCGGATTATGTTCAGATGAGGCTTCTTTACTCTTACATAATGTTGTTCTTTGACCCATATCGGAAGAATCTAGTTAGAGAATCATATGTGTATGTATAAAAACAAAGCAACAATCAAGTTTCACATCAAAGCAACCACAACAAACACAATCACAAATCACAAGTGGGATCGTAATGATCGTTCAAATGCCACCAACAAACTTGAGCTGACAAATATTTGCAACGGCAAAACTTAATAGATTACCAATGGCGGGACGTAAAACGGCGAGGTTTTAGAGAAACTCGACACTTCGCTGTATAATTAACCAGCCAGAAACCCTTTGAGGGGTTGAAAAGATCCTCTACATTATATAGTCTCAGCATCCATTCATCGCGTGATTACTATAGCCGTCTCAACGGTACAGTTCGTTATTTTTGTGAAGGCAACCGTACGTAAGTTACATTCACTGCCGAAAACCTACGACACTACACCGCACGAATGTAAACCTTAAAACAAGTGCATAAGTACTACAATACATGCACACGTATGTCTGCAGAAAAACTACCAACATGGAATCCACACGCACTCAGAGTGCGGTAAACGACATTGAACCTTCCGCGGAGGTGTTAGAGCATACGTGAAGAGCTCGTTACGTTGATAACAGGCTCTGCACTTTGAATTTGGACGTAGCAATTGGTATGGCATATGCTTTTGTAAGTGATGGCAAAAGGGTGCTAGTTGCTGATACGTTAAATACGTCTTTAAAAGGGCGCATCGATACTTAACTTGGTAGACAGGAAGTGTTCCAAAGACAATTCTATCTATGCATTATTTTAAAAATGTCTGCTAATTTAATGTCGCGACAGTTTGAATATGTGAAAGGAAACATGAATTTTTGTTGTTGAAAACAAAAACAAGACAATTGTTTCGCATTTTTATAGCTGTTATGTACTAGTTTTAAATACACAGACATATATACAATATTTTCTATCCGTGTCTTAGTCTAGAAGGTCTTATTCTATATCTTATTCCTGAGGGTCTCTTGTTGTTGCGGGATAATGTGTACTCATACATCGCCTGACAAAAAAACTGTGCAAAAAGTAGTGTCGATTTCATACAGAAAAATAAAACGCCAGATCTAGCCCTATAGGAATATGTTTTTTGGGCAAAAAGTAGCTTACATAAGTGATAATCTCTGTTCCAAATCCCATCCACATTTTTAGCCGTTCCGGCGTGAAAGAGTTACAAACATAATTCAATAATCACAATATTTATGCCTAGTTCAGGGTAAGGGCTTGTGATAGTCATTTGTTATTAAATTGACATATTCCTTACCCCGTCCAATATTTATTCATATTAATTAGACTGCACCCGAACTTGTCTAAATGTCTTTAATTTGGTCGAGATATAACACTCGCGGTCTACCTTTTGTAATAGTACGTATAACCTAGTAAATTACTTACGTGATTACACTTCCATCTATCTTTTACTAGTTTGCTTTTGTAGTTGTAGAAGTGTAATCTTGTGGTTCAATTGAAATAAATATTAAATGCGGCGAACACCACGCCCATTGTTTATTCTAAGACAAAACTAATTTAAAACCTGGTACGTACGCGTATTTCAAGACATCGTCACTATAACATCTATTGCCTAAGTTAGGATTCTAAAAGATACGGTCAGTTTCGAAGTAAACTAGAACTTCTAAGCCCGAGGCATCTGTCTGTTTGACGCAATCTATAAAAAATGGTGCAACGATGTTCATAAGATTATGATTAAAGAAAAAAGTTTAGTGTATTTTTACAATTTTATCATAAGACGGGCTTGAGGGTGTAGATTGTGCACCAAAGATCGTTTCGATCTTCGATCGATTCAATCCCACACCCAGGTAAAATATTTGTATGATGATGTGCATTGGAGCTGCAGTGTTACAGATGCATATATATATATCACTATTTGTACGTTCTAGTCTTTACCTTAGTTGTCCTCTTACGACACCTGGTGCAGTGGGAGGTACTATTCTACTGGACCGGTACCTCAAGGCAATTAAAACAAAATATTTGTTATAATTTGAAGATATCAGATAAAAAAATGTATATTTTAAGTTTTGCAGGCGTGCGCAGGCTTACACTACAGAAAAAATAGGCGACATGTAAATCTGGGGACCGATACTTGATAATGGCTACCAGATTCGTTATTCAATGACTCATTTATTCGTACCTCGACAAATTCACCTGTATTAAAACTGCAATGGTACCCGTAGTCTTACACGCGGCATGCATATTTATGATCAATAAAACTTTTATTGGTCTAATTTGAAAGAAATACCGATACAGAGTGCATGGAGCGGGGCAGGAGTTTTCTGGGAACACAGGAATTGTAAGAGCGGGCCAGGATTTATTGTAGTTATAAAAGTTATAGTATACTGGTTTATGTAGTAATACGGTGCAGGCTTGCGCGCCACTTTGCTCGCAGTTTTCGAATTTAGATGATAGAGTAGAGTTTTCCTTGCTTCATACTAAGAACAACTATTTCTTTATAGCGAAGACATAGTATCGCTTTGTACGACACTGCTTTGGAGTTTTGAACAGAATCTCTTTTCGCACAGCATTACGTACACCTGACTTTGAGACCAGTCACACTTGTGTTCCGGATATCAGACAGCAGAGCAGTAACAAATAAAATTATTTGTCTTGGTTGTAAAGCAAACCTATGATGCTTCATAAGCTGTTGTTTTTACGATAATGTTTAATATTGGTATGAAACAGCATACAATGTTATACATTATTGTTTGAATAATAAAAAAGTAACACAAACTCTTTTAATGTAAAAAAAATCCTAGCTATTTCAACAGCACAAACAGACATTTTAGTATAATATATATATTGAATATTGGAACGCAGGTCGACTCCATATCAGCTATCCAAATTATGATCAACGAAGCTCGCGCAAACAGCGGCTCGTCATTAAGTAGCGAACAAACAGTGCGCTCGGCGGACAAACAGACAAACTGCTTAATCCTCTGTACATTGCGGCCCCTTCGAAACCAATCGTAATGAACACCGGTACTTGATTGTGCCGTGTACATCGTGTTGATTGAAGTTGACAAATCAAGTTCAACGGAATGTTGACTGAAAACAGTCGAAAACAGTTAAGTCCAGAATTAGGATTTTAATGGGCAACGTTTTCTTTAATAATATATCTTATTTGACAGGCCCGATGGTGCAGATGGTAGCAAATATTTATATGATGATATTTGTGTTTGTTCTGTGTCTGGGTGTTAAACATATGTATTTGAGTAGTATATTTGTGAATATACTGTTATCTGGCGTCAATGACACAAGTGCTTTAAGCGAATTACCACGGACTTACGTTACTGTATGAGATGTTGTGGGAATATAGTATTATTATTATTAGTCTGGCACCTCGCTATGCACTTATTAAAAAGGATGATATCAAAATTTCTAATATTTACGCATTCACTATTCATTATTAAAATTTTTTTTGAACAGCTAGAAACTCAAATGATTCGGAAAATATGTTATGAATATCACAAGATTTGAACAGATTCACAAAAGATAAATCTTTCTTAAAAATGGTTGCTGCAAGGTAACCCAAACGTCGAAGAAAAATTAAAAAAAAACTTAAATGAACCGTGTTTTAAAGCCGTTAAAATAGTTGTTTTATTAAGAAAAAAGAGGATATCTGCAAATTTGTTCTGGTGTTTCGATATTTTGCGCAGAGCCATCACAGGTGTTGTAAGCGAAATGGCATTTGCAGCAAAACGGAAATTAAAATCAAGGATAATTATTACGGTACCAAAAAACATATTTTTAGAACTAAATATACATTTGTATGTATGTATGTATAGTGAAGTATTTATATCTATAGAAAATACTGTGCCTACAACTAATGTAAGAAATTAAATACTTAACGATTGCGAATCGTTCAGTATCTAGTAGATACAAGTATCTCGTTAAGATAACAAGTGGAGGCAGTCATTAAAGACGCTTAAGTTAAACAAACGTTTAAGCTAACCATTACGGGTTGCCCCAATAAATGCATCGTAGCTCGAGGCTTCCGTTTATCTATAAAGCGACCCTTGCAACCGATAACTTCGGGGTACAGAAAGTAATCGTAGCGCGTGCTACGGTACGCTACGCCGTAGGCGATTGCTACGTTATTTGTCGTTTAAATGCGATTTTATTTGAAACGTTTTGTTGTATTGGATTTGTATTATATTTTGACACTGAATGTTGCGACGATTTATTTTTGAAACTTGATATGACATAAGCTTTTTCCTGCTAGGGTTATTTTCTTATGATCATAGTGGAAGTCACAGAAAAAGATACATAAAAGTATGTGATATTTATATTAATACTCGTATATCATATATTGGGGTACTGTACCAATCTCGTATATAGGTCGTATATCGTTCTCGTATACCCACTTATAAATGGGTACCACCACCACCACCAATAAAATTATTGTGATGGTATCTAATTTTTGTTGAATGCATTAATTGAAAGTAGTTGAAATCATTATCTTACGTACAACACAAAATCAAAATTAGCATTTACTATTGCTGGTCATAAGTTGGTTCTTATACTGTAGACTTGTATTGTTATTTACATGAAAAGGCATATTTTTTTAAATACAGGGTCTGATATGTAATTATATATTTACTATTATTAAGTAATTAAAATTAACTTAGCAACTTTTTGCGAATAAAAGTAACCATGTACTATGTGTTCTTATTCTTAGTTTGCAATATTTGTCTTCTGCGTGTCCCAAAGTATTACCTCTTGAGTTATCAAACTGGCTCTTGGTCAACATATTTCTGTCCCCATAGACTTGAACTGGCGAAAATCCGGCGACCTAAATACATTACTCTAACTGAATAATCATAAACAGTTCACACTATGTAAACGAATTCCGGCACAGGTGTCATAAGTACAAATATGAATCGAGCACGAGCAAAACTCGATCTTAACACAAATGTGTAAGGTGTAAATTTGTTTGAAAATTAAATGTGACATAGCCAGTCCACATGCCAACACTCTAGGGAGGTCCTAAATCCGCTGCTGGTAAATTGAAATTGGGTTTTCTTTGAAGTCAGACCGGCTTGAAGTTGTGTTTCAATTAAGCCTTCCACTTTGTACTTTTTAAAGATGGCAAGAAACTTTACGTGCTTTAAAAAAGCTTTAATCTGAAATTGAAAGGGCCATTTGAATTTATTTTTTTTGGAGGAATTTAATAATAATGTACTGCGTTGAGATTTTGGTACAATAAACTCTGCTGATATGAATGGATAACACAAATATAAATTAACGTATATTAAAGTATATCACAAATTAATATAATGAATGGAAGAGTTGGTATAGGACAACCCAGGCGAACCTATCTTAACCAGGTAGAACAGGTATTATAAGTAGTAGAAAGCGTCACTGCAGCATATAGACGCTTGTAATATCACAAGGATATCACTAACGCGTTGCCAATCTTGTAACTTGAGGACATTATGCCACATTACCAAGTAAATTCTCTGCCTCTCTCACCCATAAGACCAGACAGCAATGCGAACACTGCTATTTGGCGGTAAAAATAGGTGACAGTGAGGTACCAATGTAGAAGACCTTTTGTATGAGGTCTACCTCAAGTGATAGTAATTACCAATAAAGCTTACGTTAATTACAAACAAACTATATATGGTATAGCAAATGAGAGAAACGTCTGTGAGCAAAATAGTAAACGCCGGTAGCATCGAAACGGATGTTCGCAACAGCAGCATTCCGATATGACGTCGAGTTGGAATTCTCCCGGTGGGGACAAGAGAACTTGTCCGAGTCCCGCACTACACTGGAGGTTATGGGCAAAGAGATCTGTTTTGTATATAAAGCATGTTTGATGGACCCGATGGCGCAGATAGTGGTCCTATCTTTTGCAACAAAGGCGTGTCTTCGATTCTCACACTGGACAAAAATTTGTATGATAAATATTTGTGTTTGTTCTGTATCTGGGTGTTATATATGTATTTAAGTATTACATTAGTGATTCCTCAGTTGTCTGATATCCGTATCACAGGTGCTTTAAGCGGCATATCTCGGGGTCAAGTCAAGAAATGTGTGAATCTATCTAAAAGTAATAAATGATAACTGCCAAGTCGTTTTTCACAGTGTATATTAAAGCACTTAAAGATCATAGGTTTTTCATCAAATTTTTAAGGAAAACGTGACAAAAATAAAGATATCACTAGCGTGTCTCCAGCCCTTTGAAGTAAAAATTATATGTTGCATTTGTCTGGTAATTTCAGTGTCTCTCTCACCTTATAAACCGGAACAGCGATACGAACACTGCTATTTGGTAAAAGAAATTGGTTAGAGTAAGGTTTCAATGCAGACGATTGTTGTAGATCTGTCTTATGTAGTAATTAAAACAAACACTGTACACTATATTTAGGTATGCTGAAGCAAATTCACGAAGAGGACATGTACTCGACGCTTCTTAAAAAATATTTAATAAGCAATCACGGGACGTTAGTTGATTTATTTATCTTATAAAAAGAGAATGTGGCATTCCGTACTTTGAAAATCTTTATGCCAAAATGAACGAGCGACAGTTGCGTATGCTTCAAATTGCAAATGTCCAAATACATTTAGGAGTCGAAGCATACAATCAATATACCATACAATGTGGCACTCATTTAAAACGGATTTCCATCGCATTTTTAGAGTTGTCTGCTCCTAACGTAGACAACTGGGGGATATCGTAAATCATTTTATGCTCCTGACTGTCTTGAAAGATAAAATCTTTTGAACGTTTTCTATCACAAGTACCTACTATAGGAAGATTTCATGCTCTATTCAAACTGGATAGAGCCGGGTGAGGTCTTATTCGAATACATCTATTGTACAGCTTTGGCCTTCCAACAAGTTTACGTAAACTTCAAGTATAACAATGGTGGTTTCGACACTGGGAAATGTGACCGATTATCGAACTTGATGGCACGGTAATTTAAGATGATAATTATTTGTATAACCTAATAAATATTTGATAGACGCGATGGCATAGATAGTAGAGACCAGATCTTGTGCATCAAAGGTAGTGGGTTCGATCCTCAAATATTTATCGAGGTGGGTTTGATCCCTGCTCAGAATACATTTATAAAAATATTTGTGTTTGGCTATTTAATATGTATTTATGTTTTCTCTGTTGTTTGATCTTCGCAACATAAGTGTCTTGAGCGAATTAATAAATTATCTTATTATTTCTTACTAATAATTACCAACTACAGGTACATTGTTAAATTTCAAAACGAAATTCTTTCAATAAAACTCTAGTAATAGAATAATAATAATACATACTTTATTGTACACCAAAAATAGTAATTATAAAGTACAATGGGCGGCCTGATCGCAAATAGCTATTTCTTCCAGGCAACCTTTGGATGGACAGAGTGAATGAAACAAAGAGGTAGTAAGAGGTGTAAATAAGATCGATAAAGAATTATATTAAATTTATATTATAGAAATAGATTGTATTCAAAGAAATATAATTATATGTAACTAGGTATAATGATAGAAAGTGATCCGTCACCAACCGTTTAAACATAGACAAGGATTGCGTGCATCTAATATTAAGCGGGAGTGCATTCTACAAACGAATAGCCTGGGCCGTAAAGGACTTACTAAAAAACGTTGTGGAAACTCTATCTAATAATAATTTAAAATAAGAAGACATTATTTGCGCACCAAAGAGTTTGTATACTATTATCTGCTGATTTCATTAAGTATGTCAGCGAAAGTTAAGTGAAATTACACCGTAAGTATATGAAAATTGGAATGATCATTGCAAACATAATGCGGGTAGTTCCGCAAAACATGTAATGACAAATGACTGTTCATTTAGCAAAACGGGGGAATTATAAATCGCGGCATCCCATCGGACGATACCTCGACTAAATATAGGCTCGGCCCCCGAAAGCGTTTGTCCTGGACAAATCGTCCACTTAATCACCCCGCGTATGAGCGATGGTGTCCATCATTCTAGGCCAGAATGTTTTTGTCCTGACCCGTTGGCTGTGATCGGTGGGCCGATATGACGATTGCCTAAAGATTTAGGGCTTGCGTTAGGTTTGATATATGCGGTCATTTTTAATTGAGCCACGATTAATTAATGGAGGTAGATTCAGGTAGGCCTGTAATATATCATTGATTGCTGAGATAGTATATTTGCATGAATACATTTAAGACTAGAATTTAAATATTTTAAATGTAAGCATGCTTGATGGCCTCTCATTTGTGTGTGTGTGTGTGTGTGTATTATTGGTGATATAAATAAGAATACGTCCTGGGAAACTATAATCGAGTTCCATAATAATAAGTTCGCATTCCTATAAGACGATGTAAATTATATTTATAGTAATTAAATACCGTGTTGTAACAGATTTATGAAGATTATTATTTTTCTATAGGTTTTTATGTACACATCCTTACTGGTGTAGCATAAGTGCAATGGGCGGACATGGGTAGCATTAATACCTGCCTAGTGTATTAATTATTAGGCAAAACACCGTAATGATTTATAAATTACATCGAAATCCAGAAGTAGTCATCTTGCAGCTGATATGATGATGTTGATAAAAATGATAAATTTTAACTACTTGTACCGGCAAAGCAGGATATTATCTTGATCTGTGCCAGGTGTCGTAAGAGGCGACTTAGATACCAGATCCAGCAGATGTCGGTATAAATCCGAAACAGTGCAGCTCAAATGCGAAGCTGCGCTCTGCGATTGTCAACACGCTTGCCCAGCGCGGCAAAATTTCCCCTCCTTAGGGAGGCCTATGTTCCTCAGTGGACTTCCAATGGCTGTAATGATGATGTACAATGAAAAACACTAGTAAACATCGTGCACCGTTTATTGACCTTAGGGTCAATAAATATGTAGCGCGGTAGAGTGAAGCAATTTCGGAAAAGGGCTTTTGCCCGGGAGCACTCCTCATTTGACCTATACCATCGAGTCACAAATCGAACAAAAGGGTGTTTCCAAATCACCGGACGCGTTATCTAAAGTGAACACTGGATATTTTAATTGGTTTATAAATAACTGACCAACCCTTGCCTCTGTCCCGCCATGAGGAATTATGACTTAGGGCGGCGCGGATTAGGTGCCAGGGTATATTAAATAGGGAAAATCTTGGAAACAATACAAGGTTTTGTGGTGCGGCCACAATTAAAATCTACTTTCGGAAAAGCGTTTTGAGGGTTTTAGGTACCGCGTGAATCGTGGCCTTTATTATTAGTTAATATACTCTATGATTATCTTCGATGAATTTAATTTCGATGCCGTGAGGTACCGGCAGAGTAGAATAGTACCTCCCCCAGAATCTGGTGTCTTAAGAGGCGATTAAAGATAGGTGGTATATCCAACCGAAACAGCTTAAATGTACCGGGGGGGGGGGGGGCAGCATTCCTATTGCGAATACTGCACTCTGCAATTGTCAATATGCTTACCCAGCGCGGGAATCATGGGTAAGGCTAGGGTGATGATGATGAGATCTATAATTTTCCAACACAACAAAGCCAAAGAGTTTTTTTTTTTATTTGACATGTATGTAACAATGACGAGTATTTAAAAGCCAAATGTTAAGTCTGATAATTCGATCGAAGCCATGTCACAATGTTAGTGCATGATGTATGTAATGACTTAAATACTGAAATAAGAATACACCGTGTTATTCTCGCAATAGTGAAAGTTAATTGAAAAACAAAGGACGAACGTTAGATCGGAGTTTCATCAAAGTATGTTTCATTAGACGAACTTTGGCGGCATTCGGGAAATACCCATTGAAAAGAAAAGGTAAACAATTTATAAAAACCGGTTCCGAACGTTCTTCAACAAACATAGGGGATCATTCGCACAATTTAAAAAGAGGGTGAAATACGGTAAGGTCTCAAGGAAAAAAATCTCCCCTGAAGGACTCAACAGACAGAGATTTATTTGAAACTCCCCGAAAAATGTTGAAATATATCCAGTATTAATACTTTCGCTTTTTGTAGGTATAAAATATCCTCCGTGTAATTCACTGTTTCATTCGAAAATTAAGGGTGCCCAAGTTTATTTGCTTGGTTAATATTGCATTGCGCCTACGAAAACATTATTATAATGCGTGCTGTGAACCATGATTTAAGTTGAATCCTAAGCTAATATAGCCCCAAGCTTCATTCATACTCAAACATCTCAGTCCTATTTCACTGCAATTTGAAACTTATTGCACTCGTATAAATGCAAAACTCGATTGAGCCGATTTGATACGGAACATTTGCTTTGCAGTTTAAGCCTATTGGGTTGTCAACTAATGATTGAAATATATTCCGGTTTAATTTTGGACTTTATAGTAGTTGTGTATAAGGATGAGATTATTGAGTGTGGGTGCGGTTTGTATGCTGAAGCGGATGCTTTTAACTGCCTAGCATTCTGCTGCGTGCCATTACATCATTGCTATTACAGTTAGAGGGATAATTAGGTAGTTCAGATTGTCCGTAGGTTATAGCTAAGATCATTTAAAGAGAAACGAAATATTTGTTTATATTTTAAACGTAAAATAAAATTACTATGGTAATTTACGCTCATACGTAATGGTTCATTTGAGTAATCAAGTATGAATTTTTAAGTAACCATGCAGTACAGAATTAATTAATCATTAATTTCCCATTATCGAATGGACGTAGCAAAGGGATTCTAACAAACTCCAACCCCCAAAAACATTCTTTATTACAGCTGTCGTCACAATAAATATAGTTCGACTCGAATGCGCGCCTATTGGTATACATCTTTCACCACCCCATTTTAATAGCTTCAGACATTGATTAATGGAACAGAAACGGGGGATCGAATTATTGCATATCTAGATGATTCCCCTATCTCCTAGTCTCATTAAAACATGCATCGATACTCAACTTTTTTTTCGCGTTTCCCTCTGTCACTTCTTTTGTCATCTAATGGTGGTTCTGATGCGTGCTTGACGGTTTAATGGCAAATAAATGACCCCGACGACGAGAAAATCTTCGAGTCTTCTTTATTAAAATTGATGATAGATTGAAATGAAGTTATGTGCCATTTGTGTTATTAAAACTGACACTCCACCATTATAGAAACGTAAAATTACAATTATGACAAATCACCTATTTACAATGTTTGCCTAAATTAAAAGCAGCCACGTTTCGGTATAAGTGTTTCGCGATACGTCCGGGTCGCAGGCAGTCTCAAAAGGCTCTGGAAATGGTCAGGGAATCGAATATACGGCCATCGATAGAATTTCAATTGCACGATCGAATCCGGACGAATAAAATTTTACCGAAATTGAATCGGCCGGTCGATGTCAGTAGACCGTAAAATTGGGCGGCACGGTCAGCGGCGGGCTATTCGGTGTCTTCTTCGGTGTTTGGCCGAATTATGTGTGTGTTGGGTGCCGCTTTGGGCCTCCTGAATTATACATCGGCGCGGCGACCTGTGATTTACTGTGCGACATTCGGGCGCGGACTGCGACGCTCATGCGATATATCCGCTTTCGCACACATGTTTATGGATGCCGTTCTGGAGTAAACAGTTTCTGATACAGAGTATTCCGTATGCCGCTGTAACACTTTTCGTGAAGGACTCTGTTCACTTCGTACACTGATTTGCAACTATATAGTAATTCCATTCTGGAATTGCTATGCTATCAAATTATCGTTAAGTAAACAAATAAACAGTACCAGGTGTCGTAATAGGCGACTAAGGTAACGGAACCGACCGATGGCGGCATATCCATCCGAGACAGGATGGGCAGCGGCATTATGGGCAAAATACCTCCTTTCTTGGGGAGGCTTATATGTCCAGCAGTAGAATTCAAATGGTTGGAATGATGATGATGCTGTACCAGGTGTAAGGTGATCGAATTGACATTGATACATTCCGATCTATGATATATCCAATAGTATACGAATAGCACAAATGAAACAGTGCCGGGCTGGGCAGCATTCCCGTCGTGAAGCTACTGCTGGGCGAAACTCTACGTTTTTTAGCTTTTTTTCGAGCAATTTAATTCATTACTCGTTCAAATCGTCAACTTATACTAGACCAAGGGAATACTCATTAATTTATTTTATTACTATTATGTTGCAGCAGAGAAGACATCCTGGAGTAACAAACAGGAACATTTCTTATAAATGGCAAGATTAAAAAATATATATGACTAACTATTATTAACTTCACGGTTTGTATAGGATAATTACAGTCCGCAACAATACTGGAACCCTCAAAAGCGTCGACGTCCACGACATAAACCTTCATACCCATTGCCATACATGACACACCCTTAAATATCGCAGTCACAATGCCTTTCCGGCTTCTCTCCGAATCACCCCGGCCCCCCTTGATTAACTACTTTTACTTTGTATCGGTTCTTTTGGGATGGCATCAGAAGTCGCTTTCAATGGCTAGTGTTCTGCAGTAATTCGTAGGGGAATCTTTTGTACTGTTCATGTGAAGGAAAAACATTTGGGTTTGGTAGGAAGTTGCAATTTAGGTGTATCAATGCAGTCTGGTGAATAAACGGAATTGTAATGTTTATGGCCGTGGGAGGAACAGGGGGGGGGGGAGTAAATTACTGTGTGCTATTTTCTCATGTATATTTTGATATACTATTTTTGTAAAGTAACTAGTTGACCAGTCAGACGTTGTCTTGCTTCTGATTATAAATTAAAATATGAAATATCCTATCTCACAAGTTGGATCGAACTGTGTAATTAATAACTTATGAAAATTGGTTCAGTAGCTATGAAGTTCGTTCGGAGCTAACACCGTGTAATTTTTATAAATAAAGATGTTTTTGTCTGTAACAATGAAAGAAATAGAACCAATATCTATACTATGCATAAGTAAAGTTAAAATTTTATTTGTAATGTCAATATAAAAAATAATCCGAAAGAAATAAATAAAATAAAAATATTAAATAAATAAAACTCATGTTGCCCTTCTGTGTATTCTAGTTAATCTCTACTAAAGGCTAATTATTTAAAATATAGACATGGAAACTTGGTTTTCAATCAAAAATTTAAAACTGAATACGTTTTATCGGGGAAGTATTATAAAAGCACATTGTTTTATTATTAATGCAATAGATAGCTTAGTTAACAGCCACAAACAAACAGACGAGCGAGCAACAATATGACTAAAATGTTAAAGTTGACGAGCAAGATAAGGGAATGCTCGTCAATCCACCTGGAGTTGTCACTTTGCCGTCACTCTGAAGATAACACTTAATGCAAACTTGGGTGATCCATCTTCCAAATGTCAATATTAGTCTCCACGATAAATCCAGCGCAGGTAAAATTACCCTTAACGCAGTGATAGCGCCTTATTTCCCTTAACTAATCAACACGATACATAAAATAACAACAAGGGCCCTTGTTCTAAATATACGCTGCCATCTTTATAAATCCAGGCCACCCGCAATATTATTAAGCCGACTACACAACAGCTGAGTTCGAGTTGTTACCAAAAATTAGCTTAAAAACCAAGTGGAGCGAACTTCCTAAGCCTTTCACACGAAAGCGATAGTGGGACGAGCTTTTAAGCTAAAATTATTAAGCTCAACTTGCACGGCGTGTTATGTACCAGCTTAATGCGAGCTTTTGACGTTTATTCGCTCCCGTGAAAGCTATCGCCGGAGAACATAACACTTATACTGGCTAAATGTAAATTAAAATTTCAACCACTCGCATATTATTCGCTGAAATTCAAAACTGAAGCATTGAAATTGATGGTTGCTGGGGCCGCAAATTTTCTGTATTCATCGTGCGGATTCCTCTCAAAGAATTTTCATATCGTGACTGTGTTCATAATATTCGTGTGGGCAGACGTGTTTTATTAACTGGAACATTTGAGACGCCCATAGTTAAGTAAATGTCTCTTGGACAAATATAAAGATAATATTTGCAATTTATTTTAATATTTTTATATAGAACAACAAATGTTAGTAGAATTTTGTGATGAACACAACATCTACATTGACCTGTCTCAGATATAGGTCGCTTAAAACACTTGTGTTATGGACATCAGACAACAGACGTGTCATAAATATAATTATTTACTATATATTTAGACCGTTAGGTACCGGTAGACTAGAATAGTATCTTCCCCTGTACCAGGTGTCGTAAGAGGCGACTGAGGTACCACAGCCGACAGAGTGCAGCTCAAATGCACAAGGCGGCGATGGGCAGCAGCATCCTCGTCGCGAAAGATGCGTTCTGCGATTGCCAACACGCTTGCCCAGCGCGTCAATTATGGGTAAATAACTTCTTTCTTGGAGAGGCCTATCTTGTATGTGGATGGCTATCAATGGCTGGTATGAATACATATTTAACACCCAGATACAGAACAAACACAAATATTCTAGCCTCGGTCGGGATTGAGCCCATGATCCTTGGTGAACAAGACAACCAAATGCGTATGCATGTCTTAGTGATAGCTTAGAAAATTGTTCTGACTTCCCATACAGCGAATGTAACAAATAAAATGACAATCAAATCTGGCAACATTTCCAATGAATAGAGACATATTATCACTCTTCACATCGCAAGTGAGACACGACTTGTAACACAAGCGTTCAAATGTAGCAATTACGGGAAGAAATCAAAAGACAATAATCTACTACGGGGCAGGAACAAAACAGGCATCTACTGAAATAACCAGAGGGGTGGGACTCCGCTAATTCTCCACTGTCGGGAGGGGGGAGGGAGCACAATAACAAATAGTTTCTACTGAGAGGAACGCTCTAATAGATAAAGACTCAGGATCATTAATAGCGACTTTTACAATTCCAGAGTTGGATTTTGTTCCAATTACAGAAGTGATTTACTGTACGAACACAACTGCAATATCACAAAAAAGCATCAGTTGTTGTTTGTTCCAAATACCGTCATAATTTTAAACCGTGTAGTAGTGAATTGTCGTCTCTTTTACTTGTACTTAAGAAATATATTTTATTCCTTAGAAACCTTCACAAGCGTCAGAACTTTAATTATTTTATTTTGTTTTTAGCCGTGAGGTACCGGCAGAGTAGAATATTGCCTCTCCTATATCAGCTGTCGTAAGAGGCGACTAACAGTATATCCATGCAAAAAAGGCAGCTCAAATGTACAGGGCGGGGATGGGCAGCAGCTTCCCTGTCGCGAAAGCTGCGCTCAGCGATTGTCAACACGCTTGGCCAACGCGGCAATCATGGGCAACATACCCCTTTTGGGGAGGCCTATCGCGAACAGTGGACTTTAATAGCTGGTATGATGATAAATGATGATTTATTTTGTTCGGTACAACATCATCATACCGACATCATACAACATCATATCGACTGTAGTGCGTCCACCGCTGGATACCGGCCTGCCCTAATAATTAAGTTTTTGCCCATAATTGATACGCTGGACAGGCGTTTCCCACAACATCTCATACATTGACCTGACTCCGTGGTAAGTCGCTTACAGCACTTGTGTTACGGACGCCAGACAACAGAGGAATCACAAATATACTACTTAAATACATATATTTTACACCCATACACAGAGCAAACACAAATATCATCATATAAATATTTGAACTGGGTGGGAATCGAACCCACGACCCCTGGTGCACAAGACAGGATCACTACCACCTGCGCCATCGGGCCCGTCAACAAAAAGTGAAAGTCATAGCAAAGCTTAACGACAACGATGCCAGTGCGCATCCCCACCCTATCGTATTTGAGCTACACTAGTTCAATCCATTCTAGATATACCGCCATCTGTTGGTTACTGAATCTCAATTGTCTCTTACGACACCTGATACTATTTTACTCTACCGGTACACCACGGTATGAACAAATGCACACAGGGTATTTAACAGATCTTAAAACTTTTGTTTTATCACATGTAACAACCTTTTTGGTGAATCCCGCATTCTCATATAGACAAGAAAGTCTAAAATAATGTTATAATAATATATTTCTACTGCAGTATACTAATAGATTAAACATTCTTAATTATACAAAAATAAATAGTGCTAATAACAATTTTTTTTTATTTATTAGCTCTAACTAAACAAGTGGCTTAAGGCAATAAAGATATTAACATATGTATTATATACGTAAAGAAACCCATTTTTAAATAATGACCGAAATCCTCTACGTTATCTGTGAAATCTAGCAGTCTTTTGTCGATAGCATGGCAAAGAGAAACTTAAGCAAAGCTTTATACCGCATACCTTTGAGTAGGTTATTTTCGTATATATAAGAATACTACGAATATTTCTAAGAGCTATTGATAAACATGAGTAAATATGAATAATAAAAACATGAATAATGATCCTTCTGTCGTACAAGGTATCCAGTTATAAAATATTGTTCAAAGTTACACGATCTGTTGTTTTATATGTTATTTTTGCAGGTTGTACAAACCCGTTCAATTGATGCCGGCAAACTAATTTACGATACATTTAATTCAATGATTTTGTTGTCACATTCTATTATTTGTAATACGATCGGGTTATTTTTCTCGTCGTCGATCGTCGATCGTCTTTTGAATATTAAAAACTCATTTATAAATTCATAAAGGAAATATTGCCATTTGTTTTTTGGTTTAATTAAAAAAGAAAAGTAACTTAACGATTATGTCCAATTTGGCATGATAATTTGGATCAAATAGTTTCATAAGAAAATTAAACTACTAATATAACGGTTTTAAAAGGCAGTTTATTTATTTTTCTACATTTAAAAACTATTCGGAGACCTTAAAAATGCGTGAATGTTAGAAAATATTACTTTTATAATATACTCCATGTTTTTGCAGATTCACTTAGCCGAAACAGTCAAAATTATCTCCGTGCATCCAACTAGAGACATGGTATCAATTATTCAAGTCTGAAAACACTAATGCATATACTAAGACGGCAGAGGAAGAGGGGACTTGCGGGAACCGGAGCTGGCCAGGTCGTGAATTTCCGTGGTTCAGCTTCCCACTACTGACTTAAATCATGCTTGTTTCCTTATGTTCTAAATAAGTTGCTAGCTAAAGCTGTGTCTCTTGCTGTTATGGCGCATAAATAAGAGTTAGTTGCCGGCTTAAACGCAGTCTTAGACGCTTGTCGGAGGTCCGTAAATCATTTGGTGAGCATGCGTGCGTTTGTTTTGCCGTTATGAGTGGTATAGTGTCTTTGTTGGTCAGATAATCAAAAGTTTGTAATTGGAATACTGGCGGTAGGAGGAGGCGGAGGGAGGGGGCACACGCGTCTGTTCTTACTTGTAAATTCTTAAATATTGTCATTAAAAAAATATTATTAAAACTATAGGTATCTTCTTATATTTTGAGCCATAGCCATACTGCGTTATGCAGCTTGCTTTTTGTTATTAGCTAGTTTGGAATGGTTAAAAATAAATTATATATTTCTTTTATTTCAAATGGATATTTGTTCTTCGGATTTACATAGAAATTTTTATACCGTAAAATTCTAGTACATATCCTCATAGTCTACATCGTTTGCACTCTTGCGAGTGTACATAAGGTCGTCCGTCATTACATATACATTAACCAAATTTGAACGCTGCACGAAATGACAAGTAATTGCTAGTGATAATAAATGCTCGTTCTTACTCTCGCCCGATATTCGTTCAAAGTCCGAACAGTTCACACTTAATTGGGTCAAATGATATTATCAAATCGTTTCCGAACTCGCCGACCAAGTCACTATTACCAAACTTCCTTCAGACAATCCAACTAAAACACTAGATTCAATATTAAATACAAGGTCTTTCAAGGCTTTTGGATCAAATGGATACAATACGTCATTGTCAGAGTTGCCTATAGCGTCTGCAATTTGTCTTCCAATATTTACTTGTATTGATTCATTCTGTTTAAAAAGTTTTTATATGGTCGTCACTAATAATTAAGTAGCATTGCTTCCAATAAAACGTCATTGCTCACATACATGCATATTGATCAACCAGTGAACATATTTCAATATTTGTCAACCAATTGCGAATTCGGTAGCAATATTTCTATAGATTAATTGAAGTCGGGGGGAGGGGGGGGTAGAATAGTACCTCCCTCTGACCAGATGTCTTAAGAGGCGACTGAGGTACCATAACTGACAGACGGCGGTTTAACCATCCGAAACAGCACCGCTAAAATACTGTAGAGTGGGCATGTGCAGCAGCATTTTCGTCGCGAAGGTTCGCTCTGCCATTTTCGTCTATCATTGCCAAGCAAAAATCTACCTTGGGGAGGCCTATTTCCAACAGTGGGCTATGTCCGCGTGTATGTCACACTTAAAGATATTCAATTAGTTTTTAACTCTTATTAATTATTTTGGATAAGTATGTGGTTAATTTGATATCATTATTGCCCCGCATATATCCGAACTTGAACGTTTTTTGAACAAAATTTTTGTTGTAAAAGAAATGTATTCTTTATTAACAGCGCTCCGTGGTTTTCCTCCTCTTTCTACCCCCTTAAGGGATGATTTTCAAAAAAGACTTTCAATGAAAAACCCTCGTCCTCAATTTTATTTGAATAACTTTTAAAACAACAAAGTTTCATACTGACTTTGAAACCGCGTTATACTCTTTGAGTCTTATTTAAAAAATTCCTACATTACAAAAGAACCTGTGCAAAATATCAAATTTCTAACGCTTAAAGTTTAGGCTCAGCGTTAATACGTCAGTCATTCAGTAAGTCAGTCAGCTTCTCTTTTATGTATACATACAGATTTAGGACATAATATAAAAAATCCTTACTCAACAAAATTTTAATAAAATAACTTCACGCTCCTTTAACATTTCAAAACGAAGCAGTTAGGGGAAAAAAATACAAAATCTGCGTGCAAAACAGTGAGATAGTAATTTCTTAAAAGGCCAAACGGCCTGGCCTGTCTGTAAGATGTTTTATTTAACCCTTGCGCAGCTCTCTGATAAATGAACTGGTCTGCGAGGCCCCGCATTGATATTTCACTCGGACGCTCTGTGGGAATTCATTGGGCGGGTGCTTTTTTATCCGATTTCACACTACTTTGCCCCGCTTGTGTGTATGGTTGACCGGCCAAACATTAAACACCGCAATATGGTAATGTATTCCTTCAATATTTATGTTATGTCAAAATATAAACAACCGCTTTTTGAAGTTTGCGAGGCGAAGACTTTTGAATATCATGCCAGAATATCTTCTCTTGAAGTGGTGAATCGTTAGAAGAAAAGATATTTCATTCATTAATTATTATTATCATTCATTAATGAAAAATCCTTAGTTGTGAAGTAACGGAGTAGAATAGTACCTCCCTCTGTACCAGGTGTCGTAAGAGGTGACTAAGGTACCAGAACTGATAATGGTAACCGCAATAGTGTTGCTCAAATACACAGGGTAGGGATGGGCAGTAGCATCCTTGTTGAAAAAACTGCGCTCTGCAATTGCCAACACGCTTGCTCAGTGCGGCAATTATGGGCAAAATACACCCTTTCTCGGGGAGGCCTATGATGTAGATGATGAATGAAAAATCTAATGGCAGTTTTGACATGATTTCAACTCTTAATGTATCTTTTAACGAGAAGTAAAATAAAATTCATACTTGTTTTAAGTATGAGTTTTATTTTAAATACATTCATATTATCTTACTCATTGACCTGGCGCAATGATAAGTCACTTGTATCACGAACATCAGACAACAGATGAATCATAAATATACTACATAATTACATATATAACACCCAGATACAAAACAAATAAAAATAATCTTATATTTGCCCTGGGTGGAAATTGAACCAATGTTCCTTGGCGCATAGAAAAGGTTCACTACCATTAACGCCATCAGCCCCGACATATATGCAATAAAATGCTTTTCTGCAATTTTTTTCAAGCTACATGGGGTTTCCATCAATCATGACATAAAAGTTTTCCAACGAAATATTGCATTTAATTATTTCAGTCCCAATTAAGTAATCATTAAGTTGTCTAATGAAAACACAGGAAATATCCATATCGTTCTACAGAAAAAATTCTATGTGCTGCATACGACGATTTGCGATGATGCCAATGTAGTTGTTCCCAAATGTTAGGCCTCAAACATTTACACAAGTAATGCTCTCCCGTCTCCGCGAACAAACACGCCTCGTGCCTGCATAAAGAAGCCCTCGAATAAGTTTTAATCATGGAATTCCCTTTATCCTAAATCCAGTTGCTTATTATTCAATAAGGCAGCGATTATTGGAAAATTCTTTCGATAGATTCGCCGGCCTTTCAACCATAGCTCGCATTATGAAAAAGTAAATTTAAATATTAAGTAAGTAATGAACGGAACAAATAAATGAACCGCTCTCGAGAATTCCTTTCAAAAACTCCTTTAAAGGTTGTAGGACTTTTAACGAGACTCATTGAAGTGCTTTCCGAACTCTAATAAAAAGGTCATAAAAAAGAATTAACAAAGTTCTGCGGTGGGTGTTTTCAGTATTTAGGGGGTTTGTCTTGATGATTATTTAATGATGTTTCGTAGTGGTATTGAAAAGTCGTGAGTTGTTTTTCTTTCAGCACCGATATTAACTTTTTAAACGTCTTGCTTATAAAATATTTATGCAACTTTTTTATACACAAGAAGATACTGCAAATAAATCTTGTAACGTACAACCAGTATGATATTACTAACTTATGACTTTTGACATCACTTTTGCAAGCTATATTGATACCAAAAAAACACATACCATGTCTTTGACAGCTGCTTGCTACACATAAAAAATCCACAACACTAGCTGGAATGTATGAAAAGTTTCATTAGAATATTGCATTTCAATCTTCAATTTCTCAACCAATTATAAACTGCGATGTCCACAACTCTAACTAGATCGATATATATTAACAGCATCAGAGCTAACGTTGACACTCTTCAAATACACAGTCCCGTTTTAATTGTATGCTAAGACCCACTTATTATTCCATATTCGCCCGATCCATTTCCCCGCCGGTTGTCGAGCCCCTAGTGAAAAATCAGCCCGAAAAAGAGCAGCTTACATCATCTAAACAAACCTTATTTGAATAATGCGAAGTGCCCAAGTTTATTCCTGGCAATGAATCCCTTTCAATAACACGTTTTGTTGGACGAATCGATCATTTTTTTTCCGTGTGGAAGAAATCCTTGGCTATGACAAATCATATAACAGGGTCAAGAAAAGCTTGTGTGTGAAAAATATTTGTTGTGCTCTGCCGTTGACTGACTAAGTGGTATTTTATTTGGAAGTTTCGGTTTGGTCGATTGGAATCGCTGGAAATGGAATTGGAAATCAGAACATGAAATATCGAAGCTTTGATTATAGTAGTTTTCTTATTCTGTAGATATTATGAGATGAAGGTATCGAGGTGTCTAGCTCCTATGTGATCTTGAAATTAATTAATAAAATGTTGTATTTAACTAATTATTGCTTGAAAATGAATCAAAATTTGCTGAACATACTTCACCAACTGGATTGAAAGTTAGTGGCCAAATGTACTTAAAACTAGATTACCTAAAATATAAAACTAAATCGTTATTTTAACACGTGATGTATTTTTGTTATCGGTAAATATAGCATTCAGTTTTAACAACTTAACAGCGTATGACAACGCGCGGTAACTGCGTTTATTAACTACGGAGTTACAGCCCTATGATTGCTTTACGATGATATAAAATACCCGGGCACATTTCGGGGCCCATGCGCCATACATTCGGTAAAGTCAACCGCTTTTTATAGCTTCTTAAAATCTAATGCGACGCAATCACGAGACTGATTACGATCTTTACGATCCATGTGGGCTAATAAATATAATGCCACAATTTTAATGTCAATTAGTTCACAAGGTGAACCAATATAGTGCAAACTTACTTCTTGAAACTCTATCACCTAAAGTTTCTTCCCTAAATACCTCGCCCAATAGCTTTTGCGGTCCGAACCTGACGGTTGTGTTCTATAAGTCCCCTTTTACGACACCTGGTACAGAGAGAGGTATAGTTCTATTTTGGAAATAAATATAATAAAGCATTGCCACAATTGAATTGACTATAAATTAATAAAGTGTATTATATCATAACTTTTTTCGCAATTGACTACATTACTCGAAGTTTCGTGATCCTCAATTTAAGGACTCATATCAGCCATTGGAAGTCTATTGTTGGGTGAATTTGCTCATAATTTCCGCGCTAAGCAAGCGTGTTGGGAATCGAAGAACGTAGCGTTCGCGACGGGGGTGCTGCTGCCCATCCCCACCTTGTGCATTTGAGCTACGCGGCTCCGGATAGATATACTGCCATCTGTCGGTTCTGTACCTTAGTCATCTCTTACGACACTTGGTACAGGAGAAGGTACTATTCTACTCAGTACCACACGGGAAATTTTAGGATTAAGAAGACCGATTGTCTCTTTACCCTAAATTCTCCCTCTTTCCACCACCAATAGACAATTCCAACAAACGTATCAAAATCATTAAAAGTGAAACATGACTCATAAAACGTTCGTGTAAAATTTGTTAAAAAATAAACACGACATGAAGCAACAAAACCTCACGGAACAGAATAAAACAATGTTTAATCTGAAAAAACAGGTTATATGGCGAATTTAAATGGATAAATCCAGTTTCCTCGGACAAAAGTTGGTTGTTTTTTTTTTGTTGTTCTGTTTACATTTCCCGGTCGATCTATCAGATGGGCGTGCGAGTCCACACAGGCTTAATTTATTGCTTGTTTACTTGGCACACTTGCTTCTACTAATAGCATAATCGTAAACTTTCGGATACAAGAATTAGCTTGACTTTTATGACTGCCCGTCTTCATTTTAGGGTTATGGAGAGGAATCCATTAAGTGCGAGGTCTTTTGATCGTCACTTAGATTAGTTGTACGTCGTACTTTTCTTATATATATATATATATATATATATATATATATCAAACCTTCTCTTAATCTGAAAAACCGATTACGAGTTTGGGTTTACCTCAGTGAGCTTGTATTGATTAATATACTTTTAAAATGGAAATTTGGTTTATTTCACATCCACTTGCACAACGTTCGAAGTTAACTGGGCCCAATGGCGCAAATGGCAAATCCATTCTTGGGCGCCAAGGGTCGTTGGTTCGATAAATATTTGTCCTGGGTTTAAGAACAAATATTTATATTATAAATATATGTATTTGTTCTATGTTTGAGTAAATATGTATTTATCATAAATAAATAATGCATTATACATAGATCGCTACATCTGATCGCGAAACCTTTATTCGTAGTTTCTTCTTCAAATCTATTGGGCTCTATTAGCATGCCTTGAACTTTCACCTGCGTAAGTTATAGAACTTTCATACTATTTTTGCACCCCCTTAAGGGATGAATTAAAAAAAACCCTTTAAAGAGCTTTCATAGTAAATTTCATTGAAATATCTTCAAAAACAGCAAAGATGCATAACAACTTTGCACCCCCGTTTTACCCCCTTAAAGAGTGAAACTCTTTCTCAGTGCATTAGGTTTAGGCACTGCGTTAATATAACAGTCGTTTAGTCAGTCAATCAATTTCTCCTTTTATATATAGAAATGTATTACCAAGGCTCAATGCAAGCAATCTTCTATTTCACCTACCTATAGATGCTATAGGCAAAACAGACTATAATGCTGTGTGAACTTAAAACGATATGACGCAAACGTTGCATGTTAGTGGTATTTGTATTGAACAGTTTTATTTTTATGGCTCCCTTAATAGGTTAGGCGGGATTAAACATGTGTATAAAATGGTCGTCAGGTACCGGCAGAGTAGAATAGCACCTTCTTTACCTGGTGTCGTAAGGGGCAACTAAAGTACCAGAACCGATAGATGGTGGTGTATCCATCCGAAACAGAGATGCAGCTCATATGTATTAATAGGAAGATGATGGCTGATATTATGATGATGATGAAATAAATTTTAATATCTTATAACTAATCACTTAAATTGAATAACTATAAAATTATGCAAATATGCCATTTCATATACGCTAAAAAATAATATGCACTGGGTTCAAAAGTTTTAAGCGCACGCGAATATATTCAGAGGGGTGCGTTAAAAATGGGTGTAAGTAAGGTTTTCCTGAAAATTAACGATTTGAACTTTTTCAATTAAGCGCGAGCGTTCGCGTGCGCGCCGGTTTGCGCCGGTTCGCGCTCGTAGTCGCCGGATCCGGCGGGCGGAGGCGGGTTGCGGCCGGCACATGCTTTGATGGCAAAGTGCATATTTAAATGCAGTACGGAAACTGTAGATATTTTTATAAATGTTTTTTTTTATTTGTGCCGATTGATGGCAGATCATCCAATTATTTATATAACAATTTGGGAGTTATGATGGCGATTGTTTGTGGTCTTTTAATTTATTAGATAAAGCATGCTTGTGTTAGAGTTTTAGGTGAAATAGTAAGAGTCAGTATATCAGTTCATATATAAAAGAGGTTATCTGTTAGATACCAATTATTCGACGCACTGTTGACATTTACACTGAGTGATCGAGTAGCCGAAATGAAAACGTTTTAATTATAGTTTGAGGTACCATTCGTGTGAAATAATAAAAAAAGAGTTCCATTTCGCAAGTGTCCCTTGCGATTTTGATTTTCAATGTTATTTTATTTATCAATTTTTTTTTAGTAAAACGCCATGACAGTTTTTATGATATAACAATTGATATTATCAACTTGGACTAAACAAAATAAGGTACCGGAATCGACAGATGGCGGCCCACCAAAAAAGTCTAGCTTTAATATACAGGATATTAATGGGTAGCAGTTTCCCCATAGCAAAGCAACGCTATACGATTGCCACAACGCTTGTCCAGTGTGACAATTATGGGCAACATTCCTTTTTTCTTGAGAAGACCAACAGTGGACGTTTAACGACTAATATGATGATGATGTAAATAATCAATGATGAAGTGATAAGAAATGACCCGTTCTTCATAACCACCTATAAAAGAGGCTTTGGATGATGAATAATTTGACAGATTTTATAGCACAGCACTACTGTTCCAATATTGTGCGTATCCTATCCTATATGTACTTATGCATAATATTCATAATTACCCTGTTATCTGATATCCATAGTATAAGTGGAGCTTCAAGCGATTTATCTCGAAGTTAAATAAAAGTATGAGATAATAAAATAGTTTACAAGATGGAAATGTTTTCAAAATAAATCCTTAACACCTTTTTGGGAACATTCTGGAATACAAACAAATTGCTTATGTCAAATTCTCAGAGATTGATATGTAAGTAACTGGAACACAGAACAAACAAAATAAAACATCAGTCCTCCAACAATCCAATCCCCCGTTAATAAGGGGAGCGAATATGAAGATCCCAATAGTCGGTTGACGGAACGCAAGGAGATTGTGTCAACAAAAAATCGTCTAACAAGCAAAGACGAATTTCCTCATCGGCAATAAAAAAAAGGGTACAGCCAAACGTCAATTTGGCTAGAAACCTTCACGGATCGAATTGTCTGCGAAGCCCGGCACAGGCACAGATATATTTGCATGAGTTGACATCGCAATCTTCTTATATTTGAGCTTATCAACGCACAATTCCGTCGTTCAGTCCGAAATTGTGGGTCCGTTCCAACGTAGGAACCTGTTATCGCAAAAACTGCACTAATAAGTGTGGGCACTTGTAAATGGTACAACACTTATGTATGTACTTATGATAATTTAACTTGTGCTTTGTATTGTTTATATAAACTATCGGATATAACGTCGGAAATATACGGTCCCTTCAATGACGCTATATCCGGTTTTGACTGTAATTTAAAAAAAATTCACCAATTCTAAATAATTTTAATATGTAGGGGCAAATGAACGATAGTATATAAATAGATATACAGACAGATAAACCAGTATATTACGAAGTGTCAGCAAGTACCAACATAGATGATGTTAGCAAGATTCCATTTTTCGTGAGTTGAACCAACGTTCGGTATGGAAGATAATCGAAACAAGGCAAGTCTTGAATAAGTAAGAAAATAAGCAGAATTTTTTTCTAATTAGCATAGTGATTTAATTTTTTGTACATATCCGCTGAAAATGAAACCAGTCCAACATTGAACTCAAGCACTGAACGTCTACGCTTCGAAGCTTATCAAAATAAATAGTTTACTTCAGAAACTGTTACAGTTGAATTTGTTATTGGCCAATCAGGACTTCGGAGCGAACTCACACGTCCAACTACCTACAGGTAAACCCGCAAACTTAGCGTCTTGTGGTAATTCAAAACTGAATCAAACCTACACAGTAACCTTGCCCCAATTAAACTCCAAATCAACTCCTTCTAGTAAAGTTGACACGCGAACTGACCGACCGGCTGTGGCGGGAGCCGTCATTCTCAAGTAAGGCCGAAGGACGCCGAGGGGAGCCGAGCGGGGCCGAAGTGGTCCGATCAATAACGGCCCGTTGGCGCCGCGCGTCAATTCCGGGGCAAAAGTCACGCCGCTTTCGGGATAGTCGTCGATTTTGGCCGGCCAGAACCCGATTGAGAACGTGTACCGAACGCAGCGACGGGTTAACGAGCTCGCTACTAATGCGGAATTCTGAGTTGCACCCCTTTGCTACGAGAGCCAACGGTTCGAATTCTAAATTTGAAAATGCGTTACGCTGTGAAGTTCGAAATTTGAATGAACGATTCGTTGTTTATTCAGAGTTGGATCTTTTTGGAGCGAAAACCTTCATGTTATTTTTTTTTTTTTTGTATCGTTTCAGAAAAAGGTAAACTTGAGCATATTTTGACAGAAAGTATAATACATGTTACTACTAGCTATAAGTAATTTACTGTACTAGAATTTCCTCTACTTTTGTTGCCTCCAAGTCTAAAAATCTCACTCCATACAAATTCCATTAAGCTGACCCCCATTATTATAACCTATATTTTTAATATCGGGTGGCCTATTTCGAAACCACATGCTTCCAATATCGAACGGTATTGAGCGTAAAATAATTTCCGATTTGCGTAACGAACATCTGCACTGATATGTTTACAAAAGACACCAGGAAGTTCATAGAAATGACGGCGGAATTGTAGGTCCTTGTTAAATAGGTCACGGGCTGGAGCGCAAGGAACGTGAAACATTCGACTGGGTAGACTGGCTTTGTTCATTTGTTGGGTGTGTACGAGTATATATCACCATCATCATATCAGCCATTATATGTCCACTGCGGAGCAAAGGCCCCCCACGAAACGGGGGATTTTCACCAAATTGCCACATCGGGAAAACGTGTTGGCAATCGCAGGGCGTAGTTTTCGAGACACTGCAGCCTATCTCCGTCTTGTGTATTTAAACTTCACTTTTTCGGATGTATATACCGCCATCTGTTAGTTTCGGTACTTTAGTCACCTCTTACGACGCCTGGAACAGGAGAGGTACTATTAAACTCTGCCCCGCGGTCTGTGTATGTACCTTAAAGGATAATTTAGAGAAAAACAGCGGGATGTGGATCATGTTAATTTTAATTGTTATATCATTATTATTATTTATGTTTAGCACAGAAGGTATGCACCGTTGGTTCGTACACATAAATAATAAGTTTGATTCTTGCACCAGCACAGTTTGCTGTTGTTTGGTGATTTGTCGAGCCTTAACTGATCTTCCGTTTTCTTTTTTATGAGACAAATAATAATGCGATTTTCAACTTTTTTTCCAATCTGTTTTAAAGAATTTACACAAAATGCTATTCCATGGTTTATTTTTTTTCAATTTTATGAACATATGCCTTTTGGTTATAGAGTTTATTGCGTTCAAACAAAACGAAAAGGAAGACAGGTTTAAATCAAGTTACAATATATGGAAACTCCATTACTACATAATATAAAACAAAGTCACTTTCCGCTGTCTGTCCGTCCCTATATGCTTAGATCTTTACAAAGATGGAGATATTTAAGAGGAAGGTTTATATGCAAACATAGTATAGTTGAAAAACACTGATAATTTAAGTGTTTTCAAATGTGATGCCGACAATAAAACACTTTTGCACTTACATTGCAAACGATGGCTGAACGGGACGAGATAGATCAAAATGTACTAGAGAAAGTACACCTTTAAAAGGTCTACAAAAATCCTCGATGACATTATTTCTCTCTTTGGGATAACCCACAATAACCATTTATTATCCTCACGGGACCTGTGCAAAATCGAGGCTATAGTTGCCATGAACCATAAGAATCTATAACCCCAATACAATATCGAAAAGCATCCATATTTCACGAAGCACTGGCCGCTTTAACTTAATTTTTTCCAACTTCATAAGAACGCGCAAGTGGGTCACGGTCGGTCAGAATGAAGGTGAATAAGAAACGTGAAATCTTCCCCGCGTGCGTATTATAATTTCGCTGTAGGCGATGGGGTGGATTGCAGAGAGAAAAATAATTTCGCTATCGGATTTTTTTGATATTTGGTTTTTTTTTGGTTTGTATTGTCTGTATTAGTATCTATAGGAAATACACTGGAAATAAGTCTTCGTACCAGAATTCTAAGAGGTCTAATATGCATACACATCATAGAGGTCCTTTTTTATTAGTCCAAGTCGACAAACAAGCATACAGTCGGCGTGATAGTGAGCGTCATCGCATCCTATAGACATTCACGCGTTGCCAACCTTGTGGATTGAAGATATAATGTCATATTACTCAGTAATTTCACTGTTTCACTCTTTCACCCTTCAGACCGGAAGACAGCAATGCTATTTGTCGGTAGAAATAGGTGACAGTGAGGTGCCAATGCCGACGGTCTTTGTGTAAGGTATACCTCAAGTAAAGATCCAGTTCCTCTCAAACTCATAACATCAAAACCAGTTTACTGGCCAACGCGTGAAATCATATAATGGACAGACAAATTTTCGCATACATACATATATATATTTGCCGTGAAGTAACGGTAGAGTAGAACAGTACCTCTCTCATTACCAGGTATCGTAGGAGGCGAATAAGGTATCAGAATTGACAGATGGCGATATATCCATCCAAAATTGTGTAGGTCAAATGCTACAGGGTGTGGAAGGGTAGCAGCATCTACACCGCGAAAGCTGCGCTCTGCAACTGCCAACACGCTTGGAAAATTCCCCCTTTCTTGGGGAGGCCTATGCCCAGCAGTGGACTTCCAATGGCTGTAATGATGATTTGTTTTAATTTTCAATGTGTTCAAAACCTTTTAGGTGCAAATAAGAAAGTAACTTGTCAAATTTCCGCAAATTTTCAGTTCCCAGTATTTTCATTACTTGTGACAACATTGACCTGAATTTTAAATGTACATTTTATTACAAACCGAGCGAAACCCGAATGAAAATATCACCGTAGGCAGAACTAGGGATCTCGATGTCATTATGCCGCATAGCAGCGAAAACGAAAAAAGAATCCATCTACGCTCCCATTGCGAAATTCTCGATGACTGTTCGAGAGACTGTCGAAATTTCGCCGGCTGCATGACTCGGTTATCCATACTCGCTTTGCTTTGCGTTTTTCGCTGTTCAAAAGTTTGTTTGGTTCCTTTTTCGTTATGGCTGCCTGGTCTATGATTGTCTGTTTCTAGGAATAATTGTTTAGTTGAACTGCTAACTATCTTTGTTCACTTTTTTATTATTTTTGTATAAACACTTCTTTTTACCATGTTCAATGATTCTAGCGATGCATTCTAGTTGAACACATTGAAAATGAAAACAAATCATCGTTACAGCCATTGAAAATCCACTGCTGGACATAGGACTCCCGAAGAAAGGAGGAATTTTGCTAATAACTGCCTTGTTGGCAGAGCTAGTAGCTATCGTGATGAGGATGATACTGCCCATCCACACCCTAAGCATTTGAGCAAAACTGGTTCAAATGGATACACCGCCATCTGTCGTTTCTGGTACCTCAGTCGCCTCTTACGACACTTGGTATAGAAGAAGATACTATTCTTTTTTTCTAGTACCCCACGTCATCATTCAAATAAAAATAAATATGTTCAATAGGAGACCTTTATCCACTGCTAGATAAAGACATCGTCAATGGAGGATTTTCTTACAATTTGCTGGGCATGCGTGGTGGCAATCGCAAAGCGTAGCTTCCCGACGAGAATCCTCATGCACATCCCCACCATGTTGCGGTTAAGCTAAGTTTTTTAAGATAGATATAGCACCACCTGTCTGTTCCGGTACAGTTGCCTCAAATATATATCATATCATATAAAATATTATATAAAACACATTCAATAGATTTGTTGTGTTCGTTCAAACCAAAGAAAACAACTTTGTTACATAATATGTAATAAAGAACTTAATAATTTAATACTTCACGCTCGACGCTTGATAAATCAAAACCACGTAAGTCTAGCTTAATTATAAGTCAAGTTTAAGTTTGGCTAATGCCAAGTTAAGCCCCCTAATCCGATGTTATACTTAGTACGGGCCGTAATTCAACCAGATTCCCTGCCAAAATTACTGCTCGTGCTACGATATGAAATAAGTTTGATCCTGTTAAATTAAGTAATTATTACTTCAAAATTTATTTGGTGCGGCAAAAAAAATACCAAAAGAAAAGCACTGGGCGTGGTGTACACTAAAATTGGCATACACTGCACTGTTAAACGTATTAACCTGTATTTTGATGCCATTATAACGCGCAATGCTGTGCCCTCGGAAAATGTACGGCTTAATGCTTGGTGTCGCCCAGACTTTTCAACTAAGGAACACCTGCACAAATTTCAACGTCCAGCGGTTCTTACTGTACGCTTAGTTCAGTTAGACAAATTTTCTTTCGAAATTCTATAAAATCGAGTGATTTTTCCTAAAGCTATCATATTCAGAATATTTCTGTGAATGTAAATGATGTATTGATGTAATATAAATATATTGGATTTAATTTTATAGTAGTTCTGGGGTCTATGTCGCTCTTTGATAAACTAAATAGTATTGATTGCACATAAAAAAATAAAAAAACAATATTTACTGCAGTAGGACATGTTTGCGGGATAAAAATCTGTTTAAATATTTTTTTAGCCTATCAATAATATCTGTGGCAAATTTCATATTTATCTGTTGAGTTTTTCGTCCATTAATATATAACTTTCAGACAGGAAAAAAGCCGTCGTGCAACGGAGTAGAATAGTACCTCTTTCTGTACCAGGTCTCGTAAAAGGCGACTGAGGTACCGGATCCGACAGAAGGCGGTATCTATCCAAAACAGCGCAGGGTGAGGATTTGCAGCAGCATGCTCGTCACGAAGTTGCGCTCGGCGATTGCCCCAACGCCTGCCCAGCGTGGCAATTATGGGCAAAAATCCTCCTATCATGGGGAAGCCGAAGTCCAACAGCTAATGGACAAGCTAATATGAAATTGAGTTTACAAAACATTTTCAAATGACACTACAATTGAAGTAGATGCTATCTCGAACGTTATTTACGAGGCGTCGCATTGTTAATTCACCTGTAAACAAATTGGTGGCCCTCACCGACAAGTCCAATGGATTATATTTTTGTTTACGTTTCATGTCCACTTTTATTTTATGTTTCTATTTATCGCATTAAACGGTGTTATGCCTTATTTTATGATTTAAAAGGATAAAACTACTAAAACAACTATTAAAAAATAGGGGTTGATAACAGAATGGCGAAAATTTAGGGTTGTATGTATTTATTATTAAGCCACATAATAAAAAATATAAAAAATTGAGGTGAACACCCCTTATCACTTAGAGGGTTAATAAATAGATGGCAGCTGATTCTCAGGTTTACTGAATGTGCATAAAAAGTTCACCGAGAATCGGTCGAGCCGTTACGGAGGAGTAAAGGAACGAACATTGTGACACGAGAATTTTATATATTAGAAGATTTGATCATTTCCTATCTTTATATAAAAAACTTACGTATCCCGATGTTAGTCCGGAATCAACTTCTTTTTTCATCTTCTTTATCATTTTGAACCAGTTTGGATAGGTTTACTAAATCTCAATATTAAGTCGCAATATTTTTTCTTGATGAACATATAAGTATTGTTAGACACGTCTGGTTAACGTCATTTTTTTAGAATATAAGCAGCCATAGACGCTTGTAGTATATTATGAGCGCATAGCCAACACTTTACTCAGTAATTTCACTGCCTTCCTCACTCTTCAAACCTAAACACACGTTTCTATGAAATCTACCTTTAGGTAAATAACTCCTAAAGTCGAGTGCCACATATTTGTAAAAATTTTAAGAGTACATATTTTGAACACCCGACACCATCTGCGCCATCGGGCCCGTCATACCCAGGCTCAGATCATCGGTCTGTACAATTTTTTTTAAAAAGCAGGTGAATATAACTTTTAAGTTTGGTCAGTCCACTGCGATAACTTTCACACCCATACAAACTCCTGTTATCGTGTTACATATAAGCCAGTCACCGCCAACCTGAAAGAACCTATACCCGAAATGCAAAAAAGCGTTATCATGAATCGCCGGTGGTAAAAATCGGTGTCGAAAATCCCACCGGGGTTAAGGCGTAACGAAATTCCCGTAGCGCGTGCATCGTAAATTTACGGCACGCGGGAGGGTAAGTTGTGTACTCTAGTGCGGCAGTTCTTGTTGTGGTGCAAGGGATGGGGTAAGTGCTAGTAAGGGATGGACAAATTGAGATGACATCATCAGTTACATCAGCAGCCATTTTTATTTCAATCTTGTTCATCAAAATGAGCGGATACCCACGAGGTACCGGAACAGCATGTAATAAGGCGAGGATGGGCAGCAGCATGCTCGTCGTCAATTTTCCACCCACGTTCAGGGATCACCACTCCGCCTGCCTAATTATGGACAAAATACCCGCATCTTGGACAGGTCTATATCAAGCAATGGACTTTACTACGGATGATGATGAACACATAAAAATACAATATACATATGACTAATATAATGCCTTTTGTATATATACCAGTCAACCATCAGGCAAAGCAGCGAAGGACACAGTGAGTACTCATTAATTAAATTATTTAACACAATACACGAAATATAAGGTACTACATTCTAATTACTGTTCGTAAAATAAGTTTGCTACAGCAGGAGGAACCAAAAAAAGCATAATTATTTAATTATATTTAACTAGCTGTGCCCGCGACTTCGCCCGCGTGGAATAGTTTCTTTGGATACCATACTCTATACCTTAACTTATATATATTTTAAATGTCATGTTTATTTATATCGAATCAATGGCCTGAAAAATAAGTTTCAAGTTTCTAGCTCTAAAAATAGCGATACTTCCATACAACTTTTCATCCCCCTTTTTGAGCCCTTTCAACCCTTATTTTGAATTAAAAATAGTCTATGTCCTTTCTCAGGGTCTAAAGATTGTCTTTGTCCGAATTTCTTTAAAAGCGTTTGTGAGATTTAAGCGGGAAAGCGTAACAGATAGACAGACAGACAGAGTTACTTACGCATTTATAATATAAGTAGGGAATAATAAAAAAATAGAAAAAAAATCCATTAGAAATTTACCTAGTTATGAACAATGATTCTGATTCGAAGTGTGAAACAAATATGATTGCAAACTATTCATGAATTATTAAAGAAAAGTCGGTGGACGTCATGGGCTGCACGTTCTGCTACCGCTGATCCTCGTGCCGCATAGTTCCGTGTGCAATGTTGTTTTGGGTCAATGCCAACGATCCTCGATCCTCATAGATTGCGTGCGTAACACATACATAAACAAAAAAGAACAACAGGTGGATAAATTAAATGACAGAAGAAAAGTAAATGCGTAAAGCAATCATGAAGCTATTGTACAATAAGCTATATAAACCATGACTCGTCTCGCGGGTCCGATTGGATTTACGAGTTTTAACGACTGCAATTGTAGCCCAGGTTAGAGAGTTTAATAAATTAACTTAGTGGACATCCTAGACTACCGGTGCGTGATTCCGATGCGCCTCAGTTCCAGAACCTCACGACTCCATCGGCCATCGGTTCTGCGTAAGTGCCTCGCCTATTACCACTTCAGCTTGATATTCCGCTGCGCTTTTATGATCCCAAACTCTTTATAGCTCTTTGTGCTGTTTGGAGTTGCCCATTGCCGTGAGGTACCGGAAAAGTAGGATAGTACTCTCCTCTGTATCAGGTGTCGTATGACGCGACTAAGGTATCAGAACCGACAGATGGCGGTGTATCCGTCCGAAACAGAGCAGCTCAAATGTACAGGGCGAGGATGGTCAACAGCGTTCTCGTTGCGAAAGCTGCGTTCTGCAATTGCCAACACGCCTGCCCAGCGTGGCAATTGATAATGGTGATGATGAGTTGCCCATAGTGAGATTGCCCACGTTTCATATTTGCAATGAATGCAATTTAAATCAAACTTTATCAAAGCGTTGTTTGTTGATAGTTATGTTAGGAAATATAATTAGATTTTGTTTAGTAAATGATAAAGCCTGTAACTTGCACCCTTGCCAATGCAAACTCCCGTTCCTCGTACACGGACTAGCACAATTCAGTACTGCTACCGTCGGTCGTGAACCAAAAACGATCGCTCCTACTTTAATGTATCAGTTTATTTTCGCGGATTGTGTCTCGCTGTGTAGAGCTGAACCGGATTAAACCGGTAAATAAGAGAATTGTACGCCGCGTTTTTTTGACGCCATAATATTCTGAATTCTGGTCTATTTCTGGGCTTTATTGCCATATGACAGGTTACAGGTACAAAAAACAAAAGGCTTACTTATAAATAAAATTTGTTTTAAAAATATTTTTCCCATAACATGTCATACATTGACCCGACCCCATGAAAAGTCACTTATAGCACCTGTGTGTCGGACAAGATAGGAATCACAACATGCTACTTAAATATATTTAACACCTAGACACAGAACGAACAGAAGTATCATTATATAAATATATGATGAATTCCCGCTTTCTCAGGGAGACCTATATCCAGTAGTGGAATTCCAATGGCTGGTATAACGATGATGACATATATATGTCTTTTCTAGGGAACCCTCGACCCTTGGTGCACAAGATCGTCTCACCACCAGCACCATCAGACTAGTAAGAAAAATTTGTGAATGGAAACTTTGTTAAGTATGGCATAGTTGTAATGAAAATTCTTCTTTCATTACGTTCACATAAACGTTTTTGACTAAAGTTGAAGATACCTTTTCAATAGTTTCTTTCAGTATCTACTAGAGGAAACTTCGTACAAGATTATCTGCATTGGTAACTTAACCTCACTCTCAACTATTTCTATTCGCATTGCCATGTTCAAGTTTGAAGGTTCAGAAAAGCAGTGACTTAACGGGTAATGTGACATAATATCTTCAAGTCACATATTTGGCCACGAGCTAGCAACATCCTTGGGATGTTACAAGCGTCTATACGCTGCAGTGACGCTCACTATCCAGAATGTATGCATGTTCGTCGACCTGGTCTAATAAAAAAAAATCATTTAACACAAGCCACCTGTTGTGCGCATTGGATCCGCCTACTGAAAGCCAGATCAAATATTAAGCCACGCCAAATACCAAAAATATCGGCATTTCCAGTCACAGTAAAAACCTTCTAACTATTAAAAAACCATGGGATATACAAATATTGTTTTCATTCGTACGAATCGCTCGATTTAAATTGTCTGCTCCGAATTCGAAGTCCCATTTGACAATTGACAAGCCTGACGGCGCGTGTGATAGATAGTCAGTGATCCTATCTATTGCATCAAGGGTCGTGGGCTTGATACCTACACAAGATAAATATTTATATAAATAAATAAATCAAATATTAATCAAATTTAGTAGGCTCATTGCATACACTTTCGAATTGTCAAAAAAAAGCAATTATATTTTAGAAATACATCATTACCTCCATTGGAAGTCTACACTTCTCCAAGAAAGGGGGAATTTTGCCATAATTGCTACGTTGGACAAGCGTGTTGGCAATCGCAGAGCGCAGCTTTCGCGACGGGGATACTGCTACCCATCCCACCCTCTACACTTGAGCTGCTCTGTTTCGGATGGCTATATCGCCATCTGTCGGTTCTGTTATCTTAGTCGCCTCTTACAACACCTGATTCAGAGGAAGGTTCTATTCTTCTCTGCCTGTACCTTTTGGTTGTGCCGGCATTACTCAGCTGTGCCAGTACCTCTCGGTTGGCTTAGGAGTATGTAGTTCTAAAGTCTATTATACTCATTGAAGATTCTGATGACCCCACGGAATATTGGATGTAAAATATGTATTTAAATATTACATTTATCGTTAATCCTTTAGGCGACATATCTCGGAGGTAATGATGATGACATATATGATTCATTACGAATAGTCGGTTTTGATTCCCGTATACGCCTAACAAACTCTTTGACATGTCCTGCATTTTTAAGAGGGGAGAGTGGGTCAGTTTGCCCACCGGCTCTTGCGGGTTAGGTCTCCTTAGTACCTAATTAAAGCACTGGTGAATATTTAACAGTACCGAGTGAATGACTTGGTCCTGACAAATTCTTACTTGAGCGGATTTGAATTTGAAATTACATGCTTTTAGAATGACGAGTGCTGTGTTTCTATAATTCCATTCTGACGGACCTGGTGAATCATTAGGTTGTGTTCCTATTTTATGCGCTTAGGTCGTGGGTTCGATCGCCACCCAGGACATATATATATATATATGTATATATGAATATTCGTGTTTGCTATAGGGTATGGGATTGGGACTACACTAAGTACATAGTCTTCCTGCTGTGAGGTACTGGCAGAGTAGAATAGTATCTCCCACTGCACTAGGTACCGCAAGAGGCGACTAAGGTACCAGAGCCGACAAATGGCAGTATATCCATCCGAAGCAGTGCAGCTCAAATGCAGGTGGGGTGGAAAGCGGCATCCCTGTCTCGAAAGCTGCCCTCTGCGATTGCCAACACGCTTACCCAGCGCGGCAATTATGGTTAAAACTCCTCCGTTCTTGGAGAGGCCTATATCCAGCAGTGGATTTCAAATAGCTGGTATGATGAACTCCCTTGTGGATTACTCTGTCTTGGATAGATTCTGTATCGGTCATGTTAAAACATTAATCAACACTAAGCTGACTCTGAACTCAAAAAACTAAAAGCTAGATAGATGTACGGTCAAAATAATTGCAAACAAAATACTTTTCAATAAAAGCAGTTGCTGAATATTTTATACATATCATAGATTTGCAATATCAAAAAGCTTTCAGGAATATAGTGGTAGTCTATGACTGGGTATAAATTTGTGATCGATCAATTTTAGTCGAGCGCTATTCGATTGGCTTATTAAGTAAAAACGTAACGACGAATTAAAATACCACAAGTGGTAAACACTACCTCGTTTTACTTAAGGAATTGAGACGATAAGTACCGGCCACTGTACCATGTGTCGTACGAGGCGGCTAAGACGCCTGAACCGACAGATGGTGGTCTTCCCGTCGCGAATTTTGCTCTGCGATTGCCATCATTCCTGCCTAGTCCAAAAATTCCTCCTTCCTCCTATGATGATGATAGCTAACGGATGGCATTATGGAGATTGTATTTTCTTTAACTATATTTGAAAGTAACGTATTTTCAAACGAAATAATACCTAATGTTATAGATCGAAGGCACCTGTACTATTAGAAATTACGTATATCAAATGAAAACAGGGGTAGGCAGCTATGTAATCGTAGTTGTGCGATGGCCACCAAACCTACACAGCATGATATTTAGTCAGAAATCAACCGAAACGACGTCGCATTGTATAGGATTTAGGCGCATAAATGTTATTATACCCATCATTGAAATTCCCATGGCTGATTTTCTAAGGTTCAAAATAATCTAAATAGTTCAATAACATGTTATTTTCTTTTCTTTTAACCCTCGTACGAATAAAAGCATTGATTTTCTTACCAGAACTGGTATGAAGGTTGTGAAGACCAATATAGCAATAGGTGTAGGCGAACGTTCAATGAAAGTATAAGAAATAATTAACACAAAGAATAAAGAACAGTTCTCAAGCATTCCCGAACTCTTAAATTAATTACTGTGTAATTTATACCGGAGCACTTGCCTTAACAAACTTGAAAAGTATCGTATTCCCAGTAAAATTAAAACGTTTAGATTCTGTTAAAATCTGATGGCGAATAATACGAGCGAGTAACATTTATAAGGCTTCCAATACAGTGGATTTAATTATGTGGATTATTTCGTTTTGGTACAGGAGTGAAATTCGTGCGAAGCTGGTGGATAAACGAAATTTTTGTGGATTAATAAAATAAAATTCCACACACACACACGATTGTTTTTAGTAGTCGTTCCGCAGTTGGCGGTGTTCGTTTTTTATTTCGTGGAAGTAATTTGATGGTTTTATATGTAATTACGATATTGGAGATAATATATACATATATATTCATCCTAACAGAGATTAAATGTATTTCAAAATACGGTGATGAAAAAGAATTACATTATATATAAGATTATGCAATTTTGAAAATGGAAGGTTTATTCGTGTTTTGTTTTTAATGGCGGCACAAATTTGGTGGAATTGGATGAATTTTTGGTAAATTATATTTTTATTAGTTAACCCGACAGATGTTTTTCTTAACTATATATGTTTTAAATCTTGAGACTACAAATTTATATATAAACTATTCTATCTCTCAAGTTTTATCAAACTGTTAACAGTAAGTAAAGTTGATTAAAATCGGTTCAGTAGTTTCAGTGTTCATCCCGGATAAACAACATGATAATTTTTATTTGTATATATATCATTAAGAACTAAAGTGGATTTTTTTTTATTTCTATCAACTTCAAGATAATTCTCAATTTAAATTAATACATTTCAGTCTTTACATTATACGTTTATTTATTATACGTTTATTTATTAATGAAACTTTAAATGACAATCAAACATATATTCCTTACCTTTCTTATATAATTTCAAAAAAAAATATTCTAGTTTAAAATGATTTGTACATGTCACGTACGTGACTGCGAGATAAGTCATTCAAATTCACTTGTGTTACATGAGACAACTGAGGAGTCAGATATATACCCACATACACCAATATCATCATACAAATCCATTGTCCTGGGTGGATACCGAACCCACGACAATTAGAGCGTAAGAAAGGATCACTACCATTTGCACCAACGGTATCGCCACATGAATACGCTCTGCAGGAATTAATGTAAGCGTATTAAAAAGGAAAGCTTTTTATAAAATACTTACCGAAGAAACTAGGTCTCCAAGACACCATAAAAGTGTTTTCATGGGCCGACATTTATTAATTTCAATATGATATGAGATATTCAGAATCCTAATATTTTTTGCGGCGGGCAATATTTTTGTGGTCGACCCGCGTGATGTCTGGCAGCTGAGTCGGTAATATCTGACCGATTTATTGTTTCTTTATTTATATCAAGTTCTTCTTAATAAAACCATTTATTTCTTAGTTTTTTTATTTTTATTCACATAAATATGCAAGATTGGCAGTGGATCATATTAAAGTGGTCTCCTATCTCACCTATTTCTACCGGCAAAAATTCTTCTACTACAAATCTTATGTCTTGTGGTTGGCAACGCGCAAGTGTTATCCTTGTACGATAATACGAGCACATTTTGGCTGCGGGCTCACACAGGCTGTATGCTGCTTTGTCAATTTAGTCTTAGAAAAAAGGTTAGTTAAATTTATATATAAATAAAAATGAATGTTAGTGCCAAAAATCGAGAACGGCTTGACCAATTCGGTTTCTTCCTTTTCCTATAACTCTAAAGGCACACATACATTTCCCAGACTCGCAGATAAGTTGCGTAAAGCACTTGAGTAATTATGATACTTAAATACATACTTAATGAAATATTTGTCTTGAATGCGGATGGAACCCACGACCCTTGGCGCACAAGATAGGATTACTACCATCTGCACCATCGGATCCATCAATGAACATTCCGTGAGTAGCATATATGTACAATACAATCGTTCCTATCGCTTTGACATAATTTTCAAGGCTGAAAATGTTATTTTTCGTCAAGCTATTTACCACTTTTTATGAATAACGTAGTATTTTACTTACATAATCGTACGGCGACTAGACATTTATGTTATTACAATTTTACAGGCACCAGTTCTCACCCACTTCACTCATTAAATAAATATACATTCCATTAAGCTTACAAGTGTACTTTGAAACACTGATGTTACTAATTCATTTGTTTCACCATTTTAGACTTTAACAGGACAGACATAAGGGACATAAAAATCATTTTGAGTTATACCTATCTCATGTTGTGTTAGAAGAATTTTTTTACATTTCACTTAGTGCTCGGTTCATTTACACTTCATGACATATAAATGGTCTTTAAAACTTTTTTGCTGTTGTTGTTTTTTTCAAGTAGTTAACAAGTCAAAAAATCCGATACTTTAGCCTCATGTGGGGAAATAATATATTATTTTCATTTAAAAAGGATGGAAAGAAGTAGAATGACTGCACAAATATGAAGTTGACTTAATGTCTGTGGAAGAGTGTGGAAGAGTCGGCATAGAACATACCTTGACTAGGTAGAAGAGGTATTAAAGAGGGGCCAGGTAAGAAGTACCAAGAATAAACAAGCGTGTATGAAAGAACTAATGCGAGATCCATAATATTTGCCTAGCCCAACGGGACACAGGCGTGATGTATATTTGTGTTTTAGTCTATAAAGGAATTTAGGACACGAACAGGGCTGTTTAGTTCCTAACCAGGCAAGTTATATCAAACAAATGCAAGGCATTAACATGCAGATCCGAAGTCCGAAGCGAACTCGATGACCAATACATAAACTACAGTTGCGCATACAAATTGATTTTAGTTGTAAGTGCGCGTTAGACCAATCAAGCGGACGTCAAAGCGATCCGACAAAACATACGTCCCGAATAACAGTCTCTGTTAATTGCTCGATGGATTAAATTTCAAATTCATTATTCATGTCGATTACGTTTTCAATTCCCACAGTGAACTAGCCATGACATCCGAGGTATTCAAGATGATTTACCATCATCATACGATGCAGAGGATATCCTCTGCAGATAATTTTTAGCCTATAATTGCCACGCCAGGCAGGCATGGTTGGCAATCCACGCGCTTTTGTATTTGAGCTTCTCTATTTCAGAACTGCTACCTTATGTCGGTTCTTTAGTCCCCTCATACGGTATAGGAGAGGTACTATTTAACCATGCTGGTACCTCGCGGCGAGTCTAAAGCCTCCAACCCGTAAAGTGTAATTAATGAATTTAAAAATTCTTTGCGTTCATGATAAAATAAAATTAAAAATTATAAACACTACAATTGTAAATTATTATATATTTTATAATAGTTAAAGAAATATATCTACGACGAGAAAATTACTAGATAAAGAGTCTTTAAGTAATTACAGACCGGTTTACGATTTATTTCTTTTCATATTTGGATTTAAACAATAATGGTAATTAATATTCTATTAAAAGTTACGAATGGCCCTATCTATTGCACCAAGTGTCGTGGGTTTGATCTCCACTCAAGGCAAATATATATATGATGATATTTGTGTTTGTTCTGTATCTGGGTGTTGAATATATGTATTCAAGTATTATATTTGTGATTCCTTTTTTATTTAATGTTGGTGACACAAGCCCTTGCAGCGAATTATCTGTAATATATGAGATGTTGTGTTAATGTTGACTATTTGATATGAAATGCTGGCAATATCATTTATAATTATCAACTATTTGTACTATCGTTGACTCTAAATGTTTGAAAAAGAGTGTGAAAACAAAAGACAACTATAATAACAATTAACAGATATAAATTCAAAGCAACCAGTAAGTAAGTGACGAAGTTAACAAACGGTTGCAGTACAAATTGTAATTGGCAGAAACGTGCAGTGCCGGTAAAACAAAAATAAACGGCGATCGGGCGTGCAACATTCAAACAAACAGAAAACGAAGATACATCGGATTCCCACTTCCCAGATTAGAAATTCTCGGTAAAATCTTAGGAACACTTGACGAACGGAGACAGCCGCTCGTTCGCCTTCGAAAACCACTTAATCCAGTCTGATATAATGTCAGGAACCCTTCCAGGATTAACTGGGAACCTCGTAAATAACTCATCGGGAAAGTCGCCCTAAATAAAGCCGAGGAACGAATTAAAAACGAGATGTTCATTACAATGTATCGGTAGATTTTTAGAAGCATAATAGGGATCAAAATGTATGTGTGTGTACTGTACTTAGATAAGACTGTAAGGGTTAAGAACTTGAAATTTCGCAATATTTTATAGCATAAGGGAGCACTACTAAATATTTTTTGAAAATTCACTCCCTAAGGGGGTAAAACAAGGGTGCACAATAAGTATTTCATCAATTTAACGCGGGGACACTGCTAGTGAATGTAAAAAACATGTAATCTTTATGTATAACAATTAGGTGTCACGGTGTTTGTCCAGGGTGAACTTCTAAAGCACTGAACTAATTTTAATATATTTTTACTGGCTGGGTACAAAATGAGACAGTTGATATCTCAAATTATAGTCCGTTATAATATTCCGATCATGATTAACATAATTAAGACAAGACAACGTCTGGTTCAGTTTGTTAAATATATTAAGTTCTATTTAATATTATTTTATGTATACATAAATATATATCTGTATATATATTACAAATATCATTTTATTTTAACGAATCATAATGCCTTGAAAACTGATGAACCGAACGCACGAAATGTGGGTCGTGTTATGTTGCGTTCAGTTTTATCATGTGACACAGGTGACGAATTGTCATCATCTAAGCCTCCCTAAAAAAGGGGGAATTTACGTATTACGCCGTTTATTTATGTATACGCCGGACTATTTGCAATCGCAGAGCGTAGCTTCGCGACGAAAATGCTACCCATTCCCGCCTCGTTGCATTAGAGCTACTCACGGCCTGATTGAGCAAGAGGTACTGACAAGAGCCGAGAGGTACCAGCAGAGTAGAATAGTACCTCCCTCTGAACCAGGTGCAGTAAGAGGCGACAAAGATACCAGAACCAACAGATGGCGGTATATCCATTCGGAACAGTGCAGCGCAAATGCAGCAGCATCCCCGTCGTGTACGCTGCGCTCTGCGATTGCCAATACAATAGCCCAGCGCGGCAATTATATGCAAAATTCCCTCTTTCTTGGGGAGGCCTATGTCCAGCAGTGGGATTCCAATGGCTGTAATGACGATGATGACGACCAGATTAAAACTATTATTTATTTTTTGTAAAGTGGGAATGATTCGAAAGGTTTATGAGTCATAGGGTACACAGCGTTATGAAGCGTCACGAATGAATGAATAAAGCGAATTAAACCGGAACGTTGATCTAGTATCAGGATTATTTCCAAAAGGGTTGTATTAAAATAAGTGTTCAATTATTGCATTTTCCAACGCACCAGATAGGTGGCACGGCAAACAGGGAACGCATACATGGCACGCCGCAGCAACAGGCCAGTACGTCCGGACATTTTTCAGACAATCGCCGCGGGAGGCTTTAATTCGGACGGCTGTCCGGCGCTATCTCGGGCGCCGTTTGAACTAAAATTTTCCGAGTAAATTTCGCAAGGTGTCCGGACACACGATATGTCAGCTGTGATAAAACGCCGCGGGTCAGCCATTTTTGTTTTATGTCTGACTGTGCTCGTGATTTGAGGGTAATGTTTGCGGAATTATTCGGGCGTGTTTGAATGTAAGTGGACACTGTTTTTGTGCAATTTCGTGTAATTAGCTCGTTTTTAGGATCGGGAAGAGGATTTTGCTGATAATGGGCGGTTAAATTTTATTAAATTCCAGGCACAGACTTCAAGAAAATTCTAATAGAATTGCTTCGAACAGTTCTCATATAAAGAACGTCTCTTCCATTTCGACCGGTAAACAGCAGTGGTCGTATTGCTATGTTCCAGTTTGACGGATGAAAGAGGCAGTGAAACTATTAGGTAAGGTGACATTATCTCTAAGTTACAACGAGCTAGTGATATCTTTGTGGTAACACAAGTGCCTATAGGTTTACTGTCACGCGAAGCGTAGGCTTGTTGTGACAAGTCTAATTAAAAAAAAAAGTAGGAACAGTTGTATGAGGCTGCCTTTAGTGCAAACGCAAGAGTTGCGAGGTCCATTTAGAAACAATTATATTTTTTTATTATTATAAGTGAACGGTCAACAGTCGATATTATTGACGGTAAACGAAAAGATTGATACATACTGTTGCAGCTCCAAAGACAAGTGCAAATAACACTGTGAAGAGAAATGGTAGCAATTAACACAAATAATAAAGGATTCTTATTGTATTATGTAAATAATTATTAAAAGATATTTTAAACCATGTGGTACCGGTGGAGTAGAATAGTACCTCTTTCTAGACAAGGTGTCGAGGCGACTAAGGACCAGAAACGACAGATGGCGGTACGTGGATCCTTCACAATCTCAATTACGCAGGGTTGAAATGGGCGTAGCGAAGCTATGCTCGCTGGTTGCAACACGTCACTTTCCTTGTTCTGTAACATATCTTTTATATGCATTTGAATGTATAATACAACTAATGTATATACATATGTATATATACATATATATGCAATTGTTTGTTGTACTAAATTCACCTCAAACTTCCACCAGCTTTAACATTATTTCTATCCAAAAGTGTTGTTTTTATTGGTGTACAATAAAGATTATATTATTATTAATATTATACATGTTACTTACATTAAAAGGATTACAGTCTATATATAGTACTTGGTTATTACACAATGACTGCCTTTATTAAAATTTTACGTCCCAATTTCGGGAAATCTTCTTTCAGTCTTAATCCTGTATTACTCTGACGTCCTCTAGTCATCACTGACAGATCATAATACGGTACCACACCTACATATGTATTGCTTCGAACAATACTCACTACCGACTGCAGACCGGTGGGGCTTATACCAAATATGACGTGGAATCCCAGCAGCTTAACCTCGCTTTATAAAGTCGGGTTCACACTACGATTACCTTTTCACCGCCGGACCGCTATTAGTCTTGATCAGCCGACGACAATGGCTCAGATTGACGGAATGCGGTGTGCCTTCAGTAAAACACTTGAAGCAGTATATCAACTTGGATAATGCTAAAAGTATGGATAATATGCCAATAGATAATAAATTTCCACAACATCTCACACATTGACCTGAAATCGTGGTAAGTCTCTTAAATAACTTGTATTACGGACATCAGATTTAGGAATCACAAATTTAATACTTAAATACTATTTTTAACACCCAGACACAGGACAAACAAATATATCATCATCATAAATATTTGTTCTGGGTAGGAATCGATACCAAGACTTTTAGCGCTCGGGATAAGATAGGACCACCATCAGCAGATGCACCAACGGGCCCGTCAAATGAGATAGAAAGAAAAACATTTATTGATCCTAAAATGGTAAATATAAATAATAAGCAAAAAAGGTAAACACACACACATATTTATGATAACTTATGATATTTGTGTTTGACAAAAGTTATGTTTGGTTTGTACCTGGGTGTTACAAATATATATTCAAGTATTCAATTAATGATTCCTCTGAAGAACGAGAGTTCTATTCCCATACAGGACAAATACTTTTATGATTTTAGTGTTTGTTTTGTGTCTGGGTGTTATAAATATGTATTTAAGTTTTTTTTTCTTCCGTTGTCTGATGACCGTAACATAAAAGCTTGAAGCCACTTACTCCGGAGTCAGGTTAATGTATGAGATATTGTGTGAATATTATAGTTATGTATAATTTCTGTGAGGATAATCGAACATGTCCATAATTGGGATACTGCGACAGCTTATTTACTTCGTCATTCATTCTCCATAACTATATTAATAACAATTTAAAACATGTTACTCAATGGCGTACATTTTACATTTGTATCTGTCACCAAATTTGGATATCTCTTTAAGTCGTACACAAGCTTTCGATCTTTACGTAACTCTTTTTAATCTGTATAAGGGATGTTGATGCAATTTATGATTTACAGTACACGCATTAAGTACGCGATTTTTATGGCTTTTAAGCAATTTGTGACTTTTTTTTATCATACACCATATATGGGGTGTGTGTTTATTTTTGGAGGTTCAAGTGTTTAAGCTTGGTGAATCAACTTTCGCGATACACAATGCGCTCTGAAGAAATCCGCTTGAGTTACATCAATTTTACCCATCGGATTGTCAATTGGAAAATGAGAGTTGATAATTAGTGTCGTACTACATAGTCAATACATAGTTATACTGAATGACATATCACCGCAGGGCCCAGGGTATATATGAGTTAGAAACCAGAAATTTTGCACAGTTGTCCTTTTTTTAACCCAGTTGAGCAATAAGAAGGGGTAAAATAAGGATGAGAAGATAGTATGATAGCTGTTTTTGATGTTATAAGAATGAAATCCAGTAAATTTTCTCATTAAAAGTCGCGAAGCACTTGGAAAATGGTTTTTCATGGTTTGGGGGTGCAAAATTAGTGTGAAAGTTCTAGAACTTTACACGGGTGAAATCTCGGTGTGCTGCTAGTTATAAACACGCAACTTTGTTGATTTTTTGGTACTATTAAACATCGACCCGTGAGTAAGGGTCATAGGTTTGATCTTAACCTAAAATTTTTTTTGCCCTATCTTTCATTAAAGTTTCATATACACTCTCTTTTTCAAAAACTGATACAAATTGTTTATATTATATTAAGATTCCTATTAATTACAGTTGTTTGCGAAAATGGGAGAATACAAGAATTCGCACCAAAGCGATATGGCTACAATATCGGATCCATACGACACGCAAACTGTTTTGCCTGCAACATCAAATATTTACACACAACGCGTTCCGTTCCGAATCGTGTGAACTCATCTTAACATTGGGGTACCTCGACAGTGATTGACAGCATGGTCTCGGCTAATCTGTAGTGTCACAGAGTGGAGATTACAAACGCGCTTACCCTACATGCCCTATTCCATTTAAGAAGATCCCCCGCCCCCCCTCCTGTTGTGTTTGGATTGACGGCGATGTCAGGGAAGCCGATGTCTTGGGAGGTGTCTTAGTTAGTTGGTCGACTGTTATATAGCTGTTTGTCTCGAGTTTACAAGTGAACCCTTAGTGACCTATCGTCCTTATACGTCTCTAATTTATGCTAAGACGCGACTCGTCAAATGTGACTTGAATACAGACATATTTTGTATGTGTTCTTTCTTGTCTTATTGCTGCATTCAAAAGATTTAAGTTAGCAATTTTTAACGGCTTTAATGTTAAGGTAGAGTTAGAGGTAATAATAACGTTCTTAATGGCCGGTAAGTTCTTATTTAGTTAATTTATTTAACGTATCTTACCTTGCCGGTGGAGTACCGGCAAAGATACGTTAAATAAATTTACATGAAATCCCATTGAACTGACTCCGTTCAAGGAGGCTTAAAACACTTGTGTTAAAGATATCACACAAAAGAGAAATATAATAAATAAAAACAAATACAAATATTAATTATATAAATATTCGCTTTGGGTGGGGATCGAACCCACGACCTTTGGCGTAAAGATATACATTAAAGCCATCACGTACACGGCAATGCGATATTACTGGCTTTAGAAATACATGTGAGGTAACGCAGAACGACCTGTTTAGAAGTCTACCTCTTTAATATTATTAGTTCACTACCGCCTCTGTCTCTAAATTTAAATTTCCGATTCTATAATATAAAATTGAAATTGGATCAAAGGTATGAATACAAAACAAAGAGTTTAATTGAATTGGATTAATTATTATAAAAGCAATGGAAGACAATTTATCCGTGGCCGAGTGACAAGCGAGGTTCTTTAGTCGCACAATCAGACTGCCAGTCAACTGTCGATGCTACAAATCCATTTGATATCAACGTTCGTTTCACTTTTGATTATTATATGAAAAAAAGGCTTTCAATTATTAACCTGACTTCAAAAAAGCTTCTCATCGTTAATACAATTAAATATATAAATAATAAATAAATCCACAACATTTCATACATTGATTTATCTATAGTTTTGTGTTACGGACATCAGACAGCAGAGGAATCACAAATATACTACTTAAATACATATATAAATATTTATCTTAGGTGGGAATTGAACCTAAGACTCTTTTGCACAAGATAGGATCAGTACCATCTGCGCCATCGGGCCCATCAAAAGTATATTCAAAATTTTTGTTTTAAAAATACTATTAATTTACTAGTAATGGTTCTGTTTTTGCACCAAAAATCGTGGGCTCGATCCCACCTAGGACAAATATTGATTTTTGTTCTGTATCTGGGTGTTAAATATAAGTATTTAAGTAGAATATTTGTGATTCCTCTATTGTCTCACGTCCGAAACACAATTGCTTTAAGCGACTTACTACGGAGTCAGGTCAATGTGTGAGATGTTGTGGGAATTATTTATCAAGTGATCAATTCTACTACAAAGACATTACATTTGGAAGAGATCTTCATCATCAACTGCAAAGTATAAAATAAATTGGGAGACAAGTAAAAGAATAACTAAAATGAAGTATTAAACAATTAGTAAACAGCAATGTATTATGTATATATATTTTTATTTTTATTTCTCATTCGTTCACAAATCTCATTTCTTGTTTGCCAAGTCTTTGATAAACACACGTAAATTGCTTCTTTTCATATTACTTCACAGTGTCAACACAAGGAAAAATGCTTGTCAACGCTAATACGAAAATATCTGTGTATATGAAGGATCATATACTTGGGCCAGATCGCGATAACTTGACAAACACACTGGATTATTTTCGTTTAGCATAAACATTGTCTTCACAAAACTTCTACACGACAGAATATTTTTTGTACAAAATGTTCATTTTGAATCCATGTTCGTTCTCATTTTGAAATATCATGTTAATTTTCTTGACTCTGTTCCTTATACATTTCTAATTATTCTCTTTAATAACAACCGTAGGACGTCCACTGTTGTACATGGGCATCACAGTGGATATCCTAAGGTATAAGTTGCCGCTGATATTTTTAACAAAACAAACTCATTTAAAAGCATTTACAAAGTTTGTTAGATATAGATTGCTTTCAATGATTCTACACAAATATTTAAAAAAAACAATTTAAGTTTATTTTTTGTATTTACGATGTAATTTATCTCATATAGAATGTTTGATATTTTCTAACATGTCAGTGTTGTTTTCGCTTATGATAATACTTTCAACAGCCCTGAACAAGTTTCAGGGCTGTTGAAAGTTTTAGTTTTTTTCTTGTTTGTATACAAAAAATATTAAATAAATAAAAATATTGCTTGTCCTGGCTAATCTTCAGTTAGATTAATTGATCGACATTTCTGAGACTTACTTTGCTGTGAGGTGCCGGCAGAGTAGAATAGTACCTCCCACTGCACCAGATGTCGTAAAAAGCGATTAAGGTACCAGAACCAAAGATAGCGATATATCCATCAAAACAGTGCAACTCGAATGCACAGGGCGAGGATGAGCAGCAGCATGACTGTCGCAAAAACTGCACTATGCGATTGCAAACACGCTTTCCTAGCGCAACAAATATGGGCAAAAAACCTCTATTTTTAAGTTCAGCAGTGGACTTCCCAATGGCTGGTGTGATGATGATGACACTTACCAAATATGATGCTAGCTATTCAACTAAATGCAAAAGTCCACTCGATCAGAACTATTAGTAAACTTAAATGAAGTTACACACTTTACATATTAATAATAAATGTATGCACATAGAATACAACAACAAAATTGTGCCCTAATTTATTCCAATATTTCGTAAAGACGAAAGACCCTCTGAGCCCGGATAAAAGATGTTTCCATTCCAAATAAATAAGATGGCAGATCTGTCTGTGGACACTTTAAATCTATCGGCGACGAACCTGGCAAATAGGGGCGCATCAATCAGGACCCTTGAACACCGCAAATCTGAAGGTCCCTGTGGAGACAGGCTTACAACCTAATAAAGTACCCACCTAACTAGTACCTACCTATATCAGAACATTGCTTAATCTAATCCGGTATATTAAAATTTAGTTCGTGTTCGCTTTCTAATGAGTTCGCTTCTTATAAGTGTTAAATATGTTTTTAAGTGTATTATCACGAAATAAGGTTAGTGTGACTTATTACTTATTTAGTATCGTTTAAACAGAATCAGTTGTTTCGAAGATACCTAATTACTATAAAAATTTACTTAAATTTCGTGTTTAATAAATACTGCGTTTATCTAAGCAGCTGCTGACTGTTCACTGGTGTCCGTCCTAGGCAAGCGTGGCTCCGCGGTGGAAAAGCTGCTAGCCATCCCCGCCCTGTGGCACTTGAACTACACTGCTATGGGTGGATATACCGCCATCTGTCGGTTACGATACCTCAGTCGTCTCTTGCTACAACTGGTACAAGGGGAGGTACTTTTATAACACACTGCTTAAAATACTGCATTATTTAAAGAAAACAATATTTTGCTAGTTTAAGATATTTTTTAAACTTTATAAGAATAAATTTATAAAAATAAAGCTCGAAAGCTCTAGGGTTCACGAATTTACAAAAATTAATTTACGTTTAGTTCCGCCACCCAATAAGAGATGGCGTTAGTAATCCTCGGCTGACGTTAGGCCGCGATAGCCGCGGGCGCACGCGTGTCCGATCGAGGCCCATTCATTTTACGTATTGTCTTTTTTTGTCCACCCAACCCAATTCCGTTGTTAAATCCGAGAATAATCGTCAAAGGGCCCGGTTGGCTCCGGACTGAAGATGTTGTTGCGTGTCTAAAAAAAAACCTTTTACTGCTACTTTATCGGTTTTGATGCGTTACAATAGTTTGTTATTTTTTGTGTGCTTTATTACGGGTTATGTGTGGAAGTGGGTCGATGTCTCTTTAAGAGATTCTGTAAACATAATTTTTTTGTGAAATGAAAATTTACAGTTTCATTTAGTTTTTTATATTATACTTTATTTTGGGCAAATAATCCTAAAATTGCGTCACATAAACTTTTAGACAGATATAAATGGTGTAATTAAGAATATTTTGTATCTATTTCTTTCAACTCGTAGGTTTTTTATTGCATTTCTTTGTCGATTGTTTTTGGGATAATTTTCTTTTAATTTAATCGCTAGACAATTTCCAATGCTTCTTAAATTAAAAAAATAACACGCATGAATCAACTTATACAGTAAAACAAATTCGATCCTAATTCCCGATCTACGAGGGTATGTCTATTATTATAATCTATAATCCATATTTATATCTACATTTTACGAGCGTGCATTTAAAAAATAAGCTGCTTTCAAGATCTCGCCTCATCAATCAATACCTGATACTTATAAGTTTTAGCCGATAGGAATATGATAATACCAAGCATAAGCTATTCACGGGGCTATTGTACCGGAAAATTGAAATATACCACGTTAGGGCTATATACTATTCATATATTCATTGACACACATGTCGGAAACAATGTATGGGACGCCTTGGCATTTTCGATGAAAATATTCCGTGATAAAAAAAAACCGGTAACGCTATTTGTGGTAATTTGTGTTTAAGGGTTAACACGTGTTTCGTTCACATCGGAATAAATCTAACGCTTCACCGAATAGATTTACAAATTTATATGGTTTGTTTCGGATCGGAATATGGAATTACTAGTTTTAAAATAAACACAAACAAACATACAACACAAAGTAATCTTAGGTAGGTACCGGCAGAGTATAATAACCTCCCACGGTACTGGGTATTGTAAGAGGCCACTAAGGTAGCAGAACCGACAGATGGCGGTATATCCATCCGAGACAGTGTAGTTCAATTGCATAGGGTGGGTATGGGCAGCAGTATCCCTGTCGCGAAAGTGGCGCTCAGCGATTGCCAACACTGTTACCCAGCGCAGCAATTATGGGCGAAATTACCCCTTTCTTGCGGAAGCCTATGTCCAGCAGTGGACTTCAAAAGGCCCATTATAAGCACTTTCGAATCAAGTCAAGAAATAAGGAAATTAAAACAAAACAGAGAAATAGTAAGGACATTTTTTTTAATACTACCCACTCCTAAGGAATATTATTAAACTTAATACGTTGAACACTGCCGGTTTATAGCAAAGACAGAATCATATACGATGTGTATATTATATGACGGCCCGATGGAACAAATGGCAGTGATCAAAGATTTGTGATTGTCTAAGATAGTGGGATTTATCCCCACCCAGGATAAATATTTATGTTTGTTATGATTCTGGTTGTTAAATATATGTGTTTAAGTAGTACATTTGTGATTCCTCTGTTTTCTGATGTCCGTAACAGAAGTGCTATAAGCAACTTACCACGGAATCAGGTCAATGCATGACATGTGCGAATTTAAAATTTTATTTTTAACATTCATAATTTTATATGTAGTTATACGATCAAGTGTTGACTATTAAAAAAAGTATAAATAAACCTAAATTGGAGACAGGTCGCTTAAATAACAAATATAATACATAAATGCGTATTTACCACTAATAACCAGACGAAAAACTAACACTCATATTTGATTTAAAAAATATATTCTAGGTAGGGATCGAACCTATGACCCTTGACGGATAAGATAAAACACGCTCACATCGAATAATGAACTAGCTAAAACTGTTAGAACTTAATGTTAAAAGTTGATATATATAAACATGTACCAAAATAACTTTGCTAGATTATTTTTCCATTCTTTTTTTCAATGATATTTATTGCATACTGACACTTATCTGTATTCTCGGCAATATTTTTATCATGTAGTGATAGCTGTTTGTGGTCCAGATCCTGGACTTGGCCACTCAATGGATAGGTCAGAACTAACTCATGAACTCAGGAATGTGGAAAGACACTATAAAGTGTATCATGCTCATTCCTTTTTGAGTCACGGGCATAAGTCCAAGGGAGTTTTTCTTTTTAATCTAGAGAAGATAGTTTTCGGTTTCATCAGATCTATCATCTATTCATCAGGTATATATTCCCCTTTGATTATAAAAATTTCTAAATCATGGTGCAACCTCTTGGTCTTATACCAAGGCGAATTCACTATCATTCTTTTCCATTTTAATCTGTCAGATTAGTTGTTGATAGGCTATCAGATAGGTTGCCGTTAACAAGCAGTGAAATATGTACTGCTAAGAACACTTTTGTTGGTAACACGAAATTGGGTTTTCTAATCAAAACTTTGAAACGCGTTCCATAATCCACTTGCGTATTTGAATTTATAATTACGAAGATGAACACTATTAGCATTTACAACAATACACGCAATTATACTGAATGGCTGGACTAAACACTAATTGTTCTTGTCAGAATTCTCTCTAGAATTAGTCGCTTCACCGGACTAAGATATTGAATAACTAATCGATGCCAACGACTTTGTCCACCTTATTTATTGCTTTTATATATATATATATAAATAAGAGGAAATTCGTATTGATTCTATATACCTATACTAAAAGAAAAACTGTTATTACATTACCAAAAATATCGTAAACTTTAAATGAAACTCAATACTTAGTTGATTCACAATTTAATAACTTCCCGCAATAAAATTACAGTCCCACATCAAATCTGTTGCCGAAATGTATCCGAAATTTTGAATAATTTTTTTCTTTTATACATAAATTCCCACAACATTTTATACATTGGCCTGATTCTGTGATAAGTTGCTTAAAGCACTTGTGTTACGGATATCAAATTTTACAAATATACTACTTGAGCAAATATGTTTAACACCCAGACACAGAACAAATACAAATATCATTATATAATATTTGTTGTGGGTGAAGATCGAGCCCACGACCTTTAGCGCACAAGATAGGATTACTACCATCTGCGCAATCGGGCCCGTTTTGAATATATATATAACATCTAAAAGTACAAAAAACCTCTTTCTGAAGCCGTATAAACAGTAGCTATAAAATATATATCCTATAATTTCGCAACTCAAGCGACAGCCGACATCATAAATGTTAACAATTATTGGGCTAGCCCGAATGATTTTACGAAACACAAAAGTTAAACACTATTTTAACTGAAAATACTTCGATGTAAACGCACCTTGAACTATTTTTATAAATAAGTAAATACGCGAACCGGGATTTGTCACGACAATAGGTACCCATTAATCGAGTTTATTCTTAAATTCTTCACTTACATCAATTAATTGATAATTTCACACACGAATGTCTAGAGAATAGTAAAGAGGCTTGGGAACTTTAAATTTTCTTTGGGTCGGTCACTTTTGGCAGAGTAATATAGTTTCTCCCTAGGTACCAGGTGCCATTTAACGCGAAAAAAGTACCGGAGCGAACAGATGGCAATATACATATTAAATGCAACAGGACGGATATGTGTAGCAGTGAGGTAGGCTTCATACAATTTCTACCACCAAATAGTAGTGTTCGCATTCCGGTCTGAAGGTTGAGAGAGGCAGTGAATTTAAAGGGTAATGTGGTATAATATCACAAGTCATAAGATTGGCAACGCGTTAGTGATATCCTTGTGATATTACGAGCATCTATGGGCTGCAGTGATCGCTTACTTACTGATGGCTGTATGCATGTTTGTCGACCTGGTCTTATAATAAAAAAGCAGTAATGCTATCGCTAATGCATCTTCAGCAATTCAATATTCGACAAAAATTTTCAAAAATCCGATTGGACCCGTTTTTACAGGTCCTATTAGAACTCTTTGGGAAGGAATAAATCGATCAGTGGATGTCCTATGGCTGATACTACAAATAAATATGTTACTCGTAAATACCTTTTTATTATGCTATAGTGTCAATTAGACGCACTTTGATATATAGATCCTTAACCCGGCTCGGTATTCTTCTTCTTCCTTATAATTTATCCTTATTGGAAACTTTGGATGGTACGTAATTACATATAATTTAATCCGTACAATAAAGCGTAATTGATGATATATCGAGTTAATCAGCGTTGATTATTTATTGGATAGCTGATTGGTAATTAGTAAATTCGGAATATATACGTGAAATCCTTTTTGACACGTGTATTCACGTAAATTGTATTATTCCAAATCTTCTATTTATTATTCTCTTTCTAAATATCCAATAATACAATTCAAGAATATATAGTGTCTAAAGAACGTTTTTATTAAGTACTGTCAATTTGTAGTAGGTATCTAAAAATATTATTTGATTTCTGGGTTTGGTTGATTTTTTTTTACATATACCAATAATAATATACTCCAATAATAACAAATATTTTTTATTAACACATTTACTTAAGGTTTTCTTTTTAATCTATACTAATATTATAAAGCTGAAGAATGTGTTTGTTTGAACGCACTAATCTCAAGAACGGCTGATCCTATTTGAAAAATCATTTCATTGTTAAATAGTCCATTTATTGTTATAGGCTACTATACCACTTTTGGTGATTATTTACGCGTACAAAGTCGCGGGCACTGCTAGTATTCTTAAACACAATTGATTAAGTGACTCGTTGTTTATTCTGTTATATAGATAAAATTAGTAAGTAATATAATTATCACTAATAAAATCGTACTTGTTAAACGTAACAAGATAAAATTGCTAACTACCAATATTGGTGAAATTATCGCCGATTACAAAAGTCGATTTCTTAACGTCAAACTTTCCTAATTACTTTGGGAGATCACAAAATTAAAGCCTTCAATCACGATAATTGCAATTACTTGAAATCGTTATAAATGTGACTGAATCATTTTTAACTCATTTCTTTCGCTTGAAATCGAAGGAAACTTTTTTTTGAGTGCACATTTGTCGTAGCGATAGTTAATTTTGCATTGTTATCCTTGAAATCTTTAGTCCTCAATGCACAAGTAATACAAATCTAGATATTTAAATCTAAATATGAAACAAGACATTTAAGACATAACAAGGAAGAGAGTTATAATAATAATAATAACTTTATTCAACAACAGAAGGAAACTTGAACTAAAATACATTTTGATACTTAAGTACCTAAACTAGGTCTAGCCTGTTCTTATAGGCACCTAAAGTTATCAAACTATAATATAAATATCCAGTGATCCGTGCATATACGGCATCAGTTTCTTAAATTACGTAAACACGCCAAAGATAGTACTAACATCAATCAACAACTCACCAACACGCCGTCAGTTTGTAATTTACTTGAAAAATTTCACCAACAAAATTCATATGTGCAAGTACAACACATGCAGTTCACGATTGCGATATCCCAACACAGTGGAATAAATGGGAATAAATCCCAAATAGGAAATGCGACGGCTCCTAAAAGCATTCAGTTGATTTTATACGCAACAATCACAAGTGTATCGCAATAAAATCTCCAAAAAGATGCCATAACGTCAGGGGTCCTTTAAAACCAATTTGTTCCAAGTTTACGACGACACTTAACGCAACAAACAATGAGTGAAAGTATTGTGTTTTTTATATCGTTTAAGTTTGATCGTTTACCTAACCATAACTCTTTTATTGACCGCCGTAAAAGTATCTTTAGAGATCGTTTTTCTGATTCCACCAACCGTATCGGATCCATCGGGACCTTTAATTATAGTTTCCATTATCCCTGACATAATGTCAGCCCGCGATCGCTTATTATCGGGAAGAATAGGGCATGTTGTAATGATGTTGGTAATTAGGAGTGTTTTTGTTTCTGATGACATTGTTTTCTGAGAATTTGTTTGTTTGACGCACGTGGGAGTTCCGTTGTCTTCGGGCTTTGGGATGCATGTGTCGGCCTCGCGTTAAATTAACCGGAAACTTTGAGGGGAAATAGTTAACATTCAGTGCAGGTCTGTTGTAGTCACTCAGAAAGTTAAAGATACCACCCCGGTGTATGGGAAAGCGGCGTGCTGAGCTTGAGGGACAGCTATATGCAAGCAATTCTAATTAACCAAGCGATCGAATACGCCATGACGTTATACAAAAGTTGAACGATATTAACATATTAACAGATCGTTTCGTCTATTCAATAGAGAATTCGTCACAGTCGTGTTTGATGCTGCATCATTGGGTGTCATGCTATACGTACAATAGTTAAAAAAAACCGAACCGGTAGCAGATAATGCGATCGATAAAGATGAATCGTATTAAAACAGGATGATGCCACAACAAAGGCCGAATGACATGGCAGTTTCACAGTGTCAAGACACAAACAAAACCTCTTCAGGAGCGCAAAACGAAAACAAGTGGAAGAATAGTAGAGATGTAAATTACGTAAAACTGAATAAAAACAGGCGGGTCCGAGTACCCTTTGATAATATAATGGACGTGCGTGCTCCATACGTGGCCAGGCGGATCGCGCGGGTGGTCTCAATGCGGTTGGACTATTTAAATAATTTTTTACTCTTATTTGCTCACTATTTGGTGATTTATGTTTGTTTAACACGAAGGTGTTGGGACAACAAGGTGTGATTTGTTTACTCTCTATGGGCTATCTATTACGAGTTGGAATTCCTTTTGGTAATTGTTATTTGTATTTATTTAAATTGTTATGTTTTGATCAAATATTTTCTTCTTTTATAGATCTAATATTAGATGTCAGAGCAGTAAAAAATTTATTAAAGCACGGGGTGTGTCAATGTTTATCCGTGAATAATAATAATAACTTTATTCAACAACAAAAGGTAACTTAAACTAAAATACATTTTGATACTTAGGTACCTAAACTAGGTCTAGCCTGTTCTTATAGGCACCTAATGAGGAAATCCAACACAAAATTATTAACGCACTGTTGTTATGCCGTTGACAGTGATTGACGAATACAATACAATGTTTCCCTCAGCTATTTTTAAAATACTTAATATTTTGCAAAAGATGTTGCATGCATACGATCGCAACATCTGCAGATAATTTGAGTACGAAGTCTACAGGTATGCCCTTTTTTTATATCAAGCAAGTCTATATTTGCACAGTTTAAATATTGAGGAGTTAAATCACTCCAAAGTGTCCATTAAAAATTAAATCTTATACTTCATCACGCCATCACTAAAACTCGCGCCAGTCTTAACTTGCCAGATCACCTAACTAGATTCCTGAAAGTTTGTTGCGTGAAACACTTACAAGCGATTATCACATTTTCACTCGTAATGCTCAGACTCGCCACATAGTAATCTCCAATCAATTTCAATGAGTCTTCAACAAATCGTGTTGGCCCTTTACAGTTCTAATTGAACAAATCATCGTCAATTATTGGACCGGTCCGTTCCCACTCTAAGTTTAGTTATCTTAAATAAAGCAGTTTGACTCATTAACATGTCAGTTATCACAAATGTCTACAAATATCTCTATTTCATTACGATCACCAATAGAGAAAACTGCCTGAAAAGGTCTATTATGTGGACTTCTCAGAGTGTCAGGTTCACTGACTCGAATTATTACTGCGGATTGGTTTGCGTTCGTAGCGATTTCATTCTGTAAGTCAACATTGTGATTTCCTAGCGTAAAGTTATTTTATTGTTTACTTTTTTCGGTACCGTTTCCTCTTTCCCGCTGTTTGCAACACACTTGACCGAATTTGCGTTGGACTTTTCATATTTGATTGTGTCGTCAGTTTTGATCTGATGAGAGTAAAATGTTTTTAAATTTGTTTTCGTCCGTTACTGATTTTTTATGAATGCTTGTGGATTGTGTGATTATAAAAAAAGTTTACCCGTTTTTAGTATTTAGCAGTTACAAAAACAGATATATGCGTCTATCACAAATGCGTTATCCCCTAAAATAATTAACGGGATATATCTCGCCGGTGCGACCGCTGAAAATATTGATATGCCGCAACCGCGTGCTATTAAACTCAAATAAAGCCTCCACTAACCGCAGTGCGAACGAATTTACCATTTCCGCACACACAGTATAACCACCAAAACACAAACTTACGTTGATCGAAGAAGCAGCGATCCAGACCATTCATAACGTTGCAAACAACCGCATAGTGCACTCAACACACAATTATGTAACGTTCACAAGTTGCACACAGTGACGTCACACTCAAAACAAATCACAGCTTCGTTCCCACTCGGTCACTGCACAACGTCAGGGCGGGTGCTATAGACTTAGCGTGTTTCCTTAGGCGTGTTGCCTGCACGGCGGTCGGCGCGCGACTAAAGTGCGCGCGGCGCCGGGATCGAGGGAGGGGAGGGTTGGCGCGGGAGGGGGTGCGTGCGTTCGGAATCCGCTTCCCACGTGGTCGCCACCCGTCCCTTTCTTGCGGGTCGGGTTAGCTTTTTAAAAGCGCGGCCCGTCGACGCATCGATATAGCCAGGGGCGACGTTTCTCTGTAACCTTGTTTGTATGCACTGATACTAATAATAAACACGCGAATAACACTTCAAGTGTGGCTTGTTGTCGTGCTGTTTTTGTTGTATGTTAGTTAAGTGGTGAGTTAAGTTCCAATGGTTGTGTTCCAGTTCCGATATGGCTGTTCCGTTCACCAACTTCCTATTCGCATAAACTTTTGTTATAACTTAGTTTATTTATAAATGAGATACCCAACGTGTTACGTTTTAATTAATTAGTGGTACCTCTGCCGTGTACATTCATATCGCGGTAGTTACATACCGATTGTGAATTTTCGTGGAAGTTTCACCGCTAAATATTCCAGTACGCTTCCAAGTTTCGTGGTTGTGGAGTATACGCTACGAAAAAGTGCAAAGTTTCATTTAACTTTGTAAAAATAAAGCGTTCATGCGGAATGAATTGTGAAGAAGAATTGGACCTTAGCTGTATTTAAAGACGATTGACTCTGGAAGGGCTAAGGGTTGGTCGCATATCAATGAACAGTCACTACGCTTTCTGACGGTCTATTTCTATTTGTTTGTAGTAAAATTTACACCCTAAGGTCATTGTTACTTACGTAGTACTTACATACATGTTATCTGTAAGTGTTATAACAGTTGCTCTTAAGATTTCCATGAACTATTTTATGTTCTAAAAGCTTGTAAATGCAGTAATTTTGGGTAATTTTGAATTATCCTTTTGCGTAAAAAGCAGCCAAGAGTTATATGCGAGAACTGTGTTCATGGTGTATTTGAACCGAAATTTTTTTTTTTTAACTCTGCATAAAAATATTTTGTTTATATTTAAAATAATATTTACAGTCAATTTATTTACTATAATGTCATAAATTAAGGTAAAATTTCAGTTTGCGACTCGAAATCATCTCCACTACAAATAGATGAAAATAATCTCATCTGTTTGTAGTGGAGATAATAAATACAATAAATAAATAAATAAATTCCCACAACATATTATACAATGACTTGGTTCCCTAATAAGAGACTATTAAAGTGTAAATAAAATTCAGTGTAAGGTTCTTCATTGAAAGACATGAAACATGTAAAAAAATCGGAAATCATCCCTTAAGGGCTAAAAAATCAAATGGCAAATCAGTATGAAAGTTGCACAATTTAAAGCGGATGAAACTACGGGGCACTCCAAGTCATAGTATATTACTTACAATAGGGTCGTAATCCCAAAACGGACAGACGACAACAAAAAACTAATGCGTTTCTTAAAACACTATTTTGGTGGTCGACTACTCGTCGTATCGTTGTCAATCAACATTACTTGCTTAGCTTTTTTTATTTTATCTCCAAATATAGGCACTCGTTGACTTATTGTTAAAATTCACGTTTCATTTCGTATTTTGATTTATGGTTACAAAAAAGTGTGCATAAAAAAAGGTTGCATGCCACTAATTCGTAACCGGATATGTTAGAAAAAAAATGAAATATGACAGCGGAGTTATTAATGTTAGAATTAATATTGAGTGTGAAACACCCATTTGATTAAATCTATTGTGTTTCGCTATCTTTTAAAAGGTGCGCGATTAATGAAAATATAATTGTTTATTTTCTATCTGTCGGTTTAGTTGAGGCATACGTGAGATAGTACGCGGTTTGTGTTTGTTGTTCATACAATTGTGTTTATTATCTATTTGTATCAAGTCTTCTGCTTTTATAGTCTTTAAAACCTACTTATACGACTGCATTACTATCGTCATCCGTTGGACTTGCCGCGCTGCCCATTTCCGCCCTGTATTTGAGCTTTTCTTCTTCGGGTGGCCATTAAAGAATAGAGACTGCAGTGATGATGATAGATAATCTGAATGACATGTGTAAAAAATAAGGTAAAATAAACCTCTGTGAATTGTAATAAAACTACTATTTTAACGCCTATAAAACTCGGTTAATTTAACTTTAAAACTTTTTGTTCGATCTTGAATTCACTCAGTTTCTGTCATTGAGTGAGTTAAATTTAAATAACATAGAAAATAATAATACTAAATGAACAGTACTGAAATTCTTGGGGTCTCTAATGAAAATAATGTGTCGCAGTAATTTCCAAGCCGAGAGCAATGTTAAAGGCATTTTTTAATCATTCCGGAAAATAAAACAAACTAGACCAGAATATGTTGGAACATATATGTATTTATATATGTACATTAATATATACATACAACTATGTGTGTGTGTTTATGTGTGATGCGCAGATGGTAGTGATCCTATCTTGAGCGCCAAAGGTCTGGGGTTCAATTACCACCCAGGGCAATTATTTATATATTACTTAATATTTGTATGTTTCTTGTGTCTGGATTAAAATATGTATTTAGGTATTATATTTGTGATGTGATATCTGATGTCGGTAACACAAGTGCTTTAAGCGACTTATCACTGAGTCAGGTAAGTGATGTTGTGGGAATTAATTATTATTGTTGTATAATAGCATCATCATACCAGCCATTATAAGTCCACTATTGGACATAAGCCACCCTAAGAAAGGGAGAATTTTACCCATAATTGCCGCGCTGGGCAAGCGAGATGGAAATCGCTGAGCGCAGCTTTCGCGACGGGGATGCTGCTGCCCAACCCGCCCAGTGCATTTGAGATACACTGTTCTGGATGGATATACCGTCATCTGTCGGTTCCGGTATCTCAGTTGCCTCTTACGACAGCTGGTTCAGGGGAAGTACTATTCAACTCTGCCGATACCTAACGACAACTATTATATAATATACTACAGAGTAATTTTCATTTTGTAAATTACTATAGCGCTGAACATAAATATATTTTTACAAATTTGCAAACGAAGTCTACACTTGCATTTGTATGTCTTATGTTTCCAACACGAAATCATTTGTGGTCCCGTTTCCTGAAATTACTCGCGCAAGCACTAAAAACTCGTTATGAAGATGACTCAACCTTAAATCAAGTAATTTATGAGGAAAATGTTAATGGAGCAGTTCATAAAGGACCTCAAAAGACTTACGCTGTCCAACTGAAAAACGTTCCTAGCAAATGTGTGAGCCGATCTACATTCAACTACGATGACATATATTTTTGAAGTTAAGGTAAGTATACCAGGATAGAAGTAAGAATATGGCGGTATTTATGTTCATTCAATATTATCATACCAGCTATTGAAAGTCCACTGCTGGACATAGGTCTCTCCAAGAAAAGAGGTTTTTTGCATATTATTGCCGCGCTGGGCAAACGTGTTGGCAATCACAGAGCGTGGATATACCGCCATCTGTCGGTTCTGGATTCTTAGTCGCCTCTTACGACACCTGGTTCAGTAGGAGGTTCCTCACGGCAAATGTTCTTTAGGTTCACTTACTTTCAATTTAGTTGAAATTAAAAAAATTGGTCTCATACATTTAGAACAATAAATAAATACCCACAACATCTCATACATTGACCTGTCTCCGTGGTGAGTCGCTTAAAGCACTTGTGTTACGAACGCCATATAACAGGGAAACCACAAATAAACTATTTAAATAGTTTTTTTAATCATATATTTAACACCCAGACTCAGAACAAATATATATATCATCATATACATATTTGTCCATTGGTGGGGATCGAATCCACGACCCTTGGCGCATAAGACAGGATTACTACCATATGCGCCATCGGATCCGTTGAATAGAACTTGATTCACAAATAGTGAAATTCACTAACAACATTAGATTTATCACTAGACTTTACGGGTCTGATGGCACAATCTATAATTTCTCTATTTAATGAGCCAAGGGTCGTTCGAACCACACCCAGGATAAACGTTTATATGATGAATAATTGTGTTCGTTTTGTGTCTGGGTGTTAAATTTGTATTTTAGTGTCACCTTTGTAATTTATCTGTTTGATATCCAGAACACATTTGTTTTGTTAGTTAAGCTACTCATCACGAAGTAAGGTCAATGGATGATATGTCGTATGAATTATTATTATACATTCATGAGCTCGATGGCGCATTTGAAAGTGTTTCTATTTTATGCACCAAGGGTCGTGGGTTCGACTATAAAATAAATATTTGTGTTTGCCCTATGTCTAAATACTTAATGTGTATTTAAGTTTTATATTTCTGGTTCCTCTGCTGATCGACGTCCTTAACACGAGTGCTTTTAGCGACCTATCATAGATTTATTTCATGTTTTAGACGGTGAATTGCTACTCGTATTAGACTGATCTCTATCCTTGTGTACTTTCAGAACTCATACTTTCATCACCATCATCATTATCATCATAGCAACCGCAAAACGTCCACTGCTGGACATATACCTCCCCCAAAAAAGCCGGAATTATGCCCACGATTGCCGCGCTGGACGTAGCTTCGCGATTTGTGTATACTACCATCTGTTACTTCCGGTACCTTAGTCGTCTCTTACGACAACCAGTACAAAGAGAGGTACTATTCTACTTTGCTGGTACCCCACGGCAGAATTAATTTATTACAAACAAATAATTAGTTAATTTAATATCTTAACAAAATTGTCATTCCAAACCATTGGCGCATCGGCGCATTCAATTGAGACCACTTAGTGAGGCGCGTTGGTAGCCATTAAGAAGCGCCTGCCCTTCGCGTCACACGCAATGCACTATTAAACGCACTGCAGTAAATTTGTTTAATACATGCACTTTAGTGAGGTTTGTTTAATACGGTGCGATTAATTTAAACTAAGTGTTTTCCGTGCTTAAAACGCATTGCGACGTGTTAGCGGAATTTTTGTTTGTTCTTAGTGGCTATGTTTAACAAGATGTGGTTAATGAAAAGGTGATAAAAAAAATATAGGACAGACCTCGTCATGCTATCTTGGGCGCTAGGGGCCGTGGGTTTGATCCCAACCCATGAAAAATATTAATACGGTGAATTTAAAAATTACCTATTTATTTTTACATACATACATCGCGCCAGAGACACAGGCGGTTAGCAGTCAGGCATCGAGGTAGGCAGAGACTATGAATCTCCACTTGTTACGATCATAGCATACCTATCTCGCTTCCCTTACTTGCATTAGTATTCCTACTTTGATTCATCCTCCATGTCCAAACCATCTCAACATTCCTTTCTTAATTGTCGTTAGAGCACCTTTTTTTACACCATATCGATCTGTTATCACACTATTCTTTAATCTAATTGTCGTTAGAGCACCATCTTTTACACCACATCGATCTCTTATCACACTATTCTTTAATCTATCTCTCAAACTCACACCGTACATACTTCAAAGTGCTTTCATTTAAACAGCATTTATTTTACTCGCGTGCTTCTTCTGTCATACTAAAAATTCTACCATATGTCAGTGTTGGAAACAACACACGTCTGTGAATAGTCGTGACCTTTTTAACACATTTTGTTACTTATCACAAATAGCATTGCTTGTATTATCTATGTCTGTTTGTCCGGAACTAATCTCCGAAACGGCTGCCTCATGGTGAATGCGACTTTCACATGCAAACATTTGACGATCTTAGAAAGAGCTAAGTCTATTTTACTTCATAGAAAGTTTTACTTTCCAATTAAAAAAATGGTTTACACAATTGCACCTTGCAATTGCAATTGTATGCAAAAAGCACGTAAGCTATAATCTAACAGTTGACTTCTAGAGTTAGCATGTTTGTATATTAATGTGTATGGATGTATGGTCAAAGATCTTAAAATAAAACTTCAATGTCAATTGTAGTCTACTTTTGGATAAAGATCTCCCCTGGCCGCGCTGGTCAAGCGTATGTAGGCAGGCAATCGTAAAGCGCCGCTTTTGTGATGGATATACTGCTGCCCATCCCCGCCCGCCCCAGATGGATATACCGCCATTTTTCGGTTCCGGTACTCCTGAGAAAGGGAAAGGTACTATTCTATTCTACCGGTACCTGAAACCTCAACTTCAAATAGTCGCTGTGTTTTTACGTAATACATATTAAAAGTCAGCTTATTCAAATGTTTCAGCTGCATATAGCGTGTTGCCAACTTCAAGCGCGGCAACATTACTTCATATTAATGTAATGCACTTAGGGAGTTCCCGGCGCGCGGCATCAACTTATAACTTGACGCCAGTTTCCAGCGACCTATCACCGAGCGACATTAAAATCATCGACGAGTATGAGTACGTGCTGCATTACCTGTCCACAGGACCCGAGTAGATAGGATTTACAGAGAAACCTATTATACATAGACCTTTTACAATGGTCTTCTGCATTATGACTTCACTCTCACCTATTTCTATCGCCAAATAGTAGTGTTCGCATTTCTATGTTCCAGTTTATAAGGCGAAAGACGCTGTGAAAATTGTAATTCCTCTGTGGTCTGATATCTGTAATACAAGTGCATCTTAAAATCACCATATGAGATGTCGCGTAAATGTATTTATCATAAATCCGCGTAATAGTAAGCTATTACGTGAACTAAATGTTTATCATGACTGTAAGCTTGCTCAATTCCGCTTGTTTGTCACCACAGTACGTAGTCAAACAATAATTTTACTGCCTTTCTTACAGTTAAAATTGAGATACAAAAATCCAAATACTGAAGTTGTTAGAAACAGGTAAGATGGAGGTAAAAACGCAAACTACCATTTTAGGAGGTCTCAAATACACATAATGTTATATCAGGATATCAAAATAGAGTGACATAATTTTGTATGTAACTATTCACATCTAATATGTTGACATACGAATTTAAACTACTTAAGTTACTTGAAGATTTTTTTTAATATCCGAAGAAACGACAAACTATTGCAATTTAACTAGATATACCGCCATCTGTCGGATCAAATCAAATGTATCTGTATAGTGCTTCTATTTCGTACCCCACGTTCTGGGCGCAATCATCGTTCGTTCCATATATTTATACGTGTAGCGGTTTTTATATTGGATCGAATCATCCGATAACCAACATGGCCGCACTAACGGGACAAAACAAATGCTATTTAATAAATATATTAAAATTTGGCACAAATTTAATTTCGCCCCCATAATTTGCGTATCCGAATGCCCACGGTCGACTGCGCGGTCCCTTTGTGACATATAGCTGCCGTCACGGTAGATTAAGCTACAAATTGCTGTACCTACCTACGATACAAAATTCCGCGTGTATTGAAACGCTATACAATGTTTCCTTGTATCGTGGTCTCGTTGTTTTGCCCGCTAAAGAGGTTTTCTCTGAAAACGTTTTGCGTCTGTTAATCATGTTTAAATATGTTCGATTTGATTATAATTAATAATAAGTCGTGATGTACTGGCAGAGTAGAATAGTAGCTCAGACTGTACCCGGTGTCGTAAGAGGCGACTAAGGTACTGAAACAAACAGATGGCGGTATATCCATCCAGAACAGTGTATCTCAAATGCATTGGTCGGGATAAGCAGCAGCATCTTCTGCTAATGCGCTTGCCCAGCGTGGCAATTATGGGTAAAATTCCCCCTTTCTTGGGGAGGCCTATGTCCAGCAGTAGACTCCAATGGCTGGTACGAAGATGATCATGATGAATTATAAATAAATCTGCACCAATTTTTACAAGAAAAATTTCAGTGTTCGCATCTTGAGTTTTAGTTTTTACGCTGAGAGATTCAGTGAAATTACTGATAGATACTATGCTGCAGTGACTGCTATTACGCAAACCGTAAGATTGCTTATCCTTATTAATATTGTAAATTCGAAAGTAACTCTGTATGTTTGTCTGTTACGCTTTCCCGCTTTAATCCGAAGGATCGCTCTTTTTAGAGCTAGAAACTTAAAACTTATTTTTCAGGTCATTAATTCGATATAAATAAACATGCCATTAAAAATTTATATAAGTCAACATAAAAAGGTATGTTACTTAAAAAACTATTTCACGTGGACGAAATCGCAGGCACATCTAGTAATAAATATATTTACACTACATTTCATACGTAGATCTAACTCCGAGATAAGAAGCTTGAAGCACTCGTATTATGGATATAGACAACACAGGAATTACAAATATTATACTTAAATAAAGAACACCCAGACACAGTACAAATATTCATCATATAAATATTTGTCATGGGTGGGGAGTGAACCCACTACCATCTACGCCATCGGCCTGTCGTTTGTTTGCTTGTAATTGCGTAAAAAGTTTGAATCTTCTGTAAGAACAAATGTTACAATAAAGTTGTTTTCGTTTCTTACATACAAATTCACAAGCAATAACAGAACAATGAGAAAAACTATTTAAAAAGTAGCCCAATTTAATTGATTTATTTTATTTATAGTACATTCCACACGCGTGATTAAAAGCGAACGGGGTGGCGAGGTACCGCGCGATCCGCGACGCATTCCAAGCCATACCTCACTCAGCTGACACGTAACTTAATTTTGTACCGCTGAGGCACATCACATGTCTAATTTAATACGTAATTACTTAATTAGGAAGCTACAGTTGTATTAATTAGTTTTTGATCAAATGTGTACGTATGTAAGGAGTTATTAATGAATTCATTATGGCCGAGCTTTTGTTGGCTGATTAAAGTAATATCTTTTTATATAGAAATGATTTTAATTCTCACATCTCTTACATTGATTCTGTGATAAGTCGCTTAAAGCACTTGTGTTACAGACATCAGATAACAGAGAAAAAACAAATATACTACTTAAAAACACATATTTAACACTCAGACACAGAACATACATAAATATCATCATATAAATATATGTCCTCGATGGAGATTAGACCCACGATCTTTGGCACATAAGACAGGATCTCTAGCTTGCCAGGGCCTGCGCTATCGGGCCCTTCGAATGATGTGTTTCGGTATTTGTCTTAACTCCTAAACTATTCGGCTATTATGTGTCAGACATCAAACAACAGAGGAATCACAAATATAGTACACATATATTTAACACCCAGACACAGAATAAACATAACTATCATTATATAAATATTTGTCATGAGTCGAAGCCACGACCTTTGGCGCACGAGACAGGATCACCACCATCTACATCATCGGGCCCGTCTTTGACGACGGGTCCACAAGTTTAAACATAAAAACATGTCATTGACAGCCCTTAATACATTTTCATAAGAAATCCAATATAAATACAATAATCAAAAACTAAAACAGGATTGACACCCATCTAATTAGAAGCAAACGGCGCAAACCGACAGCGCACGCATCTTAACCCTCGCATTAGTGCAGTAAACTCGACAATAACTTAATTCTGCACTGGGGTCTCTGGGGACCCTTTCTTCGGTAGGGTTGACAGTTATGCACGCAGGAATATATTTTAAAGAGAAATTTGATAGTACCGTACTGTGTGGTACCGGGAGAGAAGAATAGTACCTTCCCCTGTACCAGATGTCGTAAATTATATTCTATATAATAATTAGTGAACCTGATAGACGTTGTCCTGATAAATACCCGAGTTAGAGATTGCAACGCTATTTGCTAGGCTGATTTGTAAATCTAAACCATCCGCCATCCAAACGCATACAAGAGAAGCGCCACCCACTCGTATTTTATTAGAGGTACCTTCATTAATTTCTTAGAAGGGATAAATTTATAATTTTGTAATGTAGTATTATCCTTATATAAAATTTTGAGCCGTGAGGTACCGGCTGAGTAGAATAGTACCCCCCTTTATAACAGGTGTCGTAAGGTACCAGAAGACGCTGTAGCTTAAATACACAGGGTGGGCTGTAACTGTCTCGTCGCGATAGCTGCGCTCTGCGATTGCCAATACCCACCGCGATAATTATGGTAAAATTCCACCTTTTTTGGGGAGGCCTATGCCCAGCAGTGGAGTTCCAATGGCTAATATAATGAAAACTTAGTTAAAGTATAAATGGTATTGAACGTAGCCAATTTTATTCTGATTGTCAAAAATGACTGAACAAATATCGAAGAGGATCCCACTGACAGATACATTAAGATCGAGTATAGCTACTTCTATCAAAAAAAACCTCGGTCAAATACAAAAATAGTTTTCAGACAAGACTCTATTCGTAATGCAGATATTATTGATGCTATTATAGCAGATATTACTGATATGGAGTCGTTGTAACAAGATATAAATATAACTACCGTAGCCAACCCTAGCCTGCTCAGGGATGGCAATAGTTCCAGTTTAACGTAATTAGAGCGATCGATTAAATGCGAAGGGAACAAACCATTAGATATTCAGTCTCTGGAAACAAATATCTCTCATAATACTTTATGATAATACCAAAAAGGTACCACTGACCTGATAAATAACCGAGATACCGACTGAAACGCTATCTGATGGGCTGATTTGTAAATCTAAACCATCCAAAGCACCATCCATTCAAGGCATTTTACTAGAGGTAGCTTTATTAATTTATTGGGTATACATTTTAATTCAAGTGTTTGTAATTTTAAAGTTTACTATTATCCTTATTTAAAACTTTGAGCCAAGAGGTACTGGCAGAACAGAATAGTACCTCCTTCTATACCAGGTGTCGTAAGAAACAACAAAGGACCAGAAATGACAGATGACGGTATATCCATCCGCAATTGTGTAACTCCATTGCACAGGACGGGGATAGGCAGCAGCATTCCCGTCGCGAAAGCTGTGCTCTGTGATTGCCAATACGCGACCCCAGCGCAGCAATTATGGGCAAAATATTTTCTATCTTGGGGAGGCCTATGTCCAGCAGTGGACTTTCATTGGCTGATATGATGATTTAAAAGGTAAAGCGAGTCCGTCTGAGGTAAACTTCTAGCAAAGGTCGTCTGTATACTTACCTCACTCTAGTTAATAATAATAAATTCCCACAACATCACTTACATTGACATATCTCTGTGGTAAGTCGGTTAAAGCACTTGGGTAACGGACGCCAGACAACAGAGGAATCACAAATATACTACTTAAATACAATAAATATTTAACACCCAAACATAAATATCATCATATAAATATTTGCTATAAGTGGGAATCGAACCCACGACCCCTGGCGCACAAGATAGGATCACTACCATCTGCGCCATCGGGCCCGTCGTTCTTTTATCATTAACTAGCTAAGCCCATGTAAAGTTGATGGATTTATTAACTTTTTCCGATAAATGAAGTTTCCAACACAGAAACAATTGTTTCAAATTGACCAGCAGTTCTTGAGATAACGCGTTTAAACAAACAAACAAAAACAAAACAAACTCTTCAGCTTTTTAATATAAGTATAGATTTCTACTAAAATAAATAGCATTTTTATGTAACGATGTTGGCAAGCAACTATAGACGCAGCCTATAGACCCTCCTGTAAAGATATTACACTGATTCGTCGCCATCCCAGTGAACTGAAGATACCGTGTCACATTTACACAGTAATTTCACTGTTTCTCTCATTCTTCAAATCACCTATTTAAACCTCATGCAAAAGTTTTTGTATGTGATCTACCTCATGTGGAGTTATACCCAACTTCATAAGTCTAATGATAAGTCAGTATTAACTTAAATCCACAAAACTAATTGATGAATTAATTATTCTTCTGTTAAAAAAAAAATTGGTTGCCTGTAAAGTCGGTATACGGGCGAAATTTTACGTGACAACGACTTTGAGTGGTAAAATAATTTTAATGTGAATATTCATTCGTGTAGTAGGAATAAGGATGAAATAATAGTAACAATTTAAAACATTTATTTATACAAAGAATTATATTTAAAACATTAATTTATACAAAGAATTTCGCACTGAATTTCATATTAACAAAATTTTATTTTTACCTTTACACATACATACGTATTTATATACAAATATACATACAATAACTTGCAATACATTTGCGTAACACACGTCACAATGAGAGTGAGTGAGAGGGACGCGTGCCTCTCACTCGCTCTCATTGTGAGCGCATAACGTGAGCGGAGCGTAACGCAGTTTCTTGAAGTGTCACCCGGCAAACCAATTTATAAGACGTCGTCACGTCAAAATGTTATTGAATAACATCGACAGTCATGAATTCAATTGTCGTGTCGGTTTACAGGAAGAACAAAGAAGAAAATAAAAGAAAAAACAATTAATTCATTTCAACTTTATTATTTTAAACGCGATACTTGATTATGTTTAATCTGTTTTTAACATATATTATTTAAATTGAGTTTTTGTATAAATATTAAATATTTTTGCCTAAAACTATTAAAGTAGTAAGTCAAAAATAAATAAATACATAATTTTTGCCCGTATGTCCCTTACGCCAATTGAAGATATTCAATTCCGTTGATATGTAACCGAACTGAATGTTTACTTAACAATTTTCGTTTTCAAGTCTTTGATGTGTTAAATGAGTACATCCAAAGATATTAATATCCCTCCTGATGTTATCAGAGCCATCTACGCTTTCATTTACTACGAGTTTTAAATGTACAATGATACTTAAATTACTGTGTTTAGTTATTTATTACAGATTAGAAGAGTGCATGTAATTAGTGACATAATTATGAATAAACTCGAATTACACTGAGTTCGATTGCTGTAGGTTACCGACGAAGTAATTGCCCCGCCCCCCCCCCCCCCTCTATGCCAGGTCTCGTAATAGGCAACTTAACTAGGTGAATATAAAAAAAAATCCTGTTATAGATTAATAAAAATAATGTCCTCATTATAACAGCTGTAAAACATAGATCATCCACTGCTGGACATATTCCAGATCTGCCAGACCATATTCCTGCATATTTGCACCAATGCAGACGATCTTGTATGCGGTCTAACTTTAGTATGAAATCTTTTGCATGAAAAAATATATCCAGACTGTATGATATATTAATTGCTCATGTTAGTCAGGGCTTTGCAGATGCGCTGCGCATGCCAGCCCTATTGCACTTGAAGTACACTGTTTCGGGTGGATATACCGCCATCTGTCGGTTTCGGTACATCAGTCGCCTCGTATGACACCTGGTGTAAGGGAAATACTATTCTTCTGTGCCGGTACCACACGGTATAATAACAATAAATAAAATAATAATGTATATACATATAATATAAAGTTTTTACCGCCTTATCTATTTTCTATTTTGCCCGATAGATGAGTAGCAGATAATGCCACTAGTCATTAATTGCGCTATGTGTACTTGTGTTTTTGAAGTGCAAAGGTAAATAAATAAACAAAAATGTAATGTAATCAGCGACCTCTACAATTGCCACCACGCTACCCATCTCGGAAAGTGAAGGCACGAGTCCCGCTTTCTTGGGGAGGCCTATGTCCAACAGCGGACTTTTTACAGCTGATGTAATGAATACATATTGTTATTATAAAATTTATTTAATATTATCATTATTTTTCTTTATGTAACCGGCATGACTTTCTGCACAAATTAGGTATCAGGGCAAAGACTTAACCGTTATAACAAGGGTTCCCCGGGATAAAATATGAAATAAGGACCTCGCAAAAAAAATCAATCAGAAGAAAAATTCAACCAGTTTCTGGTAGAAAATAGACTAAAGCAGAAAAATTGTATTTCAGAAATAAATCATTGGCGCCTTCATCCATACAATATACTTCCAAGAACTAGATTTATTTAAATTTAATAACTCTAGTTCGATCAGAACAAAATAACCTCCCAATTCATCCGCAAACACGACGGCCGCGGGAAAAATGTAAAAAGCATTAAAGCGACAAAATTTCCTTAACAGATTTGATTGTGCTTCAGAGACTTGCGACTGACACCTCCTGATTGTGTACCGCTCGTAAAAATTGCAAAAATATTCTAACGTCTACAGCAACGGTACTAGCGACGGGCCACGGCGCGCGTCGTCTATTTTACTTATTGGATTTCATAGCGTTTGATTTTTAAAATATTTCCCAGAACATTATTATGTTTCTGAGGAAATTGCGAGTCACCGTTGGAACGATGTTAAAATGATTTAAAGTCGCGTTGGGAATTTCTTATTTCGTACGTCACTGCTTGTGACGCACCTGTGTGTTTTAATGAAAGTTTTAATTTTTAACTATATCAAGAGGAAGATACTTGAAATGTCATTAAAATTTGTTTAAAGCTGCTTTTGTTTGAAAAGAGAGTTTATACTTTCCCGTAAGAATGGAAATAAAAAGTTAATATTACATGTTGTTAACTTTACCGGCAGAGGAGAATAGTACCTCCCCCTTTACCAGGTGTCGTAAGAGGCGACTAAGTTACCAGAATCAGAGTAGAACAGAAACAGTGTAGCTCAAATGCAAGGTTGAGATGGATAGCAGCATCCCCACCACTGCGTTTTGCGATTGCCAACACGCTTGCCTAGCGCGGCAATTATGGGCCTAATTCCCCCTTTCATGGGAAGGCCTATGTCCAGCAGTGGACTTTCAGTAGCTGTAATGATGATGATGAGTGTAATTTTAAATAAAAGTCCAAATCTATTTACATTTTAGTGATTTAATTATTTTTTTTGTAAATTTAGCATAGACCAATGTATTTAAAAATGAGTTTTGAATTACGGTATAGCAATTTTTTAAATTAATTTGTTATGAATTTAAAAAAATACAAACCTCAATAATATATTATTATTTGAGAGATATCTCTTTTTTGTAAATATAATATAGTCTACGTAAGTTAATACGGATTTAGTTTATTTTTTGTGAAAGAATTAACAAAATCCGCTTCGTAGTTTGCGAACGTATTTTTCACAAATAAAAATATATATATATTCACACAACATCTCATGCATTGACCCGACTTCGTGGTAAGTCGCCTAAAACACTTGTGTTACAGACATTAGACAACAGAGGAATCACAAATATAATACTTAAATAGATATTTTTAAGTCCCAGACACAGGACAAACAGAAATATTATTATATAAATATTTGTCCTGGGTGAGGATCGAACTCACGACCCTGGCGCATATATTAGGATCACTACCATCTGCGCCATCGGGCCCATTAAATATTAGTCCTTTTTCTTTATAATACATTAAGTATAGACAACCCACACTGTCTCGCGTCCCCTACCCAGATAAAGTGTATACAGAATATGATAGTGATGGGTTTGGCTTAAAATTAGGTCTGTGGTCGCATTCCCTGCTCCTAATATATCGAAAAAGATTATTGAGATCATATAGTTTTTTTATAATTTTATCATTAAAATAAATTACCTTAACGCTGTTTTCTTACAATTGATGCTGTGCGGATGAATTACCTGAAAATAAACAAAAACTATATCAGTAAATCATTTTTAAATGGATCAGCTTTATTATACTCTATGAATTAATAAATAAATCTGTCTAGGTATCGGCAGAGTAGAAAAGTACCTCCCTCTTTACCAGGTGTCGAAAGAGGCGACTAAGCTACCAGAACCTTCCAGAGTATATATGGTTGACTGGGGGATAATGCCATCTGGCATTAAGTCCGCCATTTGTACATTTTGTGCAATAAAGTTAAATAAATAAAAAAAATAAATATATATATATAGTGTATATTCGTTATTGTGTACGAATGTACAGGGCGGGGATGGGCAGCGGCACCTCCATCGCGAAGCTACGCTCTACGATTGCCAACCTAGCCCAGCGCAGGGCGTAGCTTCGCGATAGGAATGCTTTTGCTAATTCCTGCCCTGTTGCTTTTGAGTTACGCCGTTTCAGGTTGTTATACCGCTATCGATCGGTTCAAGTACCTTAGTCGCCTCTTAAGACACCTGGTGCAGAGGAAGGTACTATTCTACCCTGCCGGGATGTCTCGCTTTGTTTAATTATGGTCATGCTTACATTTTTCAATTTTTGGTTGCAGTCAAATCTTCGTCCTAAATTTAAATCATATCTTTTTATAATAGTTTAGACTATATATAATACAAAATATTGTTTCTTTATATTTTTATTACACATATTATTATAGTAAATAATAAGTATTTTATTATTATAGTAAATAATAAATATAAACACTAAAGACTAAAACATATTTGATACGTTATATGAATATTCTAAATAATATTCTTTATTTATTTTGTATTCATCATAGTTTAGTGATATAATACTTTATCTTCATCGTAAAGATTTTCGAGTAACAAACTCGTTTGCCACTGAAGGTGTACCGAATGTCAGGTCAACGGCCTAACTAAAGGAGCCAATAAAATTGGTTCATTTGAAAAGTACTAAACAATTTTGTTTGAAAATTCAACAGCACTCGAATATATTTTGACAAACTTTCAGCAAATTTAGCGATATGAATCTTATATTCATTTTTATAAATAAATATTAAAAATAGACGAGATGTTAAAGCCAGGTCAGAAGTATCTAGAATAAACGAGCGTTAATAAAAGGACTAATGCGAGTAAGGGAAGCGAGAGAGGTATGCCTAGATCGTAACAAGTGGAGATATATAACTGCCTATCCCCATGCGACACAGACGTGATGTATGTATTTATGTATGTTCATAAAAATAAATGTAGTTTAATACATTTTAATATACCTTATTTATACAATTACAATTTAGATGATTACGTAATTACGTAAAGAAAAGAAATATACAGCATATCGTACATTGATTTGACTTCTAGATACAACATCAGATAACATAGGAATCACAAATATTATATACAAATATATTATTTAATAGCTGTTCTGGGCCTAGAATCTTACGGGCCTATTACCTTTGGCACACAAAGCGCGCCTTTCGTAAGAGGCAACTAAGGTGCCAGAACTGACAAATGTCAGTATATCCAAACGTAACAGTGTAGCTTAAAAGTATAGGGCGGAAATGGGCAGCTTTCGCGACAGCGATGCTGATCCCTGTCGCGAAAGCTGCGCTTTGCGATTGCCAACACGCTTGTCCAGTTGAATCTTCAATAAATAACAATAAAAAAAACAGATGCCGCAAGGTACTGGCAGAGGAGAATTGTACCCTCTGTACCAGGTGTCGTAAGACGTGACTAAGTTACCCGAACCGACAGATGTCCATCCAAATCAGTGTAGCTTAAATGCATAAAGCGTGGATGGGCAACAGCATCCCCATCGCGAAAGGTGCGCTCAACTTGCTTGCTTGCCCAGTGCGGGAATTATGTGCCTTTCTTGGGGAGGCCTATGTCCAACAGTGTACTTCCAATGACTGATAATGAGAAGATGGTCGTTTAAATTAAATGTTATATGAAATATTGATAAATAATAGATATTAAGAAAACAGTTCGATTGATCGATGTGATCAATTGCGAGCTACATTTGTTTCTCAGTTTGACACTGCCTAGGTTTTTTCGCAACTGGCAACTTGCGTATTATTGCCAACTGTACCGGAACTGGAACTGTAGAACTGTGTATTATTACCTACATGTTTTATCTATCGAAGATGGATGATTAAGGAAGCGAAATTTTACTGTGTATATTTTCTGAATTCAAAATTCGCCGTTTCAATTGATATATGAGTTCGTGATATTAAACAGTTCTGGGTGGTCACATCGAAATGTAATCAAGCTAACATATGTACTTATTTACCTCTTAAAAATTACGTGTCACGGTGTTTGTCCGATTAACCATTTTGGGTAGGTCTATATGATCTGACAAATTTATACAGTCAATTTTGAACTCAATGGGTTGCATTTATTGTTTAATATCTATTGTAAAGTTTTAACAGATTTGGGTAGGTTGATCTATTGCTGAGTATGTACGGTTTGATTCAACTTAAAAGATACAATAGATTATATCTCAATTTAATGTCACAAAATTTTTATAATTATGGACAAGATCTGTCAGTTAGTACAATATTGGTACTTATTTACCTCAGTACAAGTTCCAAGTTCGCTATGTAATTTACACAACTTATTACATATTACCGTGAAACGTGTTCGTGGCACAAGTAGATCAAAGATTATTTTTTAAATAATAGCTATATGTAATATTAACCACGTCTATCCCTACTAAAATTATAAAAATTATAAATGCGAAAGTAACTCTGTCTGTCTGTCTGTTATGATTTCCTGCTTAAACCTCTCAACCGATTTTGATAAAATTTGGCACAGACAATCTTTAGACCCTGAGAAAGAACAAAACCTATTTTTTTTCATAAATAAAGGTTGTAAGGGGTCTAATAGGGGGAAGAAAAGTTGTATGGAAGTATCGCTACTTTTAGAGCTGGAAACTTGAAATTTATTTTCAAGCCATTGATTCGATGTAAATAAACATGATATTCAAAGTTAATACAAGTTAAGGTAAAGAGGTATGGTACCCAAAAACTATTCCACGCGGACGAAGTCGCGGGCACAGCTACTTATTGAATATTATCAGCATGTACATTAATTGAAATGTTGTTTTCCATGTCTTAATTATTAGAAAATTGCCGGGCATATACTATTATAATCTTATGAAGTGGCCGATGGCGGTGATGGTAGTGATCCTGCCTTGCGCGCCAGGGGTCGTGGGTTCGATTCTCACCCAGAGCAAATATTTATGGAATTATATGATGAAAATTGTGTTTGTTCTGTGTCTGGGTGTTAAATATATGTACTCGGAGAGTAAATATGTAATTGTAAGAGAACTTGGAAACCTTAGGTGTATTTTAATCTTTTGTAAATGTTAATATTACGCTTTCAATCGTAAAACGCAATCAAACGAACGTAAAGACAAAATCAACAAATCAACGTGAGAACAAAATCAACAAATGCCAAGCGTTTGTTGACTTTGTTCTCAGCTGGACCAAGCAGAAAGCAAGCAGTTGAAGATGGACGGATTAATGATGGACCTTACTCCAAGACAAGTTGTCTAAAATGCTTATGTCACGAACATCAGACCACAGATTAATCACAAATAAAATACCAATTGGACACTCGGACATAGAATAGACATTAATATTTATTATATAAATGTTTATCCTGGGTGGGGATTGAACCCCCGACCCTTAGCCCATAAGATAAATGCCATCAAGAGTCTCAAGAAAAAAGCATAACTCAAAACAAACGGGACATGAATACCCATCACTATCCTCATTACGAAGCTACACTTAATTTCTTTTACGCTTCCCTATCGCGCAAGCGTGGTGGCTAATCTCAAAGGTGGCAAAATCTAGTAAAAATTACTTGGAATAACAAATAATCTCTTGGGAAAATATATCTCCTACGATAAATAAGGAATAGAATAAAGGAAAAAATAAAAAAAAAACATGAATATATGAATCAAACAACTACTGGAAATTCGTTTATAAATAAATATAACGGTAATAGGATTACTTCAAAGACTACGATCTAATAACTGATGTTGATTTGAAAACTTACCAGTGCTCTAGTCCAGAATACCTAAAACTTAGGTCTCATTAAGATGTTAGGTCTACTAGGCCCCCTTAAATAGTTTTAGTGAACTAATTCAAGGTGAGACGAGATTACGCTGTTCATTTTCTTTGCATAACAACAAGTTGTTTTATAAATTTTTTAAGCGAATGCTTAGAAGTCACTCAAGTTCAAGTATTGTTAGAATTTTTTAAACGTACTTGAGATAAGAAAGTTATTTTACAAGGAGATTACTTGTTAAAATTTTTGTTGAGGTGGTTTTTGTCTTAGTTAAAAAATAGTAAGTGTTACTGTGTTACCAGTAATCAAGAGACCAACCAGTTCGAGAGAATATTGCGTTTATAGAGTAAGAGAGGATGTTTTAATGGTAAAAAAAGCATACCGCGTTAAGGACCTTTGCGCTTTTGAACACAGAATTTCTTATACAGTCCGCGTGATTGCTATCACGCGTCACCGCAGCCTATAGACGCTAGTAATAGCAGAAGGATATCACTAGCGCGTTAAATAAGAATTATGTCACATTAAACAGTAATTTTATTGTCCCTTTCATAATTCAAACCGGAACACAGAAAAGCGAAATCTGCTGTCTAGCGGTAGAAAAAGTGGGTGAGGTACTTAAATCAACTGAGTTCTAAAGCTGTTAAAAGTGTAATTTACATGAGGTAGATGCATTACAAAGGTCATCTGCATTGGTACCTTATTCTCACCTATTTCTACTACCAAATAACAGTGTTCGGGTGCTGTGCTCTCTGGTTGAAAGGTGAGTGAGGCAGTAAAGTTACTGGCTATATGTGACATTGTATCTTCAATACACAAGGTTGGTGACACGCTAGCGATCCTTGTGATGACATAAGCGGATCGTATGCTTGTTTGTTGACTTGATAATGTAAAAAAAATCTTATGAGTAGCAAAAGCGTAAATAATAGAAAATAATATTTTTCATTGTACGTTCTAAACTAATTAAAAAGATTAAGCTGTGACGCGTATTTGTAATCTGAAGAGTTCCCCCTTGGGGGAAAAGTCCCGTGCTGGATTATCTGTTGCTAGTCATTTCATATTGTAAAACAAAGAACCAAATGCATTTGTCGGCGTAAACGCGATAAATCAATAAATATATAACAATTCTCATGTATAATATATTCCTCATATCAGACATCTAAAGTCCACTGTTGGATATAGGCCTTCCCCAGATTGGATTTTTTTCCTTAATTGCTGCACTGGCAGCACGCAACTACGTCACGAGGATGGTGTTGCCCATCCCCGCCCTGCGTATTTAAGCTACTCTTTTTTAGGTGGATATACCGCCATCTGTCTGTTTCGGTACCTCGGTTGCGTTACGACACCTGGTACAGAGATAGGTACTATTCTACTCCGCTGGCACCCCACGGCATTTATGGTTTATGCGTGTATTTTTATTTAATTTTGTGTAAATCAGCTTATTAACGTTAACTTTTTTAAGATGCAGAAATAACCTTGATGACTAAGGCAGGGATATAATATTTACTCTAAAATGTTTAGTTTTAAGGAGCTTTATGGCGCGTTTATTACGTAGTGCAAGTACCGAGGGCAGGTTCATGAATTTGATTATCATATTCGTGATTCCCCTATTCGATGATGTCTGTAACAAAAGTGCATGGAGCGACTTATCTCGGAGTCAGGTCCTTAAAATCTTGTGTCAATTATATTAGAAGAAAATCGTATATCTAATTGTAGCCTAAAACCTATAAGATCATTTGATAACATTGTAAAAGTTCAAGACTTTCATTTACATTAGCTTTTCTTTCAAAAAAATATTTTTCTTCCGTTTACAATATATGTGATACATGCATACATAAGAGTTCTAATAATTTAGAATTTACAATATTTTTAATAAAAAAAGACTCAGCTTTTGGAGAACTATATAATATTGTCATCGGCTAAAATCTTAGCAAAGTTTGATAATCTTTCGGAAAATCAATGAAATTTAAAAATCGTTTTATAATGTCATATGGTTGTTATTGAGAAATATATATATAAGCATAACGAAGTTTGAAGAAAATTAATGATAAATGTGGAAATATTAACTATCAATTTGTACTCACCATGGTAAAATCAGCAAAAATGACATAAATTTTTTTCGTAATATTTTTCACAACCAAACATTTCTTTGGATATGGTTAGTAAATCATATTGTTTTTAGTTAATTTTATTCGAGTTATAAGGTTTTTTATTTATTAAGGAATAGTTGTAAGTTATCGTAAGTGATACAAATGAAAATGCTGTTTTATTGTATCGACGATCGACGAAACTAACATATTCGGCACAATAACTACTTGAACTATCGATATTTTAACGATAATATTAACAAGAAAAAATATCTCCTCTCAGGCTTCAGGCAGGACTTGAACCTGCTACTTTTCCTTGCCAGGAGACTAAACTAGTGTTAAGCTACCGAGAGTAAACACGTTGGATTCGTCCTAATTTTCCTTTTGAGCTGAGAAATCAGTTCCATCTTTTCAATTAAATTTCGTCTAGAGTTTTTGAAAATGAAATACCCCCGTTTAAAAGACATTGAGATTGTCTGAACCGGGTCAATTGACGATAGCCAAAATAGGTCAGACCAGTCGCCCGCGAGTTGGAGGTGTAAAACTTCTGACGATAATTTTAATAGCTCCGAGTTCTTAGTTGTTGGCGTTGTTGTGTATATACGAATTTAAATTAGCTGCAAAATCTTCATTGTTACACGCTTGTATACCCATACTTATACAGAAATTAGTATTATCGAGTTTAATGAGCGGTTTTATCGAGCGAGCTTAAAATGTTGGAGACATTTTTATGATCGACATGCCTTTTTTCAAGAGCGTCAATATTAGCTTTTGAGGCTAAATTATTTGTATTGGCCAATGTTCATAGCTTATCCATTATTGCTTTTGGACTAAATAAACTGTGTTTGAAAACGAAATAAATGATACAATCTACATTGACGTCAGGTATTGTTCTTATTCGAAATAGTACATACTTTGCTGATTGGAAATTGCAGTGATGTGATATTAAACATAGCTTTTCTCTCTCTAGATTTACCACGAAAACTATAAAATACCTTAAAAAATTACACTTATCAAAACTTATTCTAAGTTGAAAGCAATATTCTGAGTTAGAACTCTAAAATGTGTCCAGCAAAAGAAAGTAATTAAAACACGTCAAAAATATACACGTGAAGTAACAATATTTTAACCCAAAAAACCGCAGTTGATGTTTAAAAAGCAAGTTTAGTATTTACGTAGAAGAGTGAAGGCAAATCAGTGCGGAGTTTCGCGATGTTGTGTTCGACGCAGGAAAATGTATATTTCTTGTACGAGCACAAGTTTGTCTAAGTTGCGAGTTGCAAGCGAGCAACGTGCCGCTGCCATAGTGGTTAAGCGTTAGCGAGTGAAATTAAATGAAATTAAAACAAAAAAAACAATACGACCAATGCTTTATATGCAAATTTACAAGATGTTTTGAAAACAGATAGAAATTGTATACAGATTTAAAAACAATATTGTCTGCCTTGTCCACCATGACACATTACTGACCTTAAAATTTAGCTTGACCAAAGAACTGCACAGTGGAGAATAGTACCTCTCCTTGTAACAGGCAGGTGAGGTCCCGGCACTGAAGGCTGGCGGTATACCCATCCTAAACAACGTAGCGCAAATGCTACAGAGGATGGAGCAACAGTTTTGACGTAAAGCTACTCTCTGCAATAGCAACTACATTTGCACTGCGCGGCAATATTGGGCCCAATCATCTAACTTAGGGACGGGAACGGCAGTAGACGTTTAGCAGCTGCGGTGATGGTGATAATGTTGATGTTATTATATAGACACATTTTCAACCCACGGAGTAAACTACTGACTCAAATTTCATCGAAACCATGCCTGTCCATTTATGGCCAGGAAAATTATGGAAAAAATTTCAACAACATTAGTCCACCAGTGAATCTACGGCTGCGATGATAAATATAACTTTATAATTTAGGTTGTTTACTTTTATATTTTGAGGTTAACGTTTTGACTTCGTTGCATTATTTGCTTTCAAGAGAACATGCCATATGTTACAAAATATTGTTTGATTTACGATGAAAGTTACAAATAATAACTTTGGCTATTGGCCTAAGTTACCACGAGCAATCTAAAGGTCAATATTTGTTTGCATCGATTTTTTTATATTTGTCTGAACCCAATGTATCTCCGACATTATCGAGATTTTTTCCGTTTATGTACTCACATTAATCTGTGTTTAGATCCACTATCGCTAAATAAATGTGATATCCATTTTTATCTTCTGGGTTTTTTGGTGTTATTTGATAGATTATAGTTCCCCACAGATCTATATATAAGGCTAGGTGTTTTTTAAAATCCTCTTTGAATCTTCAAATCATATTGGGTTGTTGATTTTATCGGAACTACATAAAATAATATCTATTACTTACTGTTTGTCCAGTGGGTTTTATTTCTGTTGAGATTTAGTGTCTTTGAATTATCTTCCTATGTAAACCATTTCTGTTTGGTAGCTATATTCTTCCAACTTTCTATAATCTTCTGCAAATCTGTCTTATTAGTTCGATTCTTAAAAAATGGAATATGGGTTGTACTCATCATCATTATAACAGTCATTGGAAGTCCAGTGCTGGACATAGGCCATCCCAAGACTTTGGGAATTTTGCCCATAGTTGCCGCGCTGGGCAAGCGTGTTGGCAATTACAGAGCGCAGATTTTGCAATGGGAATGCTTCTGTCCATCCTCGACCTGTTTATTTCAGCTGCTCTGTCGTAGATGGATATACCGCCATCTGTCGGTTCTGGTACCTTAGTCGACTCTTACGACACCTGGTGCAGATAGAGGTACTATTCTACTCTGCCAGTACTTCACGGCTATAGTAACTTGCAAGCGATGTTCTGAAGTATAATTTCTGGTGGATTCAAATGTCAGCTATCTTCCTGAATGTGTCCGCACCCAAGTAAAACCCGCTATCTCACCCACCAAATTTCCTCCCATATTTCCAACATCCCTTTTCTTTACAAAACTGGAGCACACTGCGTTCGGATTCTAACTGAAACCCCTCTTAGAGATGCTTTTGACAACACAAAAGTTCCACTTTTTAACCAACACAGAGATGGCTGTTTTGTCTTCGGATTTAAAGTTTGATTTTGTTACGTGTAACTTTTTATGACGTGGATTTATAAGGCTCCAGTTTAAGTCGAATTATTATTTGGATTCATGGTTTATAGCAATTGAAAGTGAGTTTCTCTTCAATTAAAATAGTACGTAATTATGTTTATATTTGTTGTTAATTTTTGATTTCATAATTACGACAATTTAAAAAAGTAATAGTGTTTTGATTTAATCACCATCAACATTATATCAGCCATAAGACGTCCACTGCTGGACATAGGCCTCCCCAAGTAATCTCCAATAGAAGGATAGGAATATGCGGCCTCTGTCCAGCTTGATCCTACGAATTTAGTCAGATCCTCTGTCTAAAATGTGATTTAATGCTTATTATTATTATATAAACGCATTTAAAATCTTCTTGACTCTATTAAATATGTACATCGACGACGTGATGGTAAATTTTCTTTTGATTCTCTATAGTTGTAAGGTCCAGTTTAATTCTTAGTTCCTGATTTAATAACTACAACATTAATTACCTTATCAAAACCACATCTTAGTCGTAGACTTGGTAAATAAAATATTATATGAACCTTTAAAAGAACAGAATGCTTTGCCTCAAAGCCCACATGAACGATAAAAGTCCGTAGCCTCTTTTGTTAACATTTATGACTTGTTAACGACGTATTAACTATGCAGCTCCTTTGTGTACCAAAGTATTTCTTTTGTTCGAAGGAAGCGGTTGTGTATCGTTCGATTTACTATTTATTGCATACCAATAATATTTCCCATGGCGTTGAGGTACTTTTATCGTTTTTAGACAGAGATAACATATAAGCCATACAAAAATGTGAAGGTGATTTAGTCGCCAAAACGACAGATGAAATAAATTATATAAAAATTGTGTTTTTTTATAAGATAGTAAACATCTCTACAGCCTATAGAATATCGCGTTTCTAACCTTGTAACTTGAGGATATTACGTCACATTACACAGTAAATTCTTTGTCTTTCTCATCAGACTGCGAATACTGCTATTTGGCGGTACAGGTAGGTAAGTTTGGTATGTGATTTGACAAATAAGAAACAATGCAGATGGCCTTTGGTATGTGATCTACTTCATGTTGCCAGTGGCTTGAAATTTTTTATTATTTTACACACACACATACACACACACGCACATTAAAGTCAATCTGGATTTCAAAATTTGGTTACAGTTACAGCTCTATGCAGTTATGAGCTGTCACCTCCATTCACGACCTTAGGCTTAAAACTCATAAAAATGAATGAGTATGACATTTTTAAGTTATAATTTAACAGGTAATATGAGTTTTTTTCTTTATTTCAAACATAAAAAGTAATTACAAAGACGAGGAAAGAATATGTAGTCCGTGCTGAATTCTGTACAAAAATTTCACCGTTTTAACCCAATTAAAATAAATAAAACAAGCCAGAAAATAAAGAAACAAAATTATTAACCGCTCTGCTCTCAAATCAGACTTCGAAGAGAAATTAAAAGCAATAATTACAATATTTTTACGTCCATCAAATGAAATTAAAGCAATAAATGTTCGACGAAATAAAATATAGAACTTACGTCCAAATATGTTACGGATTAATTCGTTTAATTCACCGGATTATTAAGCAAGATTACTTCGTAATAAAACATAAACGGTATCGTATCTCAGACGAATGTTAAGAAATGGATACACTGAGAGAGAATTATGAATGTAATATAGATGAAATTGTAATTAATGTTTTATTTTATATGAATACTAGCGGCCCGCCCCGGCTTCGCACGGGTATACATTATGAGGTGATTAAAACGACCAGGAATCACTAAATTAGAAAAAAAAATGCTAAAATTAAAGGCTCCCTGTACTCTATGTTGGCTGTGGTATTTGTAGGTGCCAAGAAAACGTATTGATTTTCAGTAGATCCTACTCGAGAAAGTGCCACACACAATTGCTCTCGTCGAGTTAGTTACTCGATGCGCTGCGTAGCGGCCGCTGCCGGCATGTATTTTTATTTAAATTTCATGATATTTTTTGAATGGATTGTTTGATTTCAATAACTCAAAAAGTAATCTTAAGGTATTGAGTCAGTCTTAAATATTAAATTATTTATTTGGACAAAAATTTATAAATGGTATGGACAACATGGTTTGATTTTTATCGGCATTTCTATCAATTTGTTATATGTAAAAATGTAGTTAAAGTGACGTAATTACAATAGTTAGACATATAGTCTTGCAAAGATTTTTGTAGATATTGATATATTTTATAATATTGTCGAATATTTTTTTGTACTAATATTGATACTCTTTGCAGCGTATGCGATAAAAGACGTTTTATATCTAATTTTTTTACACCTTCGGTTGGTTTTAATAGTAAATTTGTAAGATTTCAATAGTAATCTAGCCTATGTTACTCAGTGATAATGTAACTTTCTAATGAAAGAAGAATGATTAAAATCGGTAAAATCGAGTTTATTCGTTACATACAAAAATACAAATCTTTCCTATTTATAATATTAGTGTAGATTTAATTCAATCGCTTGATAAAACTATCGATGTCAATTATGTAGACCTTTATTGTAGTATGAAGTCTTTTTAAATATAAATCTATGATATTTTGAGTGAAACCATAGATTTATATTTAAAAAGATTTCATCATCACATCAAACAATTGGAAGTCCACTGCTGGACATATTTACCGCGAAAAGCGAAGCTTTCGCGACGGAGATGCTGCTGCCCATCCCCGCCCTGGGGATTTAAGCTACACGGTATCGGATTGATATACCGTCATCTGTCGGTTCTGGAACCTAAGTCATCTCTTACGACACCTAGTACAGGGGGATATTCTGTCGGTACCCCATGGCTAGTAATTGTTATTTTATGTTTCGGTTTATCAATCGGATTGTCAATACTAAATAACTTTATCAAGACCTTAAAAACTAATGTCTTAGTCGTTACTCAAGTCTTTCATTTAACTTTTAACATAGTACTTTTGATACTGCTAAAACTGATATTTTAGCAGAGTAGAGTAGTACCTCCCCCTGTACCAGGAGTCGTAAAAGGCAACTAAAGTATCAGAACCGACATATATATATATTTTTATCAAGCTAAATGTATTCACGAACAGTTGCAGCAAAATTTCGCTCTAGACAAACGTCCGGTGTGCCAAGCCTCTCTATAGTACGAGTCACACATAACGAAGGTTCGGAAGGTACGATGTAATCTGTCGACCGGAGGGCAATCGCTGGAGCCGGCGCATTTGAAGTCACCGTGAGTGCTGCTCTTTGCTGGCCGTATGTTACACCAAATTTGATATTATTTATCGAGTTTAAGACACCGTGCATACGTTGCTATCACATTCACTATTTACAAGTTAAAATACACTATTTACTTTATAGTACCTCCCGCTGTACCAGGTGTCGTGACTAAGGTACCAGAACCGGGAGATGGCAGTATATCCAACCGAAACAGTCCAGCTCAATTACAAAAGTCTGGGATGGGCAGCAGCATCCCTGTCGCGAAAGCTGCGCTCTGCGATTACCTACACGCTTGGCTAAGTTTCCCTTTCTTGGGAAGGCTTATATACAGCAGTGGGCTTCCAATGGCTGATATGATGATGGTGGCTTTATAGGGATCATTCTCTTGATTGAAACTTAAAAATTATCTTTTTAAATCGAGTCACTCGTTATCAAATCATTTTACATTGATTTTTCCAAATTAATTTTTCTCTTGTTTCAGGATTTTTGATACTGTCAAATCTATGGAATATATAGTTGTCTATTTTTAAAAGCCTTCATAATGGTAAAAATTGTAGTTCACATTATCATATAAACTTTAAAGTAAGTCTAGGAGATTGTTAAAATTATTATTATAAACTATAGAAACACAGTTAATAAATTATTATGAAACAGTGTTATAAGCTTACTGCAACGTTTACTTATTAATTTAATCGACGGTCAGAAAGTCAATTGGCGTAAGTGACATATTGGCAACACATTTTGTATTTATTTATTATTTCTGTCTCTTGTTATAAAAGTAAGAGAGGATGAAATTTCAATTATACTTGTTAAAAAACATCTTAATCATAATTAAAAATATAAGTAATAAAGTTATAACGATAAATTGTTTTTATTTTCTATTTTGTTCTTCCTGTTATTTTGTACATTGTCTTATAAGACAATTGAATTTATGACCGTCAATGTATTATACAATAGAACGTATAAAGACAGCTATCTAATTCAGAAATTATACAGCAATATTTTTCTACTTAATAGCAATAGTTCGAATGTTTATTAGTTAGAGCTCGCAGACGAAAGAACGATAATAACTTGGGATGAATAAGAAATAATATTATAGGATAAGACGTCCTAGACGAATATGGAGCATTCCTTCATTCCAATAGATATTAAGTCTCTGTTGTACCTTAATATTACTTAATTTACTGATGACATTTTCTGCGAAGAACTTTTACTAGAAATATACTCGGAATATTACCTTCTTTTAAATACAAATAATGCTCTTTATTAGGATATACAATCTTATAATACGCAAATCCTTAGACTTCTAAGGACGGGTTACCGGCGGAGTAGAATAGTACCTACCTCTATATCAGGTGTCCTAATTGGCGACTGTGGTACCAGAACCGACAGATGGCGGTATATCCGTGCAAAACACCGCATCTTAAATACTACAATGTGCGGATGGGCACCACGTCTGCCCAGCGCGGTAATTATGGGCAAATCCCCCCTATATTAGAAAGCCTAAGTCTAGCAGTGGATGTTTTAGGGCTGCTCTAATGATAATGATGAAAGTAGCCTTGGAGTAAGTGCTGTCCAGTCCCACACAGTTACATTTGATCTACGCATTTTCAAGTGTCAAGCCATCTGTCGGATTCGGTATACTGTCGCGTACGGTGTGTAATGTAAGCGTAGCGGCACGGGTTTAAGATTAGGCCCAATGAAAAAATAAAACGGAACTAGTCTCACTGTTCGGTGTTATAGTCGGCCGCACAGCGAGGTTTCTATTTTTACACTGTCAGTCCATACTCCAAGGTGCATAGGTCCCGCGGTATCTGACAAGTACACATTTTCTAATTAAGACAGCTCTTCCGTTTGTATACAAAGTTTTTTGCCCCGCGTCTGTTCAAAATCACGAATCTCTTGATAATGTTCTTTAATTGAGCTTATCTTCGTGGCTCTTTTGTTGCTTTTTTGTCGATAATTAGTGGCAAATAGAGTTCTCTGATGTTGTTATCAATAGATTGTATCGTTTATGGATGAATGGTATTATATTTGCTTGAAGTAATTTGAAAATATAAAGACTTGATATGAATAATTATACTTATAATTATACTACAACAATAATGCGTACCTATTAAAACTTTGTTATTCTACAAGCAATAAAAGTAACTACAAGTAACAAGCAATATAATAAATTATCAAAGTAATATTACCCTAAAAAGTTAAAAATTAAAAGAAAAACAACATAAACAACAGATACATCAATTCATCAATAATTTTATATATAAAATAGCTACCGCCGTGCGGTGAGGTACCGGCAGAATTGAATAGTACCTCCCATTGCACCAGGTGTCGTAAGAGGCGACTAAGGTACCAAAACCGACAGGTGGCGGTATATCCATCCAAAACAGAGCAGCTCAAATACACAGGGCGGGAATGGGCAGCGTCATCCCCGTCGCGATAGCTGTGCTCTGCGTTTGCCAACACGCTTGCCCAGCGTGGCAATTACCGGAAAAGATCCTCCTTTCTTGAAAGGCTTACGTCCAGCAGTGGACTTCCAATAGCTGATGTGATGTTGATGATATTACAATAATAATGTGTACTTAATAAAACTTTGTTACGCTAAAAAGTAATATAATAAATTATGAAAGTAATAGTTAATGAATACCTTTAAAAGTTAGCTATGAATTATTTTAATCAAAGACATAATGAAAGGAAACACAACAAACACACCAATTCATCAATAATTTTATAAACATAATAGCTACCTGCCTCGCTACTAAACTGAATTACGCCCAGTCGATTACCATCGGCCGAGCACACGATGTATTTTCCGTAATTAATGCCTATTAATAAATAAAGGAAGAGCACGATTAATTATCATAATGAAATCCCCCATACCGAAACTGTAATCTAATAATAGAAAACTCTGAACGAAAAATACTGATGAACTGGCATTGAAAAAGTTCAACGTCAAGGGTTGGGGTATCGTTAGCCAGAGTTGTTTTAACTTTTAATACATTAAAAAATAGAACATTATTTTTCTTTACCTCTAATACATTTACAGACATGAAAAGATATAAAATAAATGGTTATTATATTTACTACTTGCGTGATAAAAAATCACGTGAAATGCACGGATCTTTTGGAAATACTAATGAATACTAACGGAAATATCAAAGAAAGTGCAAATTATGGGCAAAATTCGCACTTTCTTTCAAAGGCCTAGTATGATGATGATGATGATGATAATGATATGATGATAAATAATGATACAGCTAAAGGAAATATTAAATGTTTATTTTATCAGACCAGGTGAACAAACAAGCATTCAGTTCGCGAGATAGAATGCATCACAAAAGTCAACGCAGCTTCTACGCTCGTAATAACTCAAGGATATCATTAGCGCGTTATGACTGGAGAGTATTATGTCACGGTACCCCATAATTTCACTGCCTCTCTCACGTTCAAACCAGACACACAGCGCCACGGACATTTCTATTTGGCGGTAGAAATAGTTGGTACCTGCCAATGCCGGCGATTTATCATAAGAGGTCAACCTCATGTGAATATTACAATAATACTCAATTATATAGTTCTTGCCGTGAGGTACCGACAGATTAGAATAATACCTCCCCTGTACCAGACTTCGTGAGAGGCGAATGAAGTATCAACACTGACAGATAGCGGTAAATCCATCCGAAACAGTGTAGCTTAAATGCACAGGGCGGGGATAGGCAGCAGCATCCTCGTCGCGAATGATGTGATCTGTGATTGCCAACATGCTTATTCAGCGCGCAATTATGAGCAAAATTTGCCATATCTTGGTAAGGCCTAATATGATGACGATAATGATACTTTGAAATAGGTCAGCCTAAGGCTTTAATCGCCAAAATTAACTTCTTAATTAGTAACGCTTTATCAGTTTTGTATCCTTCATATTAATATAGCGGAGCAATTAACTAAATCTCTTGCAAAAACTACCTCAGCCTTAATGATGTTTAAAATGTTTATAGACTAGATCTATTAATAAAGCTTTTAATCATTTTCATCAAAGTGATAAAGTTTAATATTTCCTTAAGGTAAATTATAAAACTAAAACAGCTTAATGAGTCCGCCGGGTGGCCAGATATCAAATCGAATTCGAGATAACTCGAATTAGGGACACACTTTTTACGTCGCTGACGTAAATAGCTATAAATATAATAAAAATGTTACGTGAAGTGAACCCTTCGGTGGTAATAAAGTCGTAGACGGGAATAACATAAAAACATTCGAAATTACTGTAACGAATCGATCACTCTAGAACAAAGGATGTATCAGGATAACGGTGCCTCACAAAGAAAAATATTAATAACTTACGTACATTTAATACAAACTTAATGGTGCAGTTAATAACCTATCCTCAATGAAATGAGATTCTTATTATAACCGTGTTAAAGATGCAAATTGAGAGGAAAACGAGGACCGAGGTATAACAAACGTTATAAGAGTTAATAATGAAAAGAATCTAAGGACCATTACTTGTGTTTAGACGTGGCAACCAGCCCACACGTCTGAGTTCGATTCAGAACAAATGAATGCACCTATTTCTGTGCTAGTCGATCCTTCATTATGATTAATTGATGTTACTGGTTCACTATTGTTGCTTTTTATCTTACTAAGATTTAGTTGTAATGTCGATGTACCGTGGGCTTGTTTCTTCTCGTTAGAACGGTCCGACTACATTTTACACTAAATGGACATCAAACAGTTTTGTGTTGGTCTTTTATTATGACTGTCATAGAAGCGTCAGTTTGATTCGTTGATACATTTAATACCGCTGTGATAATTTTGATTTCCTCAGAGTAAATACAGATAATAACTTAAAATTAAACTATAAACTGATTATGAAATAAATTAAGTTTAACAATTTATATTAATTAAAGATTATAAATATGGTATTCACGACTCGTGTAATGAATCTGCTGACACTTAGTTTTATTGAAGTCTAGTTCAAGGTGTTGTGTATTTTATGATACCATTGCGTCATCAGGGTTATCAGTATTATGAGAAGAGACGAGAGGTAGAAAATATGTTCTAGACATACTTCCTGTCTTGGAAATATTCATTGACTATTCAAAAGTGGTTTTGATAACTCTACATACAATTTGAGTTTATTAATAATGATATTATTTCATTGCAACGCAGTGCATGGAATTATAATGAAGTGAAATTCAAATATAAGCAAGGTGGATATGCAATAGTCCGTTTTGTAATAACTAGTATAGTGACTCATGAATGATGCTGGAATGTCCTTTAGAAATTTTGGCTTCTTACCATTTATAACTCACAGTTGTCACCGAGAACCTTTTCTTCGTCAAATCCGAGTTCATTGTTTCGCAAACTCTAATTCTTAGAACAAACGGTCTGTTCGTTCACAAGCACTTACAAATCACCATCGTTTAGCACACACCAATAAAGCTGACCTAGTTCTTGTTAAAGAAACAAAATAGAATTTGAATCAGAAATTCTAGAGACGCTAATGAGTTCCCAATGCAATTAGATGGAAAAAAAATCTAACGAGATACGAGCGGTGGTTGGACTGCCGACGGTATCACTTCGGAACGAGTAAACGGAGAATTGGAGTTTTATCTTCGTATCTTTTACATTTTAAATGGTACATTAGTTTGTGCAGATGTAACCAGACCCTTTTGGGAAATTTAGTGATAACTGAATATGTTATCGGCATCTGTGATTTAACATTCTATAGATATTCTTATAACCAAAAATTTAAGTATTGTATTATCGCTACTAATTTTCTGCGATAAATATGGTCTAAGCATTTTCATAAATATATCAGAGATTTTAAGAATAAAAAAAATTACAATTAATAAGAATAGCACCTCCCTCTATACCAGGTGTCGTAAGAGGACGACTAAGATATCAGAACCGACAGATGGCGGTATACCCATCCGAGACAGTGTAGCTCAAATACACAGGTTAGGGATGGACAAAAGCATCCTCGTCGCGAAAGCTGCGCTCTGCGATTGCCAACACGCTTGGCCAGCGTGGCCTTTGTCGGCAAAATTCCCCCTCTTTTGGGGTGGCCTATGTCCAGCATTGGACATCCAATAGCTGTAATGATGACAAAAACATTAAAAAGTCCTTTAAGTTCTAAATGGAAGAATTTGAATAATTTTCAATTAAAACTAATTTCAATAATGGCCATATGCCGCACTTGCTTCTTATAACGGTTACATTGAGTGTTTTTTTATTACAACCTGCTTCTAGTCCCCGAAATGCTTGAATAATTATTTAATGGTGTCTTTTTTTTCAATTGCTGAACATGTCGCACAAACATTTGTACTTGAGCCAAAAAAATTACCTTATACATCATGCAACTAATCGTGTCTATTTGCAAGCAAGCGTGGATGATGTATCATTGATAATTGAGTGGTAGAACAAAAAGTTTAAAGCAAAAGACGTTTCGAATAGATATAACTAATCATTCATCATCACTATTATAATTGGCTGATAATTGTTCAGATCACCATCAGTATCCTAGTAAACAGGATTTTTACCTTTGATTATTATGATGGGCTTGCATATGAACTATATGCATGGAATAACGTGATTCGGATTGATATGCTGCCGTATGTCAGTTTGTGTACCTCAGTCACTTTTTTACCACAAGTAATATTCTCCTATATCGGTACCTCACAGCATTTACATAGTCTATTATCATATATACATAGGGTTTTTTGACCATAATTGCCGCTCTGGGCAGGCGTGGTGGCAATGACAGAGAGCAACTTTGCAACAAGGATGCTGCTGCCCATCTCCACCCTGTAGTGTTTAAGTTGCAATGTTTCGGATGTATATACCGCCTTCCGTCGGATCTGATACACAGTCTTTCATGTGAATGAAATAGTACTCAATTAGATTCTAAATTAACTTTTTACAAATCAACAATCTTTTAAAAAAACAATCGTAAAGATCATGGCAATAAACCATAAAAAGGGCAAACATGACCAGAACTTAAGCGACCAGTCTCTTTATCAGTTCAAAAGTTATCTGATATTTTCACAATGGTCGTTCCGCAGCTTTGTTTGCGACATCTTAATGGTCGTGCAGTTGTTGCGTAAATTGGAACAGAAATAGTAACGTTTGGTCGTTAGCGCCGTTTAAGGTGAATTAGAGTTTTGTTGGATGTTTTCATTTGCTGTGTTTGGTGATTATCTTGTTAGCCTTGTTTAATCGCGGTGTTCGCCTCTATAGTTAGTATATCAATCAAGAATTGGCGTGACGCAAGACCGTTAGTACTATTTATAACACTATCAAACTGCGTGGGTTTTCAATTTCAACGTAGTTATTTGTAAGGTACCGGTAAATAGAATAGTACCTTCCATTGGCACCAGGTGTCGTAAGAGGTGACTATCCATATATATCCATCCTAAACAGTGCAGCTCAAATGCACAGGGCGGGGATGGGCAGCAGCATCTAAGATTGGCGTTCTGACGAAGGCCTATGTCCAGCAGACGGTGTTTTACAAATGCTTTGATGATATATGTCAACGATAAGAAACAAACCAATTAGTAGGTACTCATTTCTTGCACAGTAAACTGCCCTTAAACAGTGACACGTAATAAATGATTTCTCTAAACTGTTCTACATTTGGTTTCACAAGAAGGTGCAATTAAAATAAATACGATAGACACGAGTTAAGGCATTCAATGACATCATACAAAATAAGAACGATAGACCGAATTAACAACCGACCAACAAAGAGACCATTAAAAATCACACGCCATGACACTGCCGATAATAAACTAGGTACACCAAACAATACGTACTGTCCAAGTATTAAGTACATTGCTTGACCTAGAAACAGATCGTTTACCATTGAATGGGCATTTGGAAACTCTAAAACAAAAGAGGTACGAACCGACGGACGTACATAAATCAGCCTGAGTTCGGACGTAGAAGGAATTTGAATGGTTTTTTATTTTATTTTTCAACGCGTAGTACAAGTTTGAGCGTGTATTTCGCATAAAGAAAAATGCCAAGCGAGAATATACCACGCTATTATTTGTTTATCTGGAAATATGCAGGACTCAATATTACATGTAACGTATAATTTAATTAAAAAGTTTGCCTTCATAGGCGTGCATATCTTTATAAATTATATCTTGTATGTGGTTCTGATGTATCAGCCGAATTATTTTGAAGTCTTATATTGAAATTGGTTGTGATAATCATACAACCTCTCAGGCTGTCCCATTAATAAAGTTAGTAGTATGTTCGTATAATGCAGAATTAATAGAGGATTATTAATTATCGGTTTAAGACATATCGATAAATAAAAATAATAATAAAAAATAAAATAAAATTTATTTTCACTATAAGTAACATTGTTTTAAAATAACAATTGAAGAGTTGTGAATAAACAGTCCTAAATGTCAAATGTAGAAGACTGGTGCCTATGTAAGTTCGGAGATCCGTGTTACAGGTCAACCCACTTCCTAGTATTTTCTCTCTACTGTGTTCTTTCGAAAATAGGACAACAACAATTTGATTTATAAATAATAATTACATAAATGTCCGAATTAAAAATGAAGTTTCACAAAAAAAGCATTTAAAAATAAAAATAAATAATAATAAATTAATTGGATTATGTGTGATAAATGGCATAATATCTTCTGTTGGATTCAACTACTATGATAAAAAATCTGTATTTTATTGCTAAATTACTGTGAACAAATAGAAAAAAAATAGTTCTTTCTACGAGATAGTTCGTTCTTCCTCACGTATAAAGAAAAGATTAATAAATATTAAAGGAAGTGTACCTATTGATTGTATTAGTAGAACTCATAGAATCGTAACAAGTGTTGATATTAAGAATACTAATGGTATTGCCACCAATACAGACCATGTTCATAATATTAATGACGACGCACCTACCACCAGACACAGTGGTGCTAACACAACTGGTGCGCACACAAAAAACTTTGACCCTCCCGAACGCTCGGACAATATTGTAGAAACAAAACGAGACGAAAGTTCACTTAATTATAATCCCGATCCTCGGTTATTGTAAAAGTCAGAAACGCGTTAATTAGACGTCGTGTTTTCTTGAGGAGTAGGCGTGCAATCGCCCCGAGGCGACGCATTGGTTTAAGGACAAGCTGATGTTATCTATATGCATTTTAAGGGGCTAGACATAACCCACGCGAGGTTTTTTACTGTTCAACTTTTTTATTGAGGAAGCGATCTGGTGCCCCGTCCATTCTTACTATGATCCCAATTTTTTACTTTTGATAAAAACGCGTATATTGTATCCAAAGGATAAGTGTGTGTTCACTTTTGAAATTTCTCTTTGTATGTAACAAACTCTTTTTTGTCATTTTGTAACACAAACATTTTTTTTTTATTTGAATTATTGAACAACTATTGATCATGTGGTACCAGCCGAGTGGTACTTCCCTCGTACTAGATGTCGTAAGAGGCGACTAATAGCGGTATATCCATCTGAAACTGTGTAGTTTAAATTCAACAAGATTATGGGCAACAGCATTAACGTCGCAAAGCTATGCTCTGCGATTGCCACGACGCTTGTTTAACGCGGCTATTATAGGCAATTGGGCATATTCCCCCTTTCTTATGGAGGCCTATTTTCAGCAGTGGACGTTTTACGTCTATTATGATTGACGAGCCCGATGGCGCAGATGGTAGTGATCCTGTCTTGTGCACCAGGGGTCGTGGGTTCGATTCCCACCCAGAGCAAATATTTATATGATGATATTTGTGTTTCCTCTGTTGTCTGGCGTCCGTAACACAAGTGCTTTAAGCGACTTACCACGGAGTCAGGTCAATGTATGAATTTATTATTATTATTTATGATGATGACAATGATGATTGAACAGTTCCAAGTTTTTCTATCCCTGTCTGCTTCTCCTTAAATATCTCTTGTATAATTAAACATGCAAGTCGTTAGAATTATTTTTATTTACATCCCAGTTTTATTTTTAATTAAATGTCACTTTTACAAACTTTGTACAAGTCTAATTATTTATATATAGACATTGACACCATATTTCACTTCTATAAATATTTATACTTCCATCCAGCCAATGAATTGTCCAAAGTTGGACACCATGAGATGTTTATTGAAGCGGTGGATTCTTAAAGATATATGAAATATTTATATCGAATTGTGTAATCAATTAAAGATTATTCGCACGTGTTAATTTAAGCTGATGTAAACATTAAAAAATGCGCCTAATTTAAAAACAGTACATAGTTTTTGTTACAAACATCACTATATAGTATATAACAAGTCACTTCCCGCTGTCTGTCTCTATGTATGCTTAGATTGTATCTTAAAAACAATATAACGGATTTCGATACGGTTTTCCAAATGGAAGGTTTATGTGTATAATACATGTATAATATAGTATAAAAACAATAATAAATTTATAGTTTTCTAATGTGTTGTCATTATTAATCACTTTCTTTTGCGCTTATATTGAAAACGCTGACTGATCCTGACAATATAGATCAAAATAATGTACAACAGTTTTGTAAATCTTAAAAAGTTCTATAAAAAAGATACAATATATTTATTTTATTTTCAATGCATTAATGCAAAGCCGGTGCAGGTTGCCATTAACTTTATATGCTGTTTAACATACATCTTAGATAGTTTGTGTGAACTTATACTAGAGGTAGACCCATTACAAAGGTATATAAGGTCTGCATTGGTACCTCACACTCACTTATTTCGCCAAATCGGAACTAAGCAATATTCGCATTGCCTGTTCCGTTTTGAAGAGTGAGAGAGGCAATAAAATTACTAGGTAAATGTGACATAACATCTTGAGTTTACAGATTTGGCGATACGCTAGTGATGTCTCTGTGATGACACGAGCGTCTATAGGCTGCGGTCACGTTTATCATCAAGCCCTTTTGCCGAAACATATGATCGTTTGACGACGACATATTAAACAAAAACTTTGCAGTAAGTTCGGCTATACTGATAGTTAAATCGTCATCTATCGTTTTCTGTACTTCAGTCAACTCTTTTCTACTCTATTGGTAACCTATTGCAATTTCATACGTACATGTTGTAAAGCCGCCGTGAGGTACCGGCAGAGTAGAATAGTACGTCCCCATGTACCAGGTATAGTAAAAGACGACTAAGGTACCGGAACCGATAGATATTGGTATATCCATCTAGAACAGAGCAGTTCAAATGCACAGGGTGGGATGGGCAGCAGCATCCCCGTTACTAAAGCTGCGGTCTGCGATTGCTAACACGCTTGACCAGCGCGGCGATTATGGGCAAAATTCCCCCTTTCTTGTAGGGGCCTATGTCCAGCAGTGGACTTCCAATGGCTGAGTGATGAATGCAACATAATACCATCAAGTCACGATGTTGCAGATGCTCTGGCTATATCCTAGTGACAATACTTTACAAATTTATTCTGAAACGCTGTCTCCGTACTTTATTTACTGATGCTGCTTCTCTAACTTTATAACCCTATTTCTGATGTACGTTACTTTATGTATATATTTTATTTTTGTATTGTTTTATTAGTTATTTATGTATATATATATATATATATATATATATATGTGTATATTTTATATATGATATGCATTTATTGCGTTTATTTATACAAATACGTATGCCACGTTTATTTATTTTGTATATATATTGCCTGCACCACTATATATATATATATTGTTTTGTGTAATGGTTGACTGGGAGATAATGCCATCTGGCATTAAGTCCGCCATTTGTACATTTTGTAACATTTTGTGCAATAAAGTTAAATAAAAAAAAATACTAGTATCAATTAAAAGGTTTACTATACGTACTGTTTGCTTGTTACTTGACTGGACAAAATTCCCCCTTTCTTGGGGAGGTCTACATCCAGCAATGGACTTCCAATGGCTGGTATGATGATGATATTGTAAAAAAAAATATTAGGACATACCTTAAAATTTGAATTACATAAAAACTATTGTTCTTTCTGTGGACATGCATGAAGTACAAAATACATCATGCGCGGCCAATTACGGGACTCCAAAATGCCAGTCGGAATCCAGCATAAAAAGGTTGCTGTCAAAAATGTTATCAGCGGCGATATGATCTCGATACGACAGGCGCGATCGTGCGATACGCCAGCTAAACAATTAGAAGCTATTAGACGATCGATTGGGTACCGTTTCGATGGGTAACGTAGGCTGCGTTATATACCGAAGCGTAATTTCATACGAGATGTTTCTGAATGCGAAAAATTCTAATTAAGCAAAGCCTTTATTAATGCTGACGTTTTAAAAAAATTCCATTCATTTGGGTGAGTCTTTTTTATATTTCTATCTTTCATAGTTTTTGCGTAAAAAGTTGAACATTCGCGCCGCCCACGCAAAGAAAGCTCTTAAGACATATTTTTCGCTACAATTGATACTATTGATCCTCCGCTCCTATTAGTCGTAGCGTAATGTTGTATAGCCTAAGTTACTCCTCACTATATTAACTATTTTCCAATGAAAGCCCCGTCCAAATCGGTCCAGCCGTTTTAGAGATTAGCCGGAACAAATAAACAGACAGACAAAAATTGTTAAAAAAATATTGTGATATGTTTACTGTATTTACATTCGTGTGTATGTAGTAGAAAGCGGTTATTTTAATATTACAAACAGACACACCAATTTTATTGTATTTATATGTATAGATTCGCTCAACATTACAACGAAAGTTTTATAAATATTTTGTGTACGTAAAAAGATGAAACTTAATGCCTTTTATAGGCATAATATTTAAGCTTTATTTAAATACTAGCAGCGCCCCGCGGCTTTTCCCGCGAAGTTTCATACTTTGCCGAATTTTCAAAAATCCTTTCTTAGTGCTTTCCTATGGTACAAAAAGAAAACCTGCGCATTATTTTTTACGTTTTACACTTTATTATATAATTGAGGATCTGCGTTTTTTATATAGACCCGCAGTCCCCCGTGAATGACCCGAGCGAGAATGGATTGAATCAGCGAAGTTTTATACTAATTTTCCACCCCCGTTTTATCCGTTTTACGTCCGTTTTACATCTATATATATATATATATAATATATAGATGAGTTTAAGTAAGTAAATACAACGTATACTTATGTATGACTTACGTTATAAAAAATATGGAATCACGTTGTATTCCCGGAAAACTAGAGAACCGATTTTAGTCAATTTTTGCTTACTACGAACAGATTGCTCCAAGCTGCGTCATGTGGTAGTTTATATGTCTATTTAAATCGCAATATTGTTTTAATGACAAACATATTTAGTTAAGGCAAGACAACGTCTGTCAGGTTAATTATTTTAACATTTACGCTTTATATTTATTAACGTTGAATATTTATTTTTATTTTGCACTATCATGTAATTTATTTTATTAACATTGAATTTTATCTGAGAATTTATGCCGATTGTTATTAAAAACCATGTGTGCATATTTTGTTTATTTCTGCAATTTTTATTAATCATTTTAAATTTACTTACTAAAAAAGAAAGCGAGAGATTTTTGTGTTATCATATACTCAAATACCGCAGTATTAGAAATAATTTTAATCGCATAAATTAACTTGATTTTTAGGTGACATATCTTTTAATTTTTTTTTTGTTATAACTTACATTGATTCATTATAATAATAAACGGGAATAATCCGCAAATCACATTTTTCTATAATTATAAATAGAACTAACATAATTAATTTGTTCTCATAAATATTTATTACAATAATAATGTATGTAAACGGTGTATATGATGACCAATCTTGGAGGTAGAGGTTACACGGTTCACGTGTGATGCTATCGATGTATTCTGGTATTTTTAGTACTTACCATAACGCTGCCATAACGAGAGCCGACACTCTACTAGTGATGTGCTTCAATCATAAACTCAATACCCGATTATTCAAAAAAGGTTTTAACCAAAAAGTTACATATCTATAAATACAAATGACCATGTGCCGTGTAAATGACTATATGCCGTGTAAATGACTGGGCTGATTCCGATAATTTTTGTTGTTTGTCAGCAGAAGGTCTTAAAAAGATAAAAAAATATGTAAGGGTTACACTTGTAATCTTTAAGTGATGGAATCAGAAACGAGATCTGTGAAAGAACCAAAGCTACATAGCCCGGTAGATTTATAAGTTGAGGTGGCAGTGGGTAGGACAATTCGTAGGAATAATCTATGTACGATGGAGTCCTAAAGTTCGGGAATGGAGACCTCATAACTGCAATCGCAGCGTAAAGCGTCCACCCTCAAGGTAGAGATACGATCTGACTAAATCCGCTGGATCGCACTGGACACATGCCACAACACAACCAGTCTTATTAGAAATCGCTTAAAGGAGCCTATGTCCAGCAGTGGACGTCCTACGGCTGATATGATGATGATGATGATACTCATAATTCATCTTTTGTCTGATATCCGTATAATAAGTTCTTTATTTATCTTGGTGAAGTACCTATGAGATGACTTGTGAATGTATTAAATTATTTATTTATCAATGCAGCCATATAAAGCAGACAAATAGCCTAGCCAAAGATGGATTGTGCCAATTATTGCCGTGCTGGGCAGGTACCAAGTCTGACAAAAGCAGCATAGCTTTCTGGCAGGAATGTTTTTGCCCGTCCTCGCTATGTTACATCTGTCGCCTTTTATGACAATTAGTACAGTAGTTTCTTACTCTATAAAAAGAAATCCCTTTCGACATTTTACATGCTTCATATTTATCCCGTTACGCATCTCCGTCTCTTACTATACTATTCGTTTACCGATAAGGAAGTTTAATATTCTAGATATGTGGAATTAGAAATGGCTGATGATGATGTATCCGCAGGACACGCTCTCTCTGTTTTTTTTTTATATTATGAAGTCAGTAAACAAGCTTACGGTCCGTTTGATGATAACTATAGCCGCTACTGTAATCACAAGGATATCACTAGCGTGTCACTAACACTGTAAACTGAAGGTACTATTTCACATTTACCCAGTAATCTCACTGCTGCTCTCACCCATCTAACTGGAATACTGATATCTGATATTTTAACACGGTAGAAATAGATGAGAGTGAGGTACTAATGCAGACGACCTTTGTAAATGGTCTACCTCTTGAGATTAATAATCATGAAACTTTACTTGCCCATGTAAAAGTTAGGTTAGGTTATGTGACATTTGTGATGTATGTTTTCGTATATCTAATTTACTGTAAATTTAAACATTTCTTCTTTTACTATACAGATCGTTCGATTTTAATCGTCACCGCTGACTATAGAAGCTCGTACCACTAGCGCTTTGCAAACCTTGTGTTTTAAAGATATTATGTCATGTCATAAAATCATGTCGTCTCTTTGCTATACAAGCTATTGTTCTGTCCTTTCCCTCTTACCTATCTTAAAAGTCGCTTTGTGTTCCTTGGGGAAAATCCAGCCACGAAAAATCCCTAAGATCGTTAGAATTTATCACTCAAAATACCTCTGCATTCCACAAGCTTCTATAGCAAATCCTTTACGGTTCAAGGTGTTCGTTTGCGGAATAACCTCCCCCTTGAAGTGAGATCTGCTCGTTCTCTTTCTATTTTTTAGAGAATGGTGATCTGTCACTTTGATTTTGCTTTTTGATTCTGTCACTTTCCTTGTTCTGTAACTTTATCTTGTATATGTATTTGAATTATATGTTTGTGTATTATATGTACTCGTATATATGTATGTTTATTATTATGTATGTATGTACTAAATGCACCTCAAACTTCCAACAGCTTTGGCAAAGGTTGCCTGTAAAAAATTGTATTTAGCGATAACGCCGCCTCTTGTAGGTACCTACTATTCCATGTTTTTGAGATGTTCTTGTGTTGTTTTCATTGGTGTACAATAAAGAGTATATTATTATTATGTCACATTACCCAGTAATTTCACTGCCTTTTTCATCCTTCAAACCGGAACACAGCAATAAGAACACTGTTGTTTGTAGGTAGAAATAGGGGAGAGTGAAGTATCAATGGGACGACGAAGTGACCTTTGTATGGGGTCTACCTCATATAATCTGTTATTCTTCTTCTAGGTAACTTTTCCACTATTCCTCTATTATATTTTCCACTACATACTAAAATTGTGAGTCGTAGTACGGTCTAGGCATACGGCTTTTTTACTTAATCGAGTAAAATAGATCGAGTAGAACAGATTTCACGTCACTAGAGTGAAATAACAGTACAGCATCATTTCATATGCGGACACCAGTTTAATTTGGAGCGATAAGGCCAAAGTCTATCAATGGCGGAAATTTCATGATATTATCGACCAAAAATGTTGATCCCGATAGTGGCGCCACCTACGTGTCGTAAAATGGGCTTTTAATCTAGATCGTTTTTTATGGCGGAACTTATTAATTTTTAAAGTTCACTATTTATTTTGTTATCGTAAGAATAGTGTCGAACCATAACTTTAATAAGATATTGATTCTAATAAATCTTCTATTTAGTATTTTGTATATTTAATTTTTACTAGTAATGCCTCTCGGTTTCACCCGCGGAGAAACTACGAAATCACCATCGAAATACAGAAAATAAAATAAAACTTAAATATTTTGATAATAATATTTATTTAATTAACTTTATTGCACAAAATGTTACAAAATGTACAATTGGCGGACTTAATGCCAGATGGCATTATCTCCCAGTCAACCATTACACAAAACAGAAAAAAATTATATATATAGTGGTGCAGACAATATATATACAAAATAGATAAACGTGGCATACATATTTGTATAAATAAATGCAATAAATACATATGATATAAAATATATATATATATATATATATATATATAGAATATCAATTAGCTTAGAACGCAAATACGGAAAAATAAATGATTTTAAAAAACAATATCTTTGGTTTCAAATTTATTATAGAAAAAATATACTAAACTTAGTATGTTTAAATAATAAAGTACACGAAACTAACGACTACTTCGCGAAAACTCATGTGATCATGAAACTTCATGAAAAAAGAAACATATCTTTTAAAATATATAACTTAACTAGCAACCCGCCTCGGCTTTGCACGTGCAATGAAAATAAAAAATGATTATTGTTGGTTATCCATATTCCATATTATGTCTATTTACAACATAATACTAGAAACTTCTAAAATTCTTAATATTCTTCTACTTTATTATACATTCCTCTTGAATCACTCTATATATATGTGTATAACGAACTCATCTGATGGGACACGCATACAGCCACCCAACTCAAGCAAAAAGTATGAAGTATACTATTTTTATAATTAACTTATTAAATATTTTATTTGCAACATTAACGCAGTACTAAAATAAAGTCATAAAAAGGTCCAAACAATAAAAAATTGCAAGCAATACCAAATTTATTATTCAATTCGTTCGAAAACAATTTCGTATGCGGTGTGATATAATTTTTATGCGCCAATGGACGCCATTAACGGAGTGTATCTGCCAATAATATAATAAAAAAAATGTGTTTGTCCGTCCTGTCGGCTTGTGAGTAACGATTATTGTAAATTGTAGTATTGTCGGCCTGTTGTTCATTGGTTGATTAATGAACTATGAGGCCTTTTAAAATTTATACGTTTTGCGTATTGATATAGTTTATTTTGTGGAATGATAAACTGGTTTATACCGGTTCCGAGTTATGACAATAAAGTAATTTTATTATTGATAAATGTTTCTATGTCAGCAGAAACCTTATTGGAGATTTGAGGCTCTTAAAAGATTATTCGGAGGTTGAATTCAATTGAATGTCGATGTTGTTAAAAATATATAAATACAAAATAAATAGAGAGCGTTGATATGCTGTCGCTACTGATATTAAAAAACAATAGAAGCAATAAATATGTTTTTTAATCTGTCCAACATTCAAGCATGATATTGTTTAATTTAAAATTACTCGAGCAAGAACGCGCGCACAAAATGGCTGCCTAACATGTCAAATGTCATAAAATTATGAGTGAAACCGCGGGAAACTTGGCAACTATTCGAAATGATGCAACCGTTTTCGCATTTCCCTATGTAAATAGAGTTTACCGTTATATTAGTGTTACTGACAAATTATTTTTGAATATTTTATGACCGCCATATTGTCGGACGAATCAATGCCCTGACGGTTGGCATTCATTCAAAAATAGCCGCTATCTCGAATGTTATAGAAGTCGCAATTGTAAATTCAGTTAAATATCAACCGCTGATGATTTCTATGAGTATTTTAAATTGCCACTCAATGAAACGTAAATATTATTGGAATATCGGTTCTATTCGTTATTTATGTTGAATTTTGATGTTAAATTTAAAATTGGCTTTTAGCTGTCTGAATAATTGGTTTTGGAAAAGGTTTACAATTATTACTTCGTGCTTAGGTTTATTTTATGGAATCGTTTGTTACGTTTGAATTTATTTCGTACTATTTATCGAAAGTTCACGTTGGAGTGTAAAGTTACTCGTTAAAAAGTTTTTTTTATTATTCGGGCAAAATTTGAAAATACAACAAACTAATTGTGCTAAGCTTTCAATTGAGTCTTGACACTGTTTATAAGTAATTTTGAATTTATTCACCTATTTGATGAAAATGTAGCCTTAAAGACACCTCGTATCTTTAATCATGTGTAAATGTTCACGATAAATGACATGTTCGACCTCTTCAAAAAGCGATTAGCCGAGCATGTAATTTTAAATTATTAGAATTGTTTATTTTTTTTTCTTTTTGTTTGCATTTAATTAGTATGGTAACGAATGTGTGTATTTATTTATTTGTGTATTTATTTCTCTATGTATTTAGGTCCTCATGTAAGTGATGTCTTTATGATAATAAATGTCTTCAAACCGAAACTGATGTTTTGACTAAAATATTCGATTGGGACATCTTACGGGGGAGGTTCTTTTATACTCTGCCATCAACCACCAGCAATGGAATGAAACGAAAAAAAACTAAAGGCTATAATTAAAGTGAAAATTTATTATCATGTAATTAATTTTTTTTTATAATTTTTAAAAGTATTATTATATAATAAATTTATTTATTATTGTACATAAAATTTATATATTTATTTATTTAATAACAACACAATTATTGATATTTTTGTTTAATAGGACTAGATCGACAGACATATAAGTACCTTGAAGATAATATATCATCTAGAAATATTCTTACCTCTCTCATCCTTAAAACTGGAACACAGCAATGCAAACACTGATTTTTTAGCGGTAAAATTCGGTGTGAGTAAGGTACCAATGCAGACGACCTTTTTATGAGGTATACCTCATGTAAGTTAATTTTTTCCTCATGTTTTTGGATTATCTTGTTGTACCTAATCTCCTTAAAATTAAAAAAGCCATCGTATCACCCACTGGAACCCACCCATTGACATAGGCTCAGATAAATGGGAAATTTCGCCCATAATGTCGCGCTGGGCAAGCTTGTTGGCAATCGCAAAGCGTAGCTTTCACGAAAGAGATGCTGCTGCCCATCCCCGCCCTGTACATTTGAGCTACACTGTTCCGAATCTTAGTTGCGTCTTACGAGACCTGATATAGACGGAGGTACTATTCTACTGGCCGGTATCTCACAGCAAAAAAAAGTATTTTAATGAAAATAAAAATTATTTTTTTACTCAATAACTGAAAAACCACGACCCGTGAGCCGAAACAGTGACATCCAAACGCGCGCGGGGCCAATTCGAAATTTAAATAAACGTCAGGGTTGACAATCAAATGAAATTAGGCGAGACCGTCCGTGAGTCCGGCGTATAAATTGTGTTGTAATTGCTGCCATTACTTCGTCCGAGCGGTGCGCGGCAACCCTGTGATTATCGCGTCACCCTGTAATCGGCTGTTTGCTATAAAAGGGGATAAGTGAACTTTGACACGGTGCTTTTTTTTTAATGATTTAGCTAATAGTTCTATCTATGAGGACTTCCCATATATATATATTATAACCTATATAATCTATACATCTTTTAATAAATAATATTGAAGTGTCTATCGGTAATTCAATATTAACCAAGAAGGATCATGCGTTAGAACCCCGCCTAATTTTTTGTTTGTTTTGTATCTGGATGTTAAAAATAAAAATAAATACGCGATAGCTTAAACGGTAACCATTTGAGATCTCGTGTCAATTTATTTTTGGAGGATATAAGGCAACAGTTTGAATTCTAAATGTAATAATTAAATTCATTTAACAATATTTGTTTTAATATAATGACCTGTGGGCGTAAAACAGAGGTACGAAGTTAGATGAAACAAAAGCATAAATGATGCTAGGTTTGTTGTAACACAGAAAATACCTAGAAATAAAAGCAGTATAAATAGCAACTATTTGATGGAAAATTGGAAAAAACATATATCAAATTACCTACTGAGCTGCAAGTTACTGAATATCTGAAAGTACAAAGCAACTTAAAATAGATATTTCAAACGAAGTATGTCTGATATTCATTTTGGTATCTTTATATATGTTACCGGACAAACCCGATTTCAGGACAAACCAGTTTTGCCTAGGCGAAACCAGTTATTCCTATACGCGATAGGATTAACTAGTATAGCCTAGTTCAAACTAATTTGTCCTAAACCCGATAGGATAAACCAGTTTAGGCTAGTCCAAATTAATTTGTACTAAGCCCGATAGGAATAACCAGATTAGGCTAGGCCAAACTAGTTGATCCTGATATAAATACGCACACTCCAGGATAAACTGGTATGGTCTAGTCTGAACATTATAGTATATCTAGAAAGTTAAAATAAATAACCTAACCTAACCTAACCTAACCTAACCTAACCTAACCTAACCAACCATACCAGTACCAGTAACCATACCAGTTTATCCTAAAGTTAGTACAAATTAGTTTGGACTAGGCTATACTAGTTAATCCTATCGTGTATAGGAACAACTAGTTTCGCCTAGGCAAAACTGGTTTGTCCTGAAATCGGGTTTGGCCGGTAACATATATATAGAACTAGCAAAGCCCCCGGTTTCATCCACGTAATCACAGAACTTAATATATAAAGGTTCCATTAACACCCAAAAGTTAGTTTTAATGAAACTCCTGCCGGTGTTGGCATTAACAAACCGCTGTCTTAAAGCTAGGTTAGAGCAATTCAATCCCCGGCAGTTTCATCTATACATATAAATAAATTGGAGTGTCTGTTTTTAATATTAAAATAATCGCTTTATACTACATGTATATAAATGTGCATACGGTACACATACCAAAATTTATTTTTTTACAAACTTTGCCTGTCTGTCTGTCTATTTGTTCCAGCTAATCTCTCAAACGACTGGACTGATTTGGACAGGATTTTCACTGGCAGATAGCTTATGTAATAAGAAGTAACTTAGGCTTTATTTCGTTACACTAAGACTGAAAAAAGCGGAGCATTAATAAAAAATGTGGCAAAAACGGGTGAAAAATTTACGTTAGCACGCACCTAAGTTTGTAATTTGTTTGGCGCGTGGAAATTTGTAGTTCGAAAGAAAATATGCTGCCCAAAGCCACACAGCTAGCCATCAATATAATCTTTAACACTATAATATGCTTTTGCTTCTGTATTTATCTGTTTTGTGTCAATATGTGTTTATCTAGATCAATACCAGTTCGTCAATCAACATAATTTGTCCTGAACAATTGATAATCGAGCGATTGGGGCATATCTGTTTGACGTGATTGTTTGGAAATTTGATACGCAAAAACTAATCAACGAACAAACGTGTTTGTGTGTTAACTGGAATCGCTTAAATATCCTTAACAATCGTTATCGGTCGGACAACACAAATATAAATGGTTCATTGGATATTGTGCTTTATTACGTGAGCGGTAAAGGCTGCGCGTGATTATTCAATAATTTTGACTACGCTGTCAATAGTTGAATCAAATCGGTTAAAGTTTATAATTGTGTTAGAGTTTATCGTTTAGTGGATTAAAATTTTTCCTTAAAATTATATATTTATTAAATTTTTGACGGGCTCGATAATGTAGGTCTTAGTAATCTAATCTTGTGCGCCAGGGGTCGTGAGCTCGATCCCCGTAAAGGAAAAATATTTACATGATGATTTTTGTTATTGTCCTGTGTCTGGGTATTAAATATATTTGTTTAATTGTGTTGTTATCCTTTTTTTGTCTGATTTCGCAACACAAACATTAAGCGACTTACCACGGAGTCAGGTCAATGTATGAGATGTTGTGTAAATATTTTATTATTATATAATAAATGGATAGCCGAGAGGTAATGGTGGAGGAGAATAATACCTTCCTCTGTACTAGATGTCGCAATAGGCGGCTAAGATACCAGAACCGACAGATGGCGGTATATCCATCCGTAACATTGTAGCTAGAATGCAAAAAGCTGCGCACTGCGATTGCCTACACGCTTTTCCAGCGCAACAATCATAAGCGAAATTCCCCCTTTCTCGGGGAGGCCTTTGTCCAGCAGTGGACTTCCAATAGCTGTAATGTTTATGATTATGATATTATGAAACTTTTTGCTACAAATTGTGTGCATAAATGTGATTGACCAAATGGCGCATTTAGTATCTTGTGCGCAATGGATCTTGTGGATTTCTTTTGCCACTAATGAAAAACAGTAATTCGGTGAAAATGTATGCTCGTTTTCTGGCTAATTAAAAATATGTATTTAAGTATTATATTTGTAATTCCTCTGTTGTCTGATATCCATAACACAAGTATTTGCATTGGTACCTCACTCTCACCTATTTCCAGTACCATATAGAATTGTTCGCATTGCTGTGTTCCTGTCTGAAGGGTGAGAGAGGCTGTAGTGATATCCTTGAAATATTACAAGTGTTTACAGGCTGCAGTGACACTTACTGGTACGCGGACTGTATGCTTGTTTGTCGACCTGACAAAAAGAAATACAAGTAGCAATAACTGGACGTTTTACAGTTGTTACAATAAACGTGACAAACGAACCACAGCTACATAGTAATGTCCCAATTGCGACCTCCACAAAGTCTCAAACTCTCTTTTAACTAAGAGCGCTACAATTAACATCATAAATTTAGCGCTAGATATAACATGAAACTCGATTTAAATCGAGATATTTCTACAGATATATCTTTGAACCTCAGCCTGAGTCACAAGTTATTTCTGAAATAAGCGACAGTATTAATTTGCTGTTACTTCAGATGAAGAATAGCCTGTAGACGTTCATGATATCACAAGAATATCACTAGAGCATTGCCAATCATATCATTAATGAGACAAAGCTGTGTACACTTCACAATAAGTATATATAATAAAAATATTGATTTATTTTCCTCCCCTTACCATAAAGAATTAAACTCCAAATCCATCAATAAAACTTAGATTAAATAAGTTTTAAATTAGATAAACTAGAAAGGTTTAATGTCGTCTAATCGCACAACGCATGTTGTGTGAACCTACATATTGTACACTTAGTTATAAGTTCTGGCTTATGTATGCGTGTTATCACGGTGTAACAATTACTGGTTTACCAATAAATAAATAAATGTATTATGTCACATTCCCCAGTAATTTCACTGCATCTCTCACAATACGATTCTTATTTGGCGGTAGAAATAGGTGAGTGAAGTACCAATGCAGGTGACCTCTGTATGAGGTTTACCTTATATACCTTAAGCCAAAATAATACAATATATAACAGTTCGATATACAGATTAAAGGGCGTCCAGCGAAGAACTGCAACCTCCATTTGAGCTTTAATGTAACATCATTTAGTTTACTCCTAATTACTGGTCCGTGCCGCACTACGGTACATTAACATGCAGGCCCGGGCTAGCCATGTTTGGATGTGGCATCCGAGAAGGGACCGGTGATGTAATATCTATATCTATCAAACTGTAGTGTCATCACTGACAAATTGACAGCTTCCAGCTGGATAACCTTCAAGCCTCGAAATTTTTATGCAAGGTTCAAAAGCAATTAATTAGCAAAAATTCAACCCAAACTATTTAAATCATAAATTCCCACAACGTCTCATATATTGACCTGACTCCATGATAAGTCGCTTAAAGCTTTTGTGTTAGGGACATCAGACAACAGTGAAATCACAATTATACTACTCAAATACATATATTGAACACTCAGACACAGGACAAACATAAATGTTATCACCTAAATATTTGTTTTGAGCGGAGATCGAAACCCACAACCAATGGCGCTCAAGACAGCATCACTACCATCTGCGCCATCGGCCAAATCTAGTTATAACGTGCTCGCTGACTAACAGTTAAAAATCAAATTAATGACACATTAATTTTTTTTTCCTTTTTTTAAATTATAATATCATCATTAGACATAAGTTTCCTCAAGAAAAGGGAAGTGTCACCCTTAGTTGCCCTGATGGGCAATTGTGATCGTAGAGTGTAGTTCCACAACGGTGATTTTGCCTGCGACGACGGTGATCCTGATTCTTCTATTCCCACTGAAATTCATATATTTAACACCCTGAAAAAGACACCTAAAACACAAATATTCCTTTTACAAATATTAAAAATATAAAACCACGACCACGACCCTTGGCGCACATAGTAGGAATACTATAATTATCTAAAAACAAGATATTACGTTTGTAACGTTCAACTAACATCAATTTTGATCAGATATGCAGGAGCCGCTGTACTTAGAAATGCCTTAGAGCATCATTTTGTCTCAAAACTGGTATACCATGAGGTACCAGCAGAGTAGAATAGTACCACCACCTGTATCAGATGTTGTAAGAGGAGGCTAATGTACTAGAACCGACAGTGTAGTGTAGCTCAAATACAAAAGACAGCAGCATCCACATTGCAAAAGCTGCACTCTGCGATTGCCAACACACTTGTCCAGCGCGGCAATTATTGGTAAAATTCCCTCTTTATTGGGGAAGCCTATGTCCAGCAGTGGACTTCTAATGTCTGTAATGATGAAAACTGGTATTTCGGATACCAGAACTTGTTTTCTGGTGAAGCGTAAACAAATGAAAATCATACATAACATCACATAGAATAACTCAAGATGCAGAAGATTCCTAATTCAGACCTGGCGTTCAATATTGTTAGGTATAGCCATGTAGTTAAAAACGCTTGTCGAGATGCAGGCAAAAATATCATTATCTCTGTTGTAAATACAGCAGGAGCGAAAAATTTATGCAGTGTTAACACATATTCATATTTTGGCGTAAACGTCATTTAATTTACTCCTAATTAGTGATCGGTACCGCCCTACAGTACATTAACATCCGAGCATGTGTTGCTCATATCTGGATGTGGCATTTGGGCCAACTATACTTGTAAGCTATGTGGTACTGCAAAACAGTAGGCACATCACTTTGTTCCTGGCAGTAAAAAGCACTTTTTTATTTGATCAGGTCAAGAAAAAAACATACAGTATGCGTCACTGTAGCCTTTAAACGCTGGTAATATCACTAGGATATCACTAGCGCGTTGCTAATCGTATGACTTGAACATATTATGTTACATTACCCAGTAATTTTACTGCCTCTGTTACGCTCTAAACTAGATCGCAGTAACGCAAACAGAACTATTAGGTGAGGGCTACCAATGCCGATGACGATGCCAATGACGACCTTTGTGCCTCTTGAATAAATCAGAACCGAAAGATAGCAGTATGTCTAAAATGTCTAAGTTTCAGAACAAATACAAAGCTATCATATACGATTGCCACGACGTCTACCCGTTGTAAACCTAATAGTAGTCCAGAATCAAGTCTAAAACATGTAACCTAAAACTGAATCATAGTCATAATAGTCTTGAAAATCTTGTGCCCACAATCCAACCAAGAATCGACAATCTTATATTTGCAAATATCTAAAGTGAAACTACTGTCTAAATTATTTGAATTACTTTTATGGTAGAATATTTTAAATCGTCATAATCATATCAGCCATAAAAATTAGGCCTCGCCAAGATAGAAAGATGTTTGTCTATAATTGCCGCGCTGGGCAGGCGTGGTGGCAATCGCAGAGAGCTTGCGAAGAGGATACTGCCGCTCATCCTCATCCTGTAGTATTTAAGCTGCACTATTTCGGATGGATATACCGCCATCTATCGGTTCTCTTACCTCAGTCGCCCCTGACGACACCTGGTATAGAGGGAGGTACAATTCTACTTTGCCGGTACCATACAGCTAATATAAAAGATTGAAATGCAACACAAAAAATCAATAATTGTGCATTTAGACCATACCATATCCATTGAATAGTCTCATTACTTAGTTCACGAGGGTTAACGCAAGTGGTTGGACGCACTATCAGCTTAACTGAGTTAATTACTGCGTGGATTGAAACGTCCCAGTTCACGTGATGTCCACCGGACATACTAACAGGTAATTTTAGTATCAACCCTCCATTGGAAATTATATAGTAAATGTTATGACAACTGCCCCCAAAGGCTCTATTTTATAAAATAATTAAATTTTTATTTCTATTTATTTTTAACGAGCTTTGATGTGATAATGCACGAAGCCTTTTTGCGTGATAGAATAAATAATGGAGAGAACCATATTAGAACCAAAGTAACCAATATAGCCGATGGGAAAGTTCTAGTGACGAAGGGCTGGGCACATAGCTTGGAGAATCGATGGCCGACGAGACTGCAACGCTCAAAAATGGAAACTATTTATACTACAGCCATTGCATCGTACGACATCCACACTCATTTATTCTTGGTACAACCGACCTGGCCCTTCTGTAATACCTTTTCTACCTGGTTAAGGCATGTTCGCCTAGGTCACCCTATATCAAGTCATCAATTAATAATAATAATATTTATGCAGTCATTCTACTATAATCCATCCTTTATACATGTGTAAACCGTTTGAACATTCCTTTCTCTATTAACACATCATCATCTTTTACACCAAGTTGATCCCTTATCACACTATTCTTTAATCTATCTCTCAAAGTCACGCCATACATACTTCAAAGTGCTTTCATTTCTACAGCATTTATTTTACTCGCATGCTTCTTCTGTCATTCCCAACATTCACTAACATATGTCAGTGTTGCTTTCACCTGCCCAGTGAAATACAATGCGTGGTGACGTAAGACGTCACTGAGACATATGACAGATGTTCAAATGATTGGTTGGAATGATAAAGTGCCCGTTTCCCCTAGTTGTGTCCGAGAGCTAGCAAAGTGTCCATACTCCATGATTTTTGTTTATCTGTTGAGATAAATCTGAAATGTCGGTGCTAAAATTGCACTTTTGACTAAATTTTATAGATAAATATATCAATTTACAAAACATCTAACACCTTAACCTGACTTTGAAATAAAAACTTAGAAAGTTATATCACAGATAGTAGACAACAGAGGAATCACAAATATACTATTTATAACATTTATTTAACACCTAGACATAGAGCAATCACAAATATATATCACTTGAAGTACCTACCAACTTAGGTACAGATTAAACACTTGATAGATGTGACGTGCTACGAGGAAGAAAATAAAAAAAAGATGTTATAATAAGCTCAAAAAGTTCTTAATGAGTTTTAACAATTCCTCAAAAACATTTTCTCAAACAGTATTAAATAGGTAAAAGTAAATTTTCAAAAGAATTTCAAAATAATTGGGTGTTTCCGGAAGACAACAATATATAATGACAATGTAATATTATAAGCACAAAAATACATCAATGATAAAGGCAGTAAAAATTTAACTGAATCCTGAAATATCATTTTTCTCAAAGGATAAGGTATTTAAGGCTTCTGATCATGTAAAGAGTGTATGGCAAAATTTTCGATATATTTACACACAAAACAACCGTCCATGTGTCTATTTTATTTTAATGGTGAAAAGTTGCAAGGCATTAAGGAATTCCCAAAAATTCATTCACACAAATGGAATTGAACAGCCCATTTTAATTTTTTTCAAGTTGATCGCTTCATTTTGGAATCATCATCATCAGATCCACTGCTGGATACAGGCCTCCCGAAGTAATCTTCAATAGGATCAGGACCGGTTGTATGCGGCCTGTGTCCAGCGCGATCTTGCGGTTTTAGTCAGATCGTCTGTCCATCTTGCGGACGGATGCCCTACGCTCCGCTTGCCGCTACGTGGTCTCTATTCCAGAACCTTACGACTCCATCGGCCATCGGTTTTTTTCGATCGTTCAAAGAATATCCGAGCATTGCTCATAGCCCGTTGAGCTACTTTCAGTTGGCCAATAAGGCGTACGGTATCATGGTAAGAGACCACGTTTCGCTGCCATAGGTCATCGCTGGTAACATACTTTGATCGAAAACTTTTGACTGAGGCACTGAGGGATGTCGGACGAAAAGATGTTTCGCAGTTTTCCGAACGCTGCCTAGCCAAATTGGATTCAGTGACTGACCTCTTCCTTGAAGTTGGACTTACTTAATTGGAATTTTTGTCCTAGGTATACATACGAGTCAACAACTTCAAGAAGTGAGTTCTTAACTAAAACTGGGGTCAGAATAATAATAATGGAACACAATTATACTAAGTTTTTTCTCTATATACTACTTTCTTTTTTAAATATAACCTTAATTATGGATTAATCATATTGTTATATGTGGCATATATATGGCATGTCGTGTTAGCCTGCAAAAATTAGGGCATCACTGAGAAATGTATCCTACATGAATCTTATTATACATTGTAAAGTGAATGTCTTTTTGGTAGTCCAGAAAAAAAAGTTTAAATATTCAGAAGAATTTTGTTTACGAATGCAGCAACAAATCCAAATGGAATGTGGAACTTTCTAGTATTTACCATCACTGTACATATGAGGTGACCTCATACAAACCTCATACCTCACTCTCATCTATCTCTATCGGCAATAGCACTGCTCGCATAGCTGTTGTTTGAGGTTTGAAGGATGAGTAAGGCAGTAAAATTACTAGGCTATGTGACATAGAATGTTAATGTTACAAGTTTGGGAATGCGCTATGATATCCTTGTGTCATTATATGTCATATCAATCGCAAGACGTCCAATCCAAAAAGATCCTTTGGTCTATCCCTGTGTAATAACGAGAATCTAAAGATGACCTTTACTATACATCGGTTTATATGTTTGTATGTCGACCTGGTGGTATTGGACGGTGCAAGTTTTACGCTGTTCTTGCCGGTGTGTGGTCTCCATCCCGAAACCTAACGGCTTCAAGGACCGTTGGTTCTGCGTCCTATGTGCCCTGTCTATTGCTCTTGAACTGCACAAATTACGTAGTTGCACTTAAATGAGTTGTTTAATTTATGAAGCTGAGTTGCAGACAGACACATAGCTGACCTGACAACGTCTGTCAGGTCAGCTAGTAGTATCATAAAGGATAAAAAATGTTACTTCATAAAATCACTAGCATGTTAAACTGAAAGATTTGTTATAAAAAAAAACACTTATAAAACCTGCCTGAGTGACTATAATATCTTTACGATCAAATAACTCTTTCATTCACCAAACCCAAAATGGTTGACAGCTTTGATCTAATTAGTGGATCTTGTTTCAATAATTCACAACTAGCACACATGTTTCGCACAAAACCAATCTAAGACACAATTATGTAACGCGCTCAGTGGAGATTTGGTTTCGAACATCAATTCATTATCTAAAACACCAAGAGGAGCCTCGAATAGAGAAACAATTTAACACTTGGCGAGTTCCACAACGAAGGGTTTATTTGCAAAACATTATTATGCGAATAGAATACGTAAATAGTAATAATTTTCAACTGAAACATCGTATGAAAGATCGGCTTTTCATGTGTTACACATTTCTGAAACCTCATCATCATACCAGTCATTAGAAGTCCACTGCTGGACATAAGCCCCTTCAAGAAAGTAGGTGTTTGCCAATAATCGCCGAGCTAGGCAAACGTGAAGAGTGAGAGAGGCAGTGAAATTACTGGGTAATGTGACGTAATATATCCAAGTCACAAGGTTGGGTTAGTCCTGTCATTGTGTTGTTACGAGCGTCTACAGGCTGCGGTGACGCTCACGATTGATTACATAGACCTGTTTGTCGACTAAGTTAAATAAATAATCATCCACAGTTTTACATAGGCTCTCAACAATATAAAATTTTCTAAATGTAAATCGCATATATTCGCGACGGTGACGTGTCGTACATTCGTACCAGTGTCGCTTCTTGCGACATCTGGTAAAGACGAAGGTATTATTATTGGGTTGGATTCCCACGCAGAGCAAATATTTATATGATGACATTTGTGTTTTTTTTCTGTGTCTGGGTGTTAAATATATGTATTGTAGTATATTTGTGATTCTTCTACTGTCTAGCGCCCGTAACACAATGTTTTAAGAGACTTACCATGGAGTCAGGTCAATGTATGAAATGTTGTAAGAATTAATTTTTATTATTACTAATCTATTACTGCTGTAATCCGGAACTAGGTTTACATTTATATGTTCCACATTTCGGTCATCGCACGGTAACTTTTTTAAGAATTTAGTTAGTTATATTGAAACTCATTTTTTAACATGTTAACAAGTATTTTAATTTTTTATACGCAAAAATGTTGGAAAACGTTCCACGTAGAACGCAAGCAACTGAAACATGATAACTTTAAATTATTCAAATGAAAATGTAAGCAAAAGGGAAAACTGAAAATTGGTTACAATAGATTAACAGTAGCAAGTGACCAACTTAGAATATGATAATTATGTTAACGCTTATATACTTTAACGGTGATAATGACGACGACTCAAGGTGAGCATGACTAGAAACACCTGTTTTACGACGTTATACGGCTTTTAACGCAACGTTAATGTTAAATCACCATTTTCGCGTCCAAAGTAAAATTTAAGCAATCATTCTCTAAAAACGAGCGATTTTTCTCACCCCCACTGAATTGTATTTGCTTATTAATCAAATGATAAACAAAGGAGGCAAATGAATTACCTTTCACAGCGGTCTGAGGTCGAAGAGGTCACGTGACCTTAAAACTTGGAATCCATTTAATAAGGTGAAAGTATCAGTTAATCTTTTAATTCGATACAGAACCTTTATTTTATGGATCAAAGAGAAGCAAGCCCATTATATTTGTGGCTGCATTAACAGTTATTTTTTCTCGTCGCAATTTACACGAGGCTTTGAAAAACAGCCAATTTGCCATTGGAGAGGGCGGTGAAGAAAATTTTATTTGACTTTAAAGTTAAGCTAAGTGGGAGAGAATGATGCAAAGAAATTGATATTTTCTTTTGTGGATTACGAACACCAGATTCTAAGGGGGAATAAAATTAAATTTCTATAGAAAGTTTCATGGTATAAAGACATATCTTTGAGTTGTCAGCAAACTATACTGTGTGCAAATAAATTTTTAATTGTGCGATGTCATGGAATAGAAATTGACTTAGAGCAAAGATGAAGATTTTGTTATACGAATAAAGTCGCGAGAAGTGAATGTTGATAAATGAAATAGTTGATTGAGACTGGCTAGTAATGACTTTTTTTTTAACCGATTTTAAAAATAAGGATGTTATCAATTAGATATCGATACCTTCGAAAACTGTATACCCGATTTTAAAATATTTTTGTTTATTTTTACGCGTATAACCTAGAGATGGTCACATTGGTTCCAAAATAGGGCCTGATGATGGGTCTAAGGGAAATCGAGGGCAAACCTCAAATTTTAAAGTCACATAGTCCGTAGGTGTTTTTTAAAATTATTTGCATCTGATATTGATATCTGACGTCTTTATAACGCGGCTTTTTAAGCTCCTAAGTTACTTAGTCATTTGCCCAAAGTAACCTCTGAAAACAGTTGAAGCAATTTAAAACCAAAGCATTGTATATAAAATATCGAATGTAAAGAAACAATTAATGCAGTTATATTATGACAAATGAGCACCTAAATAAAAGGAAACGGTATGAAAACACACAAAAGTATAGTTGTCAACCAGCTCCCAAGCATCACATACCGAACACAGACTAAACAGGATATAACACCGAAACCCAAATAAACTCCCACAAACAAATTACACAGAAAGTGCAAACTCCAGCAGACACAAGGCGCAATCACAACAAGAAAACCGCATTACACTTTTATAAAAATGACGCTATCACGAAGACGGTCCCTCCGACAAGGTGTTAGGGGCACAAATAATTTATTACCTTCCACGACCACAGACAAGACGCGGGAAAAATAAGCAAACTACCCACTTAAATAGACGTAACAGTCCCAAGCAATGGCGGTCTAGCGAAAGGAAACCTTCGCGAAAGGAGCCGAATTCAAAAATCAACCGTCTCGATGCAGCAATACGGTCTTAGAGGCCTCGCCGCTACAGCATAGTTTCCTGCAAAGGGGTATAAATTTCGTGCGAGCGCAGGGAGGGAGCGTCGCGTCAACTTTATTTAATTTCATAATAAATTGCAATAATTGCATTAGCCGGGCCGGTGTAGAAATAAATCAGACGATAGCTCTGAAGAACTTCTCTGTTGAGTGGCGTAAATGACAGGCCATTGCCTCGTGAGGAATAAAAACATGAAATTTTGAGCGACGTAGCTGAGATTTTATCAACATTGCCCTCCGATTGTAGAGTGCGTCGACTTTGAGCAATCTAATTTCTCTCAGCGTATTTCTGGCTGCTCTATTAAATTGATAGCGCGAATTCGAGTCGCAAAGAGCCTTGAGTGAACTGTGAAAACTCACTTAAGAGCCTTAAACTACGGGGTTGAACAACAGAACAGTATCCAATCAGCATTAAATTACGGAGGCCGCTGTTAACACTATAATTGCGTCTATATATTACTGGAGAGACAAGTAACAGCGTCTGTTATCGGTCAGGAGTCCCCTGGACTTATGAAGATTCGATTAAGCCAACGGTGGATTAAGCCGACCCCGATTACGAGCGTACATGGAAAAACAATTAAGGAAAATACTGAACAATGACAGACTATAAAGTTTGTCTTTGTTTTCTGTATCTTAACGGGGCTTGCGGTGGGCGGGCCCGCGGGACCTGGGGCCCACTAGCGGAAATAGGCGCGATATTTTGGGGTTGGAAGTTGTGAGCTGTTCAACCGTAATTTATTGTTTTTAGATAAGCCGCCTGGATTAGTGCAAGGGTTACAGTGTTAATGGCACTCTGTCATTCGGCTTAGTGATGAGTACTCCATGGAAATAGATTCGGAACATTTAGCTTCAACTCGTTTTGCTAGCGGTTCACGCACCGCAGTTTTATCTATAATGTGCTTTTGGTGCAAGAGTGTCGTTACGACCCGTTGAAGTGTCAATAGTTGGCAGCTGGCTTGTACAACCGAGCCAAGTGACGTTAATAAATGAATTAAATCGCATAACATTGTCTCTTTCTACATTTTGAAAGGCCAGATTAAAATATACTTAACCAAGAATTTTATGAATATATCAAACTAATATTTTTTAAATTACCAGAATATTCTCTCGCTTTACTTTATTGGTGTCTATTAAAATCGATATGTTAAGATGATATATTAAGCATATTTATAATAGACCGTGTTTTTTGTGCAGTTAAGACTAAATTACAATGGCAAACTTAAATTTCGACTAATATTCATCCGAGTGCGTGATCGGCATTCTTATCATATTTGTTTTAAATAATATCAGATCATCTCACATCACTTAGTGAGTAAACTTGCCGCATTAATTTACTTGTTCGTGTCATATTTCACAGATTCCAAAGTTTGATTCTAGAGATATTATTTAACATTTTGGAAAACATTATTTGAAGTTATCTTATAGATAAGATGTCAAATCTGATACATAAAAGAGATGACAGCTGAGTTATTCATCTATCTACTAAGAAGCCCAACGAAAATGTTTTACTAATGATAGTTCTTATTTTAAATGATCATATTGTTGATTGCTTTTCTAATATCTATGGTTAGGTTAGGTTAGGTACAACAAAGACGTCGTCTACATTGGTACATCACTTTTACCTATTTCTACCGCCAAATAGCAGTATTTGTATTGCTGTGTTAAAGAATTAGAGAGGCAGTGAAATTACTGAACAATGTGCCATAATATCTTTAAGTCACAAGGTTGGTAATGCATTAGCGATGTCCTTGTGATATGACGAGCGTCTATATGCTGCAGTGATGCCTATTATCACGCGGACTCTGTACTTGTTTATAGATCTGGTGTAATATAAACAATAAATAATTTTAGTTACTGTAATTACACAACAGTTAAAATTTGACAGAATCAAAGAAAATAATTATAATTTTGATATCTGAGACCTGGGTACCAATTTTACTGACAAACGTTTATTCACCAAAATACTTGATTCTAATAAAACCAAGTAGATGGGTTTGAAGTTTTTGCCAAGTAGGTGTTGATTCAGCTAAATTAATAAATTGCACCTGTTAGAAAACATTCAAGGTCGAGTGGGGTGCATCCAAATTAAATCAAGTTGAGTCACTATTTTCTTAGAGAAACTAGCTATGCAGGCGGTTTTACCCGCTTTAACCGAAGTGACAAAGTAGTCTTCATTTAACACCAGCTATCTGATAGTGAAAATCCTGATAAAATCGGTTTTTGTTTGTACGACTATCGTTAATTGAAGAACACGAAAATTTCGTAATGAATAAACTCATTGCTAAGGCTTATTATTGCTTGAAAGATTATATCAATGATGAAACTACTTGAGATTGAATTAATTTGCTCTAACATCTACTATTAAGACAACGGTTTGTTACTGCCGACGACGGTATAGGAACAATAATGCTAATAATTAGGTATTATTGGAACCTATCTCACCATCAGTTTTTCTAACAGGTTCTCTTCTGGTGACTCGCGTAATAAACCTGCTATAAACTTAGTTAAAAGACCCGTCTGGTGCCGGCAGACTAGTATTAAAGTAGGAATCTTAATGACCCATTTGTTTAAATGACTCTTATAACACTGATTGTCAAGATCATTGGTCATTTGTGTAATTTCATAATTAGTAAATCTATATTCATAGATATTTTTCTTTATTTTGACGATTTAAAAGTGTCTGTGGTAGACGTATTGATATAAAAATATATTTGACTTTGACTTTGACTTTATATTTTATAGGTACATATATATACATATATAATAAAACATACACAAATGTCGTCTGCGTCGGTCGGTGGTCACCTCAGTTGGTATCACCAATAAAGCTGTGTTAGTATAGCAGTATTCTGGTTTCAAGGGTAAGGCAGCGTAACATAAAACCTTCAAGTTACAAGCAAGCGGAAGCACTAGGGGGATCATTGTGATAACACGAGCGTCTATAGGCTCCGGTGACACCCACTATCACAAAACCCAATTCCTCTTTGTTGGTTTAGTGTAATAAAAAAAATATTGCCTGTATATTTTCATATTAATTTTTGGGAAAAGCTGTTAATTTAGAATTACAAACAGACAGTACAATTATATTTTAATACTTGTAGAACATACCGTGGCGTGCCGGCGGAGTAGAATATTACCTTCCGCTGTACCAGGTTTTGTAAGAGGTGACTGATGTGCCAGAACCAATAGATAGCGGTATATCCATCCAGAACATTACAGTTCAAATGCACAGGGTGGGGATGGGCAGCAGCATCCCCGTCGCGAAAGCTGCGCTATGCAATTGTCAAAACGGGAATAGGCAACGGCATTCCGGTCGAGAAGGTACAAAAAGCTCTGCAATTATCTCCACGCTTACCCAGCGCGGCAATTATAGGACAATTCCTCATTTTTAAGGAGGCTTATGCCCAGCAGTGGACTTTCAATGGCTGGTATGATAATGATGACTTAAATATCAGTGATAATAATGAATACAAGAGCAACTAAACATAAAAAGAAGTTAATTTCAACGGTTTCATATACATGTAGATAAAAAACTGATCAGTAAGTCAAGGTACAGTCCAACCGACTCCAACCTCAAGTGACCGTCGTCACACTGGCGTGTCTCGCCGAGGCCGCTCGTGCCCTGCTCCGCATACTAATACACTTGCCAGGCTGACCGGTGAGATTGCGGACGCGTAACCAATGGAAAAGTCTTTATAGTAGCCGTAAAACGTCCACTGGTGGACATAGGTCTCCCCAAGAAAGGAGGAATTTGCCCATAATTGCCGCGCTGGGTAAGTGTGGTGGCAATTGCAGAGCGCAGCTTTGCGACGGAAATGCTGAATCCCAACCGCGCCTTGTTGCATTTGAACTACACTGTTTTGAGTATATATTTCCGTTACCTCAGTCGTCTCTTACGACACCTGCTATAGGGGGAGGCACTATTATATTCTGCTGATACCACACGGTTTAAACTAAGCATAGTAAAATATTTAATTTCACAATCGCATACTTTATTATGCTACATAAAAATAGCATTTACGTGTATACATGCATTAAAAAAAAAAATTATTGGTGTTTCGTTCCGAGAGCCATCTATAAAATTTCTATGTCTTTGTTTTATTGAAGAATCTCTATCGAGAGATCGAAACTCTGATCATTGTTCTTGTACACGATAATCGATTTATCGGAACTTATCTCCGCGGGTGTTCGTCCCTAATTCGTAACTTGTACCTTTTTATATCGACGCACGGAGAATTTTAATGGAAACCGCTTCATGAGGCGCATTACTTAAAACAATATTGGTGTTACGAGCTGAACTCCATGTTAAACTGGAAACATGATATAGTTCATAAAATGTAGAGTCTATTCGTGGCAATAAAATTGTTACCATTATCGGGAACATTAAAATGCAAGCTGCGTTTATTTATTTATTCTATATTGACTTTCGAAACCATTCCTAATACACACAAGTAATTATAATTCGTGGCGACGTTTATTACGTACGGTGGGTAGACAAATATTTGTCATTGTTAAACTCAATCGCTCTCTCTCTTAGAGACTCATATAGATTGCAATGTTTTTAATAAACAGATTTAGTCTAGGTCAATCTGTTGCTGTGTACGTCATCCAAATATATAGTGTACAAAACAAGAATACTAAGAGTTCTATATTAAATCCATATAAGTCGTCAGGTCCCGGCAGAGTAGAATAGCACCTTCCCTGTGCCAGGTGTCAGAAGAGGCGACTAAGGTACCAGAACCGATACATGGCGGTATATCCATCCAAAACATTACAGCTCAAATGCACATGGGGATGGACAGCACTATCCCAGTAAAGCTTCGCTATGCAATTGTCTACACGCTTGCCCAGCGCGGCAAGTATGGACAGCTTTTCCCGTTTCTTGGGGAGGACTATGTCTTTTTATGAGTGACTTTCAATAGCTGGTACACACATATAAACAAACACAAATGTTATCAAATAAATTCTAGACCTGAGTGTGTTTAAAACTACTACCAGCGCCGTGCGGGCCGTCTTCAAAAGACTAACCGACAGTTTATCATGCACTGGTTTTACCTTAAAAACTTATTTTGGTAAATATGTAGGATCATTAGCGTTGTTTAACAACATTATCGGCGGTCAGTTAATTCAATGAACTGCACATGACTCACGCGAGATAACAACACAGCGAGTCGACAGGTCGCGAACGTTTTCCTCTATTGGCTGTCAAATATTTATTTGGAGACTAGAGTTTATGATCCTATTGTTTAGTTGCACTGACATCGTTAATGTTACACTTGCAGAATTTAAATTTAATAAAATTTGTCTACACTGTCATAATAATAATAATTCCCACAACATCTCATACATTGACCTGACTCCGTGGTAAGTCGCTTAAAGCACTTGTGTTACGAATGCCAGACAACAGAGGAATCACAAATATACTACTTAAATACATATATTTTACACCCATACACAGAGCAAACACAAATATCATCATATAAATATTTGCTCTGGGTGGGAATCGAACCCACGACCCCTGGTGCACAAGACAGGATCACTACCACCTGCGCCATCGGGCCTGTCATAACATACATGTAAGCCTACTAGAGATAGATCTCTTACAAAGATCGTACTGCATTAGTTCTACCTAGGTCTACCAAATAGGTGGTGATGGTGATTGTGGTCGCATTGGAGAGGCAGATGATGATATTTCTAGGTAAATGTGACATAGTATCTTCGGTTTACAAGTTTGGCGATACGATTGTGATATCTTTGTAATGACACGAGCTGCGGTCACGTTTACTATCAAGCGGACAGTATTATTGTTTGCTGACTTCATAATATATTTAACAAAATTGAAAAAAATTACATATTCTATTGTATGGGTCTATATAAACGTACTCTTAGTTAAAATGATCAAATCTAAAATTGAACATCTGTTGAATAATAAATAGTATTTGTCGAATACATCCTGATTATTTATTAGTCTATTCTTTTCATAGTTTTATATATTTTCATGCATTGTTTATTTAAGAAGAAGCAGTTCTTATTTTTCTTCGAACTCACAATGATCTAATGCTGCGGTAGAAATAACGTTGCGTAATTTATATTGAATGGAAACGTTAGCATCATCTATGTAATATTTATGTAAACAAATGTGGACATACATTTGTTTATAACCAATACTTGTGGAACGATGTTTGCGTCGATGATCTCATAAAATACTTATAATTTTCAACTTATCCGAACTTTTTATTAAGATATTGTTAAGTCTTCTTTATTTATTTGCTTCAAATATAAGATAGTGGTTATGTTTTGGGTCTTCCTCATACTAATGATAAGATAAAAAGTGTATTCTTCCAATCAGTGTTTCAACAAAATTTTACCAAATTTCCAGAAATGCAGAAAACTTTATTTTTTTATACTTTATTATAAATAACTCTTAACCATTGTATTTTCTTCGAAATAAATATGTTCGCTATAAGTCTAGTTGTTTTGTACCGTCAAGATAGTTTTGAAGTATCAAGGCTAACTCGCTTCTCAATTTTACAATAACCCAATCCGTGACGTTAGAAACTTCTCTGACCGCAGTTTTAAAGTAAGTTTGAAATTAATCGGTGCGGTCACTTAAGCGGAAACTTATGAATGGTACGGTTCGACCTTACACATCGACACTTGCATGTGTGTGGTAAAAATGTGAGGATACTGAGATCTTGTACGAATAACAAAGATGAGGATTACTTAAAGATAATTTACTAAAAAAAATTAACTTGTCTAAATTTTTAGGCAAGACAAGAGAATACAATACTGTCTTCCTAAGACAAGATACATTTTGTTTCATCATCAGGAGGTTCCTTTATTGGACATAGGCCCCCAAAGAAAAGGGGCCCATAATTACCGCTCTGGGCAGGAGCGATCGCAATTGTAGAGTGTAGCTTTGAGACGGTTGTGCTGTAGCTCATCCCCGCCCTGTTGTGTTAAAACTGCTCTCTTTAAGATGGATACTGTCGACATCTGGTGATGTCTGTGATAAAATCTGTAATGTAATAAGGAGTATTCGTATACAGTCTACGGATATATCAAGAGTCAGTCGTTTAATTTCCAGAAGGAGTCCAGATGAAATGGTCAGGATTCGCTGGAGATCACCGTTAATTTTCGATCAAAGTGGTAGTGTACTTCTTAAATCATAAATAGACGCTAGCATAAGTACTTTATTTACATATATTTCTACTGATAAATAACAGTATTTAAGTTGCTATTTAATTAGTGAGAGAGAGGCAGTGATAGGTGAAATGACGTAATATCCTCAGGTCACAAGGTTGGCAACGTGCTTGTGATATTCTCGCGGTGAATGGAGCGTCTATAGTCTACAATGGTGCTTATTATTAGTCGGACCGTTAACATGTAACTATTGTAACTATTTTTAAATATAGCTCGCCATTATTGCGTGGCAATAGGAAATTATGTTTAATTGATCTTTTTAGATATATATGGAAAATGCCGCCCAGTGGTCGAAATTTGAAACTTTTATTGTTGTTATGGAATTAGTGTATATCATTTATTACTTATTTAATAAATACAAATAATAGATACTAAGCTTCGCGACGAGGACACTGCTGCCCATCCCCACCCAGTAAGTCAAGTTACGCTGTTTCGGATGAATATACCGTCATCGGTGTTACGGACGCTAGACAACAGAGAAATCACAAATAATTTAACACCCCGACACAGAACAAATACAAATATCATCATATAAATATTTGCTCTGAGTGGAAATCGAACCCACGACCTTTGTATTAAAATTATATTTCTATAATAACTTTTTTTCCTTCTTCTCGACACATAATTTATTATTTCTTCTGTTTTGTTGAATTATTCTTTGTAGAAAGAAATATGTCTACATTATTACTTCGTCACAGCAGCCGTAAAGTTATTCTACCTCCCGACAAAAGAGCGAATTTGCTCACAATTGCCATGCCGGGCAAACGCGGCAATTTAAAGCATATTCCTACCCGCTTTCTTCCTGCCGTTTAGGAATGCAACAGCTCTGACAGTTACAACATGTGAACCAATTAGTGTGGGCGTCTTTGGAAATGTTAAGAAAGCGCCTTCGCTTTAGTTTCAATTCAATATTATGACCTGAACTAAAGTCGTAATTTATCTTACAAACCCCAACGATTGTGCCTAAAGCACCAAGGGGCCAATAGCGCATTCCCTGTCCCAGGTGTCGTAAGGTCTTAAGGTACCAGAACCGACAGATGGCGGTATATCCATCCAAAAAATTGGAGCTTAAATGCACAGAGTTGGGATGGGCAGCAGCAGCTTGTCCAGCGCGACAATTATAGGCAAAAAACCTCCTTTATTGGAGAGGCTTCCATTGGACTTTTAATAGCTGGTATGATAATTGTATTTTGATATAATTCTAATAGATGCATTTGTCATATTTGCGCCAATAAACTAGCAAAACAATCAATAAACATCATTCACGTTTTGTCAAATGTATTCGATCAAGTGAGTACATTCACTTATCATAATGAAATATGCGAAAAAGCGTTCTGCGAAATTCATGTATTCTTATGCATAATTTAGTTCTGTGATACATCATAAAGATTGTTCGAGAACTCAAAGGGTCATCATTTATCCCTGACATATTGCCTTTGGAAATTTAATGATAAAAAAATGACTGACGATTTTTGCAAGACATCACAATTACAGAGGAGTGCGTACCAAGAATTGCATAAGCAAAACGAATCGGCCATTCAATGCAAATTTGTATGACACACGGGGGTTATTATGAGATCTTATTTGTGAAATTGATCGTTATCGGGACGGCACCAAGTAATTCTGATTGATTGAAGCCTTGGTTTTGGAACTGGTTTGACGAAAGCTTCTGTTTTTGGTGTTGGTTGACCCGACTGTCTTGTTTTATCTTGATATACGACATATTATCGTTGCAGGTGAAATTTTTCGCCTAATTTATCTTTGATTTATGCCATGTAGTACCGAGAGAGTAAAATAGTAACAGATGCCGCAAGAGGCGACTAAGATACCAAAACCGACAGCTGGCGGTATATCCATCCATAAAAGTGTAATCAAATGCACAGGGTGGGGATGGCTGTCGAGAAAGCTGCGCTCCGCAATTGCCAACACATGTACGGCGTGACAATAATAGGCAAAATTCCCCCTTTCTTGGGGAGGGCTATAACCAGCAGTGGACTTACAATAGCTGATAGGATGATGATGAATGATCTATCTTAATTTTTAAAACATAAATATTGAAGGCGAAACTGCGGGTGACCCATTGGTGCATTTACAGGCTATCACAATCCTCACACAGACAGAAACACGCGATCGCATTATCCATTACAACCTGTCAACTATGACAAATGACAATACTATAAACAACACCAAATTTACAAACACCGATCTAAATGCAACTCTAAATGAACGTGATAAGGTTGAAGAAAAGTATGATGTTAGAGAAATGACGTGTGAAGGGAAAAGGGAATGTTGCCGCGAGATCTGTAACAGAATGAATTTAGATAACGCACAACACGCATTTACGTGGGACGAACCGAGTATTGGATAATAGTTTTTGATTAGTTATCTGTGGTCGTGGAATTTGGACTTTTCGGAATGGGTCTAATGGAAGAGCTCGTATACAATGACGACCGAGTATATTTGAACGAAAGAAAGAAACTATTTGTTGACCGCATAAAATAAATAAATGAATACCTACATTACAAAAACATAATACAATAAGTAGCAAATATTGAAAGAAAAAGAAAACAAAAAATCCTGACTAATATTATAAATGCGACAGTAACTCTGTCTGTCTGTCTGTTACGCTTTCCTGCTTAAACCTCTCAACCGATTTTGATAAAATTTGGCACAGACAATCTTTAGACCTTGAAAAAGGACATTTGGAAACAGGAAATCTGAGATGTAAAGATGAAGGTCAATTAGGTGTCTGCCTCAGCTTGAACTGCAGCAGCTCTAGCGCTGGTCTTCCAACAGGACCCAATATATTTGTAATTCTAACATTAATTTACATTGACTAGTAGACTAGAGCCGTAGGGTACTGGCTGAATTGAATAGTACCTCCCGCTGTACCAGGTGTCTTAAGAGGCGACTGAGGTACCAGAACCGTCAGATGGGGGTATATCATATGAAACTTTGCCCATAATTGCCGCGTTAGGCAAGCGTGTTGTCAATTGCAGAGCAAAACTTTTGTGTTACGGACATTTGACCACACCCATACACAAAAAAATTGGTTGCCTGTAAAGTCGGTATACGGGCGAAAGTTTTACATGACAACGACTTTGAGTGGTAAAATAATTTTAATGTGAATATTCATTCGTATAGTAGGAATAAGGATGAAATAATAGTAGCAATTTAAAACATTTATTTATACAAAGAATTATATTTAAAACATTAATTTATACAAAGAATCTCGCACTGAATTTCATATTAACAAAATTTTATTTTTACCTTTACACATACATACGTATTTATATACAAATATACGTACAATAACTTGCAATACATTTGCGTAACACATGTCACAATGAGTGCGAGTGAGAGGGACGCGTGCTTCTTACTCGCTCTCATTGTGAGCGCATAACGTGAGCGGAGCGTAACGCAGTTTCTTGAAGTGTCACCAGGCAAACCAATTTATAAGACGTTGTCACGTCAAAAAACATAAATAACATCAAATAAATATTTGTTCTAGGTAAAGTGCGAACCCACGACTTATGGTGCAAAAGATATAATCATTACCATCTGCGCCATCGGGCCCGTCAGAAAATTAAAATTAATCTCATATTTATTAAAATGTATGTTATTTCACATATTGTCCAAAAGTCAACTCTAGAGGTAACGTAAGCTATCGAACACATCGCGTGGGGCACCGAAGTGTCCAATGTCGACGAACGTTTACATTCCTTTTGTTTGTCCGTCTGTGCGTTTGTTACGTAGGCCGAATGTCTTCTTTATGCCGCGGTGCAAGTTAAAAGTTTTAGGATGTTTTGGAAACCGCCTCATCATTACCGTTTTTATTACATTAGTAAAATCTTGTATCGAAATATTGTAAATAGTTCCCACAACATCTCATACATTGATCTGATTCGGTGGTAAGTCACTTAAAGCACTTGTGTTTTAACAACAGTTACTTAAATATATATCTAATATCTAGATACAGAACAAATACAAATATCATCATATAAATATTTGCCCTGGTTGGAAATCTAACCCACGACCCTTGGCACACAAGAGATAGACGTCTTAAGATAATTAACATCATAAAATGAGACAAACGAACTTGCTTGATGTGTAATGTTAATATTATGTAGTATTTTATCTATGTTTGTTTATAGTTATATACTTTCACGTCACAATCGATTTTCATCGAAATTTGGTAAGTCGATAGAATTTGGATTGAAACCTAAAGAATAAAGGCAATTCTTATCCTGGAAATACCTAGAAACAGAATAGAGAGTAGAAATCATATTCTGTTTTTGGTTATTTTCGGTCGATGCTGCGATTTATAAAAAACTTAGATAAATATAAAAAATAAGGGTCTCGCTATTAAGCGAGAGGAGATTGGTTAGAATTACCTTGAACAGTACTTGTACATAATTTGCAATAAACTAAGACGAAAAAATTTATACTGGAATTATATTTGAAAGATTAAATATTAAATGTGGCTAAGGTATTGTGTCTCGTCCACCGCTGCCTCTCTAGCCTTGATCGCAATCGGATCGAATGTCGATGGAGAATTGATGATCGAATTAACAATTTTAATGGGCTTGAGTATTGTTCGTCCTGGGCCGTGTGGGCTGCAGAGGTTTGAATTGACGGTATAAAAGGACATTATTTCGAATCTTATTTTAGTCACAAATGAAAGTATTAATATTTACTTTTATTTACGTTTGTTTTAATTTAAAAGTTTGGACATAGAGAAAAGATGGAAGAAAAAAAAATGAAAGCACAAATATTTTGAGAGGAAGTGAATGAAAGAGTTGGTGTAGGACGACCTAGGCGTATATATCTTGAGAAGATGTACTAAAGAAGAGCCAGGTCAGAAGGACCATGAATATATTGTTGTATTTATACAGTATTAAGGAATTAATTGAGAAAATCTAGTTATTTTTACTGACATATTATTCTTACAGAAATATTGATTCTATAATTGGTATTAATATAAATTATTTGACGGGCCCGATAGCGCAGATGGTAGTGATCCTATCTTTTGTGCCAATGGTCGTAGCTTTGATTCCCTCCCAGAGCAAATATATATATGATGATATTTATGTTTGTTCTGTGTCTGGGTGTTAAATACATGTATTTAAGTAGTATATTTGTGTTTCCTCTGTTGTCTGGTGTCCGTAACACGAGTGCTTTAAGTGACTTACCACGGGGTTATGTCAATGCATGAAATGTAGAAAAAAAAATATTTTAATGCTGTTTTATTAGAGAATTTTGATCTCTCTTCATTATTTTTGAGATTTTTTCATGCCTTGTTTTATGTAAATAAACGATTGGTTATATGATAAAAGCTTACAAAATAAGCTGATCTCTAAAGCTTACTATTGCGTTAAAGATTATGTCATTGACAAAACTGCTTGGGATTGAACTGCTTTAACCACAAGCTTTAAGACAATAGTTTGCTAGCGCCGGCCCGGTAGGGGTTTTATTAGCACCAACTACTTCATTGGTGCTGTTGGTAGAACCTCTATCACCACCAGTGTTTCTTATAGTTTCCTTTTTGGTGGGTCGCGTTATGCCTGGAGTAAACTTAGTTTTAAGACTCTTCTAGTGCTGGCAGACTAGTTTAAGGTAGACCTAATGAAATGATCTTTGTTAGATGACTTTTGTTACCCCTTGGGTCAGCAGGGTTGTTTGTATTATATATAAATTTGCTTTAAATCACTTCCTTATTGGAAATATTTATGCCGTTATACTATACTTATTTTAATGACGATTTAAAAGTGCCTGTAACTAACTAGCCTTAATAAAGTATATATGACTTTAGGTTTGAGTTTGACTTTAATGCTAGTAAAAGATGCCAGTGAGGTATACCGAGATCGTAGCAAGTTGAGATCCATAATCCCTGTCTACTCTGATGGGACATAGGCGTGATATATGTATGTATTACAAGTTTTATCCTCTTATGTATGTGCTGCTAGTATCTCTGGACTATATTCTTCAAGCAATATTAACCCATTTTAACAAAAAGTAAATGATACATACTATGGAGATTTAATTATATATTTATTGAAGAGTGAAAATTGGACGAAACGATTTCTCGATGAAACTACTATTCTTGACTTGTTCATTTCAAGCGAAATTCGATTTTATTTTCATCTCAGAGTTTTATTTACGTGTTGTTCCCTTATTAGTTTTATAGAACAAAGATAGCTGATGTCATAATGAGTCACAATACATTAACTTTCTGCAAGGGAAGTCTACAAAATTGTCTTTGCTTATAGGCAAGTAACTTTTTTTCGTTATATCTAGTCTTTAAGCTTAGAGGCGACGGGTTCGATGCCGTAGATAGTAGCGATCCTATCTTGTGCGTCACCGGCGCCGTCTTGGTCATGGGTTTGATCCCCACACAGCACAAATATTTATATGATAATATTTATGTTTGATCTGTGTCTAGGTGTATTTAAATAGTACATTTGTAATTCTTCTGTTGTCTGATATCAGTAACACAGGTGCTTCACTACGGAATCAGATCAATGCATGAGATGTCGTTGGAATTTATTTATTTATATTATTACGTATTAATTTTTATATCTATTTTTTAAATAAATGCTTTTTTGTCAAACAAACTCTTCAGTACTTTAAAAATGTTTGTCTATAAATTGACACTGTAAGTTTCCAATGCTTATTGTCATAACTCAATTTTTCTATCTCTTTTCACTATTGCAGATTGTCAGATATAACAGCAATATCATACAAGTCGTCAAAACATAAACTAATATTAGTAACCGCAGAGGCAGAGTCTAGATTGACACAAACCTTTGTGTAATATCTTCTTTTCATTATTTGCTTTTATTGATGAGCCAAATGGCGTAAATGATAGTGATCCTATCATGTGCACTAGGGGTCGTAGGTCCGATTCCTACCTAGAGCAAATAATTATTTGTGTTTATTCTGTGTCTAGGTGTAAAAATCTCAAATGGGATGAGATTTGATTGACTAATTCCAGCTAGAGGTCGTAGCATATGTGATTCCAGTATAGTAATGTGAAGTAAATTAATCAAAAGTTGACTGAAAACATTAAGTTCAGATAAGACAAAGAATTATGTGTACGAGTATATCAAGCTCCCCCTCATTATACCAAATAATTATATCATTAAAAAATATACAGGTAAGTAAATAAATACAATACTTTTCTTTAATTTAAAAAAAATGAATAATTTCCAAGTCATTGTGTGGCATACATTTTGTATACATCCATTTAAAACAAGTAGGCAAATTTTACGACACCAAAGTATTTTCGATCAGTTACAAACAAGTACTCAGATTGAGTTTGTCAGATTATATCGACTCCCGGATCAAAGAGACAAATTTATATGTGCGTATAACACAGTGCGTAGCAAAATTGGAGTCTTCCAAAAGTTAGATTAACTTCATGCATGTCAGCGTCAAAAACTCGACGTAAAGTTTACTGATGTTTGGCCCCAACGTTCGGTTTAAATGTCTTACAAAATACTATGACGAATAAATGGTAGCTTTTTGTCATTTATACATATACATATTATATATATATTTTTTACGCTTTTACCGCTAAAACGGCGGTAAAGGTTCGATATGTTAATAAAAGGAGAAGCTGACTCACGGACTGGCTGACTGATCAACTTAGGGTTAAAGTATGTGTGTGATTTTTAAAAACTTACCTTATAAGGGGGTAAAACGGGGATGAAAACTAGCATAAACTCCTGAATATGATACACATGTATAAAATTGTTTTGAAAGTCATCCCTTAAACTGGTAATAGGAGGGGTGTTAGAATCAAGCTTCTTCAATTTAACTTGGTTGATATTACGGGGCACTGGCCGTGATAAATAAATTTAAAAACTTTAATATTTTTTTACTGCAATATTAGTATTTTAAAGCTAAATTATTATCAAATAATAAAAGCTATAGTTTATTACTTTATTCCAGTGCTTAAACTAATAGTGTTAATAAGTCAAAATAACTTATCAACTATAACAATAGTGTAACTATGATATTCAATTAAATACTTAAAATAAAATATGTAATCTTAGAAACAAGTTAAAAAAATTAATTAGATCACATTTTTAGACTTTTTTGCATATTAATATAGGTAACACTTACAGTAATATTTTCATTTATAATTCGATCATGTATCTTAAGCTCCTGAATTAGGCTGCTAAAATGATAAACCTTGTTTTCTTAAAGCAGATGTGATATGGAATTATATTACATACAACAATTCAGTTTACCTCTTTCTTTAGTATTTTGCGTCTTCAGTTTTCGGTATTCTTTAGCAGGAAACAATTGTCAATTGATCTTTAAGCAGAGTACATAATAATAATAATAATAATAAATGCACTGTTATTGAAAGAAAATAGTTAATCCATAAACTTGTTCTCAAAGTAGCCAGAAGTTTATGTAATTATTAGAAATAAGCATTACTGCAGACCAAGGTACCCAATAACGACTCCTTAAAACGATTCCGTTTATTCTTTAAAAAAAAAAATTTTAACACGCTTTTTAACGTAAAAAATGAGCATAAGTTATTTTTATAATAATTTTAACAAAGTCGATACAAAAAAATAAGTAAGTTGATTGATACACTGACATGGATCAATTTCACTGAACTGATATCAACGCGAATTCGCGTAATAATCAAAGCAAAGTTCATAATTAATTCGACATCATAATACCACTTTCAATAACTTCAGCGTTTTAATTAATAGTTCGACTTGTACTAAAATCCTTGCGTAAAGCTAATAACCTTCCAAAGGAGTATAAGGGCAAAAGACATTAATTACTCTACTCGTGTTATAGCTCTTACAAATTGCTCTTGTTTCTCAAAACATTATGTTAGGTAATTAACCAAGGTATATAGCTTCGATATCATCTCTGGGGTTATTACTTTAAAACTATTGTAATTAAAATTTTGGTTGATATGGAGACTTTGAAAATAATGTGGTGCAGGAACTATCGGTTCAACCTAAATTGGGATTGATTATACTACGGTTGATGACCTGGAAACATTGGGCAGGTAGCCATTACCTTTTTTATATTAAAACGGGTAAATTATTAAAATATAAAAGCTAAGTTAAAAGTGTCTATGAAAGACGTTATCACATTATTTTTACATTTCATCATCATATCAGCCATCTAAAGTCGTCTGTTAGACATAAACTATGAACCCGAGAAAGGGGAATGTTTGCCAATAATTCGTATGCAACTTTGCGACGAGAATGCTGCTGCCCATCCCCGCCCATGCAGTATTATATTTGCGGTTTTGGTACTTCAGTTCAGTCGTCTCTTAGGCCTGGTTAATTATTGAGTATTAATACATTATTTTTTATTACATAAAAGTAATCCAGAAAAATAATTATTAAGATTTACCTACAAGTATTAATGTCACTTTGTTAAAAATCTCTGCATGTACTGTTCACTAGCTGTGAAATCCGAAGAGATTACCTGAAACAAAAAATAATATTTGATAAGCTGCAGATCTCTTTTAACGTCCAAAGTATTTTTCATCCCTTTTTCACGTTTGGTTAGAACTTGAGACTTTATCAAGATCGGTCTACCGCAGATTACATTGGACATCTGCCAAGCGGTTTGCGGGCAAGAAAAAAATACTTCTAAACTCATCAGTTTTATCACTGTCTATTAGACAATACGCCATTCATATAGTTATATCCTTACATCATTCACTCCAATTTATTGTCAAGAGTTTCATTTGGAAGTTTTCTATTTGACGATTTAATATTTCTATGTTTTTTGTGCTTTTACATGCTTTTTATTCCAGCGGAGTGTAGTAGGAAGGAAATTTTCCTTAACTAAAATAAATATCTCGAAACGACACTCCAATTTTCATCCAGACTGTTAGACAATATTTCAACCTGATAAGTCAAGAAAATTAATCCGATACCGAAACAACTTGTGCCCTTGTTTGTCAAACAGAAAAGTTGCAACCTTTGAAACCCAATACTTGTCGAAAGTTAGACGGTTGACCCGAGGGCATCGAGTCTCTAAGTCCGTACTTCGTCACTTGCCGTTTTGTGGGCTGGTTGCGTACCAATAGTATGGGTTACGTAACGTAAACCTAAAGGTTTGAATGGGTATTTCCGAAGATTTTGACTGTAATGAGCGCTAAAGTGATGAACTTCTGGTTAAGTTCAGGCTTTAATTAGAACATTTTGAAACATTGCTAGAATACGTAATATAATTTATTTCTAGTATGTACAATGTATAATAATCCAGGGTTACCGGTGAAAAAAAATAGTACCTCCTTCTGTATCAAGGGTCTTAAGAGGCGACCAAGTATATCCATCCGAAACAATAAAATATTATTGGGAGGAGATAGAGGTAGTTGCGCTCTCCGATTGCTACCTCGCGTGTCTAGCAATTACGGAAAATATCCCAAAGGGCTTGGGGAAGCCCTATGTCTAACAGTGAATTTTCTATAGCAGATATGATGATATTAACGATGTACAGTGTATCTTTCGTTTTATCGATATTTTATAATTTATTTTATTTATTTAATATTAACATAATTATACGGGTTATCCCAATTACACAATTATGAAGTTGTAACAAAAGTTTAATTGATCTACGTCGAACTTAATTATTAATGATTTGACGTTGTCGATAAATCCGGGTAAGAAGACATAAGAAGTGCGTTAAGCGCCTGTGCATGCGGCATAAAGGCGATTGCGCACGCGGCAGATGGCATTGGCACATGGCAGAGGCACAAACAGCCAATGTCTACTTGCGTTGTATTTTATATACACACGACCAAATTATAAATGGCATGCTAGTAAATTTATTTTTAATAGTAAATTATAAGCTACTGTCATAGTACCCTACCTAATAGAGAGAAATCAATTATATCGGAACAAAACATTTAATAACCAATAAAATGGTAGATGCCTCATTAATCAGGCCATTCTCAGCGGATGCGATCACAACAGCAACTGTTCCAAGAAAGCTTGCAATTAAAGAATCTCTTTGTACACCCATATCTGTAGGTTAAATGTTATCATCATGCGAATGTTCGACGATCGTATTAGTTATTTCCAACACTGAATCACGAACTTGGAACAATAGTACATTTCCTACACGATCACTATTGTCTTTGTCTTTTAAAACATGAGTAAGTACACATCAGATAAGTGCTATACCATTTCAAGTATCATTTGCCGACGCTGTTTGAATATTTTGTTGCTTAACTGCATTGTTGTAAGCGGATGGCTGTTGTTGTTTTGTGAATTTGAAAATAAATAAAATAAAAACGTTTAATGTTTAAGATAATCTGGTTAATATTTTAATACCGCCTGCATTAAATAAATATACGTAATTTATGGTTTTTTCGTTTTATAAGAGGCAGAGTCTTAAAATATCGCCATATTGCATAGGATCGCAAACTTCGGGTTATAACAGAAATAATAATGATAATAATGTATATTTTGTTGTAATAATGGCGTATTGTACCTAAAAATAATACACATAAATTACTGTTTAATTACAGGCAAATTACAATACGACCAGCGCGGCAATTATGGGCAAAACACCTCCTTTCTATTAGAGGCCTATGTCCAGCCGTGGATTTTCAGTAGCTGGTATGATGATAGTTTTACAGTAATTTTAAAATAACTGTTGTTAGCAAGTCTGTCTTAATGAAATTTGTTTAATTGAAAGATTCTTATTCAAAATAGATTGAATTTCGTTCTCACTGCATGGGTAACAAGTATTTCTAATGATGCTAAGGACGAAACGACACCTATTTATTTTTTATTTAGCTTTAATGCACAAAATGTTACAAAATGTATAAATGGCGGACTTAATGCCAGATGGCATTATCTCCCAGTCAACCATTACACAAAACTGAAAATATATATATATATAGTGGTGCAGGCAATATATATACAAAATAAATAAACGTGGCATACATATTTGTATAAATAAACGCAATAAATGCATATGATATATATATATACACATATATATGTATATACATACATAAAATAACCTATGTTTTAGTACATTATTTATCTGCATAGTGCAATAAAATGTTCGACCATTTAAAAAAATAAACATTCATGTAAACAGTCACTTCAGTTTTATATCATCATCATTATATCAACAATTAGAATTGCCGGGCCTGATTGCACAGATGGCGGTGATCCTATTTTGTGTGGCAAAAGTCGTCGATTCGATTTCCACCCAGAACGAATATTTATATAATAATATGTGTCATAATATTTAAGTAGTATATTTGGAGTTCCTCTGTTGTTTGGCATTCATAACACAAGTGCTTTAAGGAACTTACCACGGAGTCAGGTCAATGTATGAGATGTTTAGGGAATTTATTTATTTATTATGGATACGGCTGCCTATCAAGTGCATTTGAACTATACTGTTCCAGGTGGAGATACGTCCATTAGTAGGTATTAGGTGCCGGTACTACACGAAAAAGTTTTAAATGAACCTTAAAATTATTTAAATATGAATAAGGTTTTATTACCTATTACGTTGTTGATGTTATTACAAGGATGACAAAACATCAAGGTCCTATACAAAAACAATGTTTATGAAGGGGTTTTTTTGTAACAAATGACGTATCATTAACATGGATGTCTGCTAATGTAGCAATAACCGCAGAGCATGTGGTATGATTCATATCGCACAAAGGGCAAAGTGATAATGGAACATGACTTTCAAAATGGGACGGTTGTTCATTAAATCAATGCATGGGGTTTCATACAACTATCATTTTAGATTCCGGGCATAACACCATCCCGTTTCTAATAAAGATGTGATACATACTGCTTTCTTGTTTGCACATCATATTATTTTACGCGACGAACGTTTTCTTGTCATTCTATATACATGATGTATACCTATATTGCATATAGGCATATTTTCCGTGAGGTACCGGCACAGTAGAATAGTACCTCCCACTGCACCAAGTGTCGTAAGAAGCGACTGAGGTACCAGAACCGACAGATGGCGGTATATCCATCCGAAACAGTGCAGCTCAAATTACTTCCTTTATTGGAAAGGCCTAGATCCAGCCGTAGGCTTTCAAGAGCTGATACGATAATATTGCATATTCTTTATTGATTTTATATTATATAGTCAGCTAACAAGCAAACGGTACGCTTGGTCTGTTTACCAAGTGATTGCATTTTATAGACGCTAGTGTCGTCCTAAGGATTATTACTAGCGAATCGCCTACCCTGTGAACTGAAGGTACTATGTCACATTTACTTGGTAATTACACTGCCTCTCCCACCCTTCAAACTGGAACACAGCAAAGCGAACACTGCTATTTGGTGGAAGAAATAGGTGAAAGTGAGGTACCTCATGTATGATACGTTTAGACGCTGTGTTTCAGTTAGGAACGGATTCTGCATTTTTTAGAACATATTGACGGGCCCGATGGCGCAGATGGTAGTGATCCTGTCTTGTGCACCAGGGGTCGTGGGTTCGATTCCCACCCAGAGCAAATATTTATATGATGATATTTGTGTTTGCTCTGTGTATGGGTGTAAAATATATGTATTTAAGTAGTATATTTGTGATTCCTTTGTTGTCTGGCATTCGTAACACAAGTGCTTTAAGCGACTTACCACGGAGTCAGGTCAATGTATGAGATGTTGTGGGAATTATTATTATTATGACAGTGTAGACAAATTTTATTAAATTTAAATTCTGCAAGTGTAACATTAACGATGTCAGTGCAACTAAACAATAGGATCATAAACTCTAGTCTCCAAATAAATATTTGACAGCCAATAGAGGAAAACGTTCGCGACCTGTCGACTCGCTGTGTTGTTATCTCGCGTGAGTCATGTGCAGTTCATTGAATTAACTGACCGCCGATAATGTTGTTAAACAACGCTAATGATCCTACATATTTACCAAAATAAGTTTTTAAGGTAAAACCAGTGCATGATAAACTGTCGGTTAGTCTTTTGAAGACGGCCCGCACGGCGCTGGTAGTAGTTTTAAACACACTCAGGTCTAGAATTTATTTGATAACATTTGTGTTTGTTTATATGTGTGTACCAGCTATTGAAAGTCACTCATAAAAAGACATAGTCCTCCCCAAGAAACGGGAAAAGCTGTCCATACTTGCCGCGCTGGGCAAGCGTGTAGACAATTGCATAGCGAAGCTTTACTGGGATAGTGCTGTCCATCCCCATGTGCATTTGAGCTGTAATGTTTTGGATGGATATACCGCCATGTATCGGTTCTGGTACCTTAGTCGCCTCTTCTGACACCTGGCACAGGGAAGGTGCTATTCTACTCTGCCGGGACCTGACGACTTATATGGATTTAATATAGAACTCTTAGTATTCTTGTTTTGTACACTATATATTTGGATGACGTACACAGCAACAGATTGACCTAGACTAAATCTGTTTATTAAAAACATTGCAATCTATATGAGTCTCTAAGAGAGAGAGCGATTGAGTTTAACAATGACAAATATTTGTCTACCCACCGTACGTAATAAACGTCGCCACGAATTATAATTACTTGTGTGTATTAGGAATGGTTTCGAAAGTCAATATAGAATAAATAAATAAACGCAGCTTGCATTTTAATGTTCCCGATAATGGTAACAATTTTATTGCCACGAATAGACTCTACATTTTATGAACTATATCATGTTTCCAGTTTAACATGGAGTTCAGCTCGTAACACCAATATTGTTTTAAGTAATGCGCCTCATGAAGCGGTTTCCATTAAAATTCTCCGTGCGTCGATATAAAAAGGTACAAGTTACGAATTAGGGACGAACACCCGCGGAGATAAGTTCCGATAAATCGATTATCGTGTACAAGAACAATGATCAGAGTTTCGATCTCTCGATAGAGATTCTTCAATAAAACAAAGACATAGAAATTTTATAGATGGCTCTCGGAACGAAACACCAATAATTTTTTTTTTTAATGCATGTATACACGTAAATGCTATTTTTATGTAGCATAATAAAGTATGCGATTGTGAAATTAAATATTTTACTATGCTTAGTTTAAACCGTGTGGTATCAGCAGAATATAATAGTGCCTCCCCCTATAGCAGGTGTCGTAAGAGACGACTGAGGTAACGGAAATATATACTCAAAACAGTGTAGTTCAAATGCAACAAGGCGCGGTTGGGATTCAGCATTTCCGTCGCAAAGCTGCGCTCTGCAATTGCCACCACACTTACCCAGCGCGGCAATTATGGGCAAATTCCTCCTTTCTTGGGGAGACCTATGTCCACCAGTGGACGTTTTACGGCTACTATAAAGACTTTTCCATTGGTTACGCGTCCGCAATCTCACCGGTCAGCCTGGCAAGTGTATTAGTATGCGGAGCAGGGCACGAGCGGCCTCGGCGAGACACGCCAGTGTGACGACGGTCACTTGAGGTTGGAGTCGGTTGGACTGTACCTTGACTTACTGATCAGTTTTTTATCTACATGTATATGAAACCGTTGAAATTAACTTCTTTTTATGTTTAGTTGCTCTTGTATTCATTATTATCACTGATATTTAAGTCATCATTATCATACCAGCCATTGAAAGTCCACTGCTGGGCATAAGCCTCCTTAAAAATGAGGAATTGTCCTATAATTGCCGCGCTGGGTAAGCGTGGAGATAATTGCAGAGCTTTTTGTACCTTCTCGACCGGAATGCCGTTGCCTATTCCCGTTTTGACAATTGCATAGCGCAGCTTTCGCGACGGGGATGCTGCTGCCCATCCCCACCCTGTGCATTTGAACTGTAATGTTCTGGATGGATATACCGCTATCTATTGGTTCTGGCACATCAGTCACCTCTTACAAAACCTGGTACAGCGGAAGGTAATATTCTACTCCGCCGGCACGCCACGGTATGTTCTACAAGTATTAAAATATAATTGTACTGTCTGTTTGTAATTCTAAATTAACAGCTTTTCCCAAAAATTAATATGAAAATATACAGGCAATATTTTTTTTATTACACTAAACCAACAAAGAGGAATTGGGTTTTGTGATAGTGGGTGTCACCGGAGCCTATAGACGCTCGTGTTATCACAATGATCCCCCTAGTGCTTCCGCTTGCTTGTAACTTGAAGGTTTTATGTTACGCTGCCTTACCCTTGAAACCAGAATACTGCTATACTAACACAGCTTTATTGGTGATACCAACTGAGGTGACCACCGACCGACGCAGACGACATTTGTGTATGTTTTATTATATATGTATATATATGTACCTATAAAATATAAAGTCAAAGTCAAATATATTTTTATATCAATACGTCTACCACAGACACTTTTAAATCGTCAAAATAAAGAAAAATATCTATGAATATAGATTTACTAATTATGAAATTACACAAATGACCAATGATCTTGACAATCAGTGTTATAAGAGTCATTTAAACAAATGGGTCATTAAGATTCCTACTTTAATACTAGTCTTCCGGCACCAGACGGGTCTTTTAACTAAGTTTATAGCAGGTTTATTACGCGAGTCACCAGAAGAGAACCTGTTAGAAAAACTGATGGTGAGATAGGTTCCAATAATACCTAATTATTAGCATTATTGTTCCTATACCGTCGTCGGCAGTAATAAACCGTTGTCTTAATAGTAGATGTTAGAGCAAATCAATTCTATCTCAAGTAGTTTCATCATTGATATAATCTTTCAAGTAGTAATAAGCCTTAGCAATAAGTTTAATCATTACGAAATTTTCGTGTTCTTCAATTAACGATAGTCGTGCAAACAAAAACCGATTTTATCAGGATTTTCACTATCAGATAGCTGGTGTTAAATGAAGACTACTTTGTCACTTCGGTTAAAGCGGGT
>JACJUM010003237.1:18840392-18863720 GCA_020976665.1 Heortia vitessoides
GTCCACATCCGAATGGATGTGTGATGTGGTTACAATTTTTTTGTACAACAGTTGACGAAGAATCATAATCTCAGTTCCCACTATGAGTTATACACATGTCGTCCATTCACATTAGTTTTCGGAATAAACAGAACTCGCACCTATACGAACCTCACATTTTTACGAAAAGGAAACTGACGTTTGTATTTGACTGCTGTGAATGCTGGAACGCAATATTTTATACCTAATAAATTATAGATTTTTTAATTTTATTAACATGATCATCGTATTAATAACAACAGCAGAACGTCTATACTTTAACATTGGCTTCCCAAACAATGAAAAGGGGAATTGTACCCATAATTCTTAAGCTGAAGGCAATCGCAAAGCGTTGCATCGCGACGGGCCTAGCACCGCCATGTTGCATTTGAGCTACTCTTTTTTTTGGTGGATATACCGTCATCTGTCATTCCGATTGCTTCTTACACGTATGTTTCTACTCTGTAAGTACTATCTATTTACTTTAAAACTTCCTTTCCCAATTACTTTTTATAGTGTCAACTATAAAAAGTAATTGGAAAATGAGGTCTTATATTATCATCAATAATTATTCGGAATAGTTAGTAAAAGTTCGAATAATTTTTGAAAAATATGCATACTTTTAGCCGTGGGGTACGGGCTGAGTAGAATAGTACCTCCCTTTGTACCAGGTGTGGTAAGAGGTGACTGAGGTAGAGGAACCGATAGATGGCGGTATAAACATCCTTAACATTACAACTTAAATACTACAGGGTGGGGATGGGCAGCAGCATCCTTGTCGCGAAATTGCGCTCTGCGATTGCCACCATGCTTGCTGCGCGGCAATTATGGGCAGAGTTCCCTCTATCTTGAGATTTGATAATGATGATGCATTCTGTTTAATAAATTAATAATAATAATAAATTCCCACAACATCTCATACATTGACCTGACTCCGTGGTAAGTCGCTTAAAGCACTTGTGTTACGAATGCCAGACAACAGAGGAATCACAAATATACTACTTAAATACATATATTTTACACCCATACATAGAGCAAACACAAATATCATCATATAAATATTTGGTCTGGGTGGGAATCGAACCCCCAGGTGCACAAGAATTCATCATGGTCCAATTATAATAAATAAACAAGATTCCTTTTAGATTTCTTCTAAGTATTCCAGATAATAACATAAGAGTGTTTCAAAGTCCATGCTCCATGCGTCATGAAACAGCTTATCTTATTCTTTAAATTTTTTTCATCAATTTGGCAGATGTGACGCCCAAAGTTATCATAAATTGTGTAAGCAAATTCGACTAAATAGTGAACTCCTTTGACCTTGTTTTTTACAATGTCAACCATTTTAAATGTTCTATTAGTAAGTTGGCCAAAAAGAAGATTGCCTTACCAGATCCAAAGTGAGTTAATAGGGTTTTAGCCCTGCCAATGGCACTAGAGTCATCATCTTACTTGTCTTACAAAGCATGAAGTAACTAGAAATAACCATAGATCACCCATCCTTATATTAACAGTTACGATGGTTGTTTAACTTCACTTTTTGTTTTTCTGCTCGCTTACATCACACGGTTGGCGCTTCGAAATCCCGTAAAATAATTAACCCCCACCAAACCTTCCAACGTATACGCAAATCTTTTTTACTCCTGTATTCCTTCATTACAGTATTATGTAACAATTTCTTCACCTTTCGGCGTAAGCACTTAATCTTGTGATTGTAAACAGATAGATTACAGTACTTTTATATGTATAGAAAACTATAACTACAATAATAAAATATAAACCTTATTCTTTAAGTGGTACAGTTTCTTTTAATAAGATTCTACAATAAAATAGACAGTTAATGTTCTATAGATTGCCCTGCATCGAGACATAATCCTAGTTTACATCAGTCCTAGAAATAAAACCGTGAAATAAATATTGAGATTTTATTAATACATGGCTAAATGTGCATAAGTCGTATGGGTAATAATCTTTGTGTGAGTATCGCAATAAATTCTTATAATACCTTTATAATGCCCGAGATGGTTTAAGAGGTGAAGTTAATCAGGCAAGATTTATAGGGCGTGTTACTTTTCTCACTGTAGTTAAGCTGCTTTTATATCGTTTTTCGCGTTTTATTGTGTTAATTTACTACTTGAGTTGATCGATTATAATGTATCTTAAGACAAATTGTGAGTGAATTTATACAATGCTGGGACGTTAATTATATAATGCTGGGTGTAAGTGATGGACATTTCAGAGGCTGTACGACAGGGATGCTGCTTCCCATCTCTACCCTGTAACATAAGAAATACGCTATGTTGGATATACAGCAGACTATAGGTCTTCTTACGACACCTGGTACAAAGGTTGTACTCCTAAAATATTAAAAGAATGGAAAATATCTTTGCGTCGCTATGTCACGTCTACTTTATAATAGCTGTTTTATTTATTTATTTATTTAACTTTATTGCACAAAATGTTACAAAATGTACAAATGGCGGACTTAATGCCAGGTGGCATTATCTCCCAGTCAACCATTACACGAAACTGAAAAATATATATATATATATATATATATATAGTGGTGCAGGCAATATATATATATAAGATAAATAAACGTGGCATACGTATTTGTATAAATAAACGCAATAAATGCATATGATATAATATATATGTATATATATATATATATATACTTATATATGTACATACATACATAAAATAACGTACATCAGAAATAGGGTTATAAAGTTAGAGAAGCAGCATCAGAAAATAAAGCTGTATGCAACTTATTCAAGACTACGAGTTCGGGCAAATTCGTATCACGTCGTGCGGATGATATAGTGATATGCTGGTACGCGTTCTATATTCATCATCTTCATCACACTAGGCTATAATAAAAATATCGGTGATGGTTCTATGCAACTTTTATTTAGTGCAATCTTAGTATGATAGACAGATCTTCTTTTTACTTCTCTAACTGTTCCATCGGCCAATCTCCACGTCAGCTATATATAACGGAGATCCGTTTTATAGAACGACGCTTTCCATTTTTAACTAGCTGTTAGCTATGAAGTACCGGTGGAGTAGAATAGTACCTCCCCTGTACCAGGTGTCGTAAGAGGGGACGGAGGTACCAGAACCGATACAGGGCGGTACATAAATCTAATATATCATCATACCAGCCATTGGATGTACACTACTGAACATAGGCCTCCCAGAGAAAAGGGGTATTTTGCTCATAATTGCCGCGCTGATAAATGATGAATTGAAATAGGGATGCTGCTGCCCATCTCCAACCTGTCCATTTGAGCAGCACTATTTCGGGTTAATATACCGCCATCTGTCGGTTCTGGTACCATAGGTGAGGTACTATTTTACTCTGCCTCACGGAATTCTGCCGGTACCTCACGGAATACAACAATCTGATACACTGCAGCTTAAATACTACAGGATGTGGATGGGTAGCAGCATCATTGTTAGGAAGTTGCGCTCTGCGATTTCCACCATGCATGTATGGCAATTATTGGCAAAAATCCCCCTAACTTGGGGAGGCATATATCCAATAGTGAACTTTATTTGGCTGATATGATGATTATAATAGGAACTGGATGACAAGCCCTTGATGAATTTGTTGTCTCGCACCTCATTATACAACGTTCGTGTGACGTTATTTCAAGTCCAAACCCATTACCAGACATTATTAACTCCGACAAAGTTACATACACCATATAAAACATTAAAATCTCTCCAAGCGCATGTAAAGTCAATTACACGTCTTATCAAACACTTAAAATTCAAAATCCTGCTAATATCACATAGCCCCTAACTGTTCTAAAATAAATCAGTGGATAATCTTAAGTGGTCCTACTTTTAATGGCCTATAAAGGCTTCCCCGGTTTCGGGGCACGATAAATAATGTGTTTATCCTTAGAAAGCGATGTAATGAGATGCGAGGTGTATTATTGTAATGGGCACGTTGATTTGTAAGTACATGTTATACTTGGTTTTAAGCCCAGAAGCGGTTAAGTCTATTCAGTTACATACCGGTGATGGGGATGGGGAACAAATGGTTTCTTTGATATAACAAAATCAAATGCAACCACGTCAATATCGATGATTGTATCAAACAATTTTGCATTCAATTTTTAATTTCAGCGTTGCTATATAGCACCGGGCCGTGTGGTACCGGCAGAATAGAATAGTACCTCTAATTGTATCACATGTCGTATGAGGCGACTAAGGCGGTATATCCAACCGCAATATTCCGCAATATATAACCGCAAATTCACAAGACAAGGATGCACAGCAGTACCCTAGTTGCGCTCTGCGATTGCCAATACGCTTGCCCAGCGCGGCAATAATGGGCAAAATTCCTCCGTTTTTAAGGAGGCATTTGTATAGCTGTGGACTTTCAATGATTGGTATAATTGATGATATAGCACCAATTTTAGAGGTTAATTCAACGGTGTCAAATCTTCTTGTCAAAATTTTTTTTTACTGACGCTTCATCAGTGTTTGTGTAGTACTGTACATACATACACACCAACGGTCGCCCGTGGCTTCGTCTGGAAACGTACGTGTTGGTTTATATTATGAATGAGCACATAATTCTGACTGCTAGTAACACTTTCACGGTTTAGATGGTAATTGAGCATCTCCAACTATGATGTAAATTTGTATTAGATCGCTTGAGACGTAGGGAAAGATTATTTGATTACCGGTAATGATACTTCGGGGCACGACAGAGAGTAAAGCTCCAAACCAAAACATGTGGCCGGAGTTGCGGACAAAAATTAAGTTCAGACGTGTCCGATGGCGCAGGTGGTGGTAAGACAAATAGTGGCGCAGGAGTGAACTTGTTGTAAATATTATTATGGTATTTATGTTTGTTCAGTGTCTGGGTATTATATATAAAGTAGTATATTTGTGATTACTCTGTTGTATGACGTCCGTCATATTGTATATCACAATTAATGTAACGCTTTCAGCGACTTATCACGAAATCAGGTTAATGTAAAGTTGTGTGAGATATGTAATGAATGAGTTAGCCGTGAGGTATCGGCAGAATAGGATAGTAGAACCGACAGATGGTGGTATATCCATCCGAAACTGTGCAGCTCAAATGCTCAGGGCGGGGATGAACAGGATCCCCGCCGCGATAGCTGCGCTCTACGAATGCCAACACGCTTGCCCAGCGCGGAATTATGGGCAAATACCACCTTTCTTGAAGAGGCTTATGTCCAGCAGTGGACTTCCAATGGCTGGTATGATGATGATGATGATGATGTAATAAATATCCATATTGTATGTTAACATATTAAATTAATTATGTATAAATGTTATTTTTGTAACAAGTCTATTGTCAGATACATTTCTATTTGTCGGTAGAAATAAATGAGAGTTACCATGCAGAGTGTACCATTACCATGTTACCATGAGGTATTCGTCTAGTATCGTTAAGTTGAGGTAACACTCAAACACAACACGACCAAATCAATGCGTACATCACCGAAGGCCGGCAAGCCGACAAATTACACTGACACTAACAAGTATGTATCAACACCATTTGTCACATGTCACATGTCACGATGCTATAAGTCTCTACTAGTATCCGATTTCTCGGCCAGATCGTGCACCAACATTCCCCACAGTATGTCAGGAACTTACACAACACACTTACAAAGCAAGGTTCTTCGATCATGGCCACCATAATTGAGAACGAGACCGGGTGAATGTTAATTCAGAAGTTCACTGTGATCACTAAGTAATGCATTGCCAGGGGTAGAGGCATTTTGCTCGGCGCTCGCGGCCCCGCACTGTTTTACATTTAAATGCACACAGAGATATTTGTGTTATACTTAGTTATTTATGAAGTGAAATAAGTGCAGTTTACCTTGAATTATTTTCTTATTCAACAGCAACGCTCTTAGTTGTTATGGCATGTACTTTTTTTATTTAAAATGTATATTGCAAATGTAGATTGAACTGGAAATACGAGAATGTCTTTCATCATTATCATTGTATCAGCCATTGGAGATCCACTGCTGGACATAGGCCGAACAAAGAAAAGAATAATTTTGTCCATTATGTCTGTGCTGGGCAGCGTTTACGCCCAGGATGCTGCTGCCCATCTCTTCCCTGATTTGAACTATACTGCTTCGGATGGATATATCGCCATCTATCAGTTTTGGTACCTAAATCGCCTCTTACGACACCTGATACAGGGGGAGGAACTATTTTACTCTGTATAAACCATACGGCCTGTTATTATATGATTTTTATATAAAACTTACATGTTTTTGATTTACCATTGCTAGATTGAACTGAAAATATATGAAATATATCTTTATTGTAAAGAGATATGTACCCATGTACTGGTAAAATAAAATAGCATCTTACTCTATTCTTGATGTCGTTAGAGTCGAATGCCCAACCGCAAAGGTGTAGTTAAAATGCAACAGACTGGGGATAGAAAGCTGCATCATACCTGCCCAGCGATGCATTTAAATAAAAGAATTACCTGTATTTGAGGAGGTATATTTCCAGAAGTCGTCATCCACGGCTGCTACGAGGGCGAATTCCCTTTGCAAGGTACTATATTACAAATCCCATAGACAGAAGAATCTAGGAAAGAGTAAGCAATTTCCTGGACAGTCAAGAAAGAAAAATAGAAAAATGAGACCAAGAAATCAGTTTGCTTTAACTTTTTTAGTTCTATTCATTCAACGAAGCATTCAGAATGCTTCGTTAAGATGATGCATTGCTTGTTGTCGAGTGTCATGCTTTCTGCTTTCTGAGCGCAACTTTCATGTGCACATATATCTCTGGTGCATACTGCGGGGCCTGTTAAGAAGCCTATTTATGCTCTTTCTCAAGGTTCAAGCCAGCCATATGGTTTATCAACAGACATTGTTTTTATATTGTACAAGCCTGGACTTTAACAGTTAATAACTTGCAGAGCAGTCATAAACGTGTTGACTTGTGCATAACTTGAGTGAACATTTACTCATTCAGGCTTCATTCAATCAACACACACACATAAAGATACTTTCATATTAAAATGTTAATATATATAATGGCCCAAAAAGAGATGAAAAATATATATACTATTATATATATTTAGTATAAACATAAAAAAAAATTGTGCATTCTTATGTGCCATTTAAAACCCTTCTGGCTATTTCATTGAAATGGTTTTTGCAATACCAAATTTAAAAAAAAAGATTTTATTTTCAAAATATCTTTTACATAATTGTAACTTTAAGAAAATTGTACTATATCGATAGTTTGCAAAGTCTGAGGCCTGCAGTACAGTCTTTAACTAACGCAGACTTCCGAGTTGCAATTGAAATGCGCATGTATTTTATATGTCGTTTTTTTGACACATAGTACATCTAGCACGACGACTTATTGCCACCAAATTTTGTATAGTGAAATGAAAAATCTAATAATATGACAGAATTATCAGTTGTTAAACTTCAAAGTAACGAAACACGCTAAAATATATAATATATATTCGGCTACGTTAAAGGCCAAAGCGAAACTAGCAGACATTTTTGAATAAGCCCAGTTGGCGATGGCGGTAATAATGCAGTAATCTGTCGGCGCGGGACAGCCAGTCGCGAGTAATTGAAAACAAACAGGGCATAATTTACACCGGCCAAGTATTAATAATGCAGGGACGCGCTCGCTCCACGCACCACATGTAGGCTAGAATATGGTAAAGCACATGTATTCCTGACTAGAGAATCGGGGATTTGAGAAGAGTAGACAAAATTAGTCATGACGTCCCAGCAGAGTAGAATAGTATCTCCCCCTGTCCCAGGTGTCAGAAGAGACGATTAAGGTCCCAAAACCGACTGACATGATTAGGTCAAAATAATGAACCATGCCTAAGAGAGGATCACTAACATCTGCGCCATCGGACCCGTTAAAAGAAATAAATCAGATAATATAGGCCTATTCGAATTCATGAAAGCTAGCAACTAGTTTAAATAAATATTGACACACTCACTAATGCTATAACAATTTATTTTATTAGTCTTTAGGTATTTATGAAATGCTGAATAAATACATAGCACAATGGTAGAGCAGTCCCCAGGATAGAGAAAAATGCAGGTTCGAGACCCACCAAACCTGAGACAACTTGATCTTTTTTCTAGTCAACATTACAACCATTTCTTATTTTTCTAGTTAACATTTATACCAGCGATGGAGGTCAACTGCTGAACATAGGCCTCCCTCAGAAATGAGGAATTTAACCATAATTGCCGCGTTGGGCAAACGTGTTGGCAATTGCAGAGCACAGCTTGTGCGACGGCTATGCTGGTAACTCACGACTTTTATCTTGTAAATATTGCCTTTATGAAAACACCATTAACGTCACATTACTATGGTTGAATAAACGTTCTTGGAAAAAACTTAAAACCAACTTGTGTTCAAACGTTGATGTATTGAACGTTTTAAAACAAAGTAAATATAATAAATAATATTAGACACATATCATTCGGGATTCAAAATAAATATTTTGCTTGTTTATATAGAAATCAAAAGCACCAACACAATAAATATTTTTTTGTGTTTGTATGGGAAGCTGCGATTAATTTGTGATTTATCTCAAAATTTCCGTATAACTCTCAGAAATTTAATTCAACACACTTGGAAAATCTATATGTAGGTAGACCTCGTGCAAAGATTGTCTGCATTATCTGTACCTCACTCTCAAATATTTCTACCGTCAAATAGCAGTGTTCGTATTTCAAGTTGAGAAATTAAAATTTAGATAAATTAGTCAAATAAGAAAAAAAACACTGAATTTATATGGAAGCTGTGGAGTGTCGGCTGAGTATAATAGTACCTCCCCCAGTACCGGGAGACGTAATTGGTGACGTAGTTATCAGTACCGAAAGATGACGGTATATCTCAAATGGAGGAGGAGGAGGGATGGGCAACAGCATCCCTTTGTGAAAGTTACGCTCTATGGTTGCCAACACGCTTGCCCAGCGTGGCAGTTATGGGAAAAATTCCCCCTGTGTTAGCGAGGCCTGAGTCCAACAGTGGACTTCCAATAGCTGATATGATGATGATAATATAGAAGTATAGACAGAAATACAGGCCCAATGTATAAACAGGCCCAATTTTCTGTCCTGCCAGAAAATTGGGCCGAAAGCGACGCGGGCATAGAAAATCACATTGTAAGAAATTCCTCGGAATTGGGAGCAATCAGGAGATGAATTTACAATTACGTTTCGCGTACTTTCTCACGCACACTGAGAAACACGCGCCATTATTGGTCGTGTCTTGTGTGTGTATCATATGATACGAAAGATTCATAAACGGACCTGATGGCATAAATGGTAGTGTTCATGTCTTGTACGCAAATAATGACAAACCTAGATACAGAAAAAACACTTCTTTATTCTGGGTGTGTGTTTAATATGTATTTTCGATTATATTTGTGATTCCTCTATCTTTTCTGACTAATCTCCGAGTCAGATCTATGTATGAAATGTGTTTTGAAGTTATTTATTTATAAATGTTTTTAAATATTATAAGTAAATAATAGAGGGTGGCACAGTTCAATAGTACCTCTCTTATGCTATTTTGTCACAAAAATAAGCTCTGCGATTGCCAAACGCCTGGCCACTGGAGTATTAACGGGCACACATATCCTAAATGTAATTTCTTGAATTTCTTGCAGAAGTCTACGTCTCGCAGTCAACATTAGATATTGTTTCTGCTTCTGTCATTATTAAACGACTATTACTATCTATCTATTACTATCTATCTATTACTATCTATCTATTACTATCTATCTATTACTATCTATCTATTACTATCTATCTATTACTATGATATAAATTATTATTACAAAGTTTATTATAATATATTATGGAAGACTGGTGCCTAAACTAGACTTGACTTAAAGCCTGTATTTCTGGTCACCACGTCTCAACCCATTTGATAGTTAACGTAAAGTAACAATTTATTAAGATATATCTATAAATTAATATTTTATTACGACCCAGTTTGAGTTTGTTTACATATGAAGTTTGAGTAAAAAATATGTTAAAGTGTATGGTGTGTTTAAGATTGTGTTTACTGTATTATAGGGTAAGTGTGCGTACTTGTGTAATGAGGAAGTTATTTTCATTTTATTTGTGTCAGTACATACATCACGCCATCGGAGTAGACAGAGGCTATGGATCTTTACTTGTTATGATCTTGGCATACCTCTCTAGCTTCCCTTACTCGCATTAGTCCTTTCATTAAGATATGTTCACCTCGGTCGTCCTATACCAACTCTTCTATTCATTTCCGCTCTATAGATTGGTGGCCATTCTACTTTCAACCATCCTCCTAATCATCTTAATATTCTTTTCTTGATTGTTATCACAACATCGTCTTTTATAGCACATTGATCTCTTATAACACTATTCTTTAATCTATCTCTATTTAATGTATTTATATCTGTTGTGTAATTTATTTCTGAACTTTGTTTTATAATGAGAAATTTATGATGCGATAGTGCACTCGACCAATTTGAATAGAAATGGGAATTGAAATAATGAAAAATAATTCGTGACAGAGCTTTTATATACAATTGACGATAGTTCCATGAACGATCTATTGTTAGCTTTATTGGCTATACCGAATGGTAGACACACGAACCCCCCAAGGAAGTTCCATAGAAATTGGCGTTATTATGAAAGTTTCCAACAGTAACAATTATGCCGTCGTTTGTCTGTCTGTAAGTCATTTCAACTTCGCCGATTTGTAATTGACGAGCTAAAAATGTACTGGCGTGAATTGTTATGACGAGTTTAGTGGATTCCCTTGATCCGTCTAATTTGTTTTGTTTTATGGGTTTTTTTATTCGGAGCGTTAATTTGATTTATTTATTCCGGCTTTTTTCGTCATGATGAACATGAAGTCACACGGTTTTATTTTCAGATGAAAAATCTGCATTAATATGGATCATAGCAACCTAGATATAGGCCTTCCCAAGAAAGGAGGAATTTGCACAAAATTGCCAGGTTGGACACGCGTGATGGCAATCGTAGTGCGTAGCTTGGCTACGGGAATACTGCTATCTATTTCGCATTGTTATATTTAAGCTACAATGGTTCGCATGAATATATCTCAATCAGTTTCTATACACTCGCCTTTGACGACACCTGAAAAGGGAGAGATACTGTTCTACTCTACCGGTACCACCCTATTATATTACTAATACTAGAGTATATCTGTTTGTTTGTCGGTTATTTAAATCTTATAGAGAAAAATATGCTAATATTGATCTAGAAAAATTTCTGCGGGGTACTTTAAAAGCGTTAATATATAAATAGGATAAAGAATGCTGTGTATGAAAAAAGAAACACTTAATTTGGTGTTTTTTTGTATATGCGCCAACACGAATAGTCATGAGCAGCAGCATCCCTGCGTGCTATTATGTTTGCCTAGGGCGGCAATTGTATGCTAAATTCCCTCTTTTTGGGGAGGCCTGTGTCTGGCAGTGGATTCCCAATGGTTGATACGGTGATAACGGAAAACGGTATATTCGTTTGGATTTACGTAAATTGCTATGAGAAAACTGGCTATATTATGACAATTATTGTCAAAGATATCGAACGGAGAGTTTGATATAAGCCATCGACAGAAAAATGCGTGTTTGTATCAACATCGATCAATGAACTTTGGAAATAATTCTGATCTTCTATGAACTTATGTAACGCAACACTCCGTTATTATTCAAAATTAGTGATATTCGAAAATTGCGACTTTAAAACAGCCAATAAAATCCATAAAGTGTGAGTGCGGGGTAAAATTACCTTGGCTCTAGGCCGGTAAATTGTCGGATCACGCGTCTCTCCGGGGGTAAATATACTTTTTCTCAGCCCCAGGGCGGAATTTACGGACTTTAAGTTGGACCGATTAGAGTTATGTGGACAAGGCATGCTGTTATGTCGCTTGTTTTCTCTTTTTATGCTTATTTGAACGATAATGAAACACATTATGTAGGTACTTTAAACATAGCATCTTTTTATACAACTTAAAATTTTTTATCTTCCCCGAAATTCTGGCTGAGAACTAATAATTATTATATTAATTTAAACAGCAGCTTTATGTACTTGTGTTACGATATAGACTACAGAGGTATTACGAATCACTATATTTAAATATAATATAACAACTAGACACGGAACAAAAAGTTTTTATCACATGTTTCCAGGTTGGAGGTGGAACCTACGACCCTTGACTTTAAACATAGTGATACTACTGGTAACTCCACCTGATCCGTCATCTGCTTGTAATAAAACCAAATAGCAGAGTGATACTTGAATTTTTTACTAAGGTTATTAAGTGTCATCATCATGTCAGCCATATTGGAAGTCCACAGCTGGATATAAGCGTTCCCAAGAAAGGGAGAATTTAGCCCAAAAAACTGGGCGTGGGCATTGGATGTTGGCAATCGCAGAACACAGCTATCGTGACGAGAATGCTGCTGCCTTAGTCGTTTCTTACGATGCCTGGTATAAGAGAAGGAGCTATTCTACTATGCCGGTACGATTACGACTTACTAAGTGTAAAACAGTTGACTTAAATCCTTTTTGTTTAAAACTATTTTCTGTTTTAAAAGTTTTAATTTATATTGGTCATAAAGTATATATCGAAATAGATAGGATTAAAGTACTCAAACAACTTAAAAAATCTAAATATGCACCATTATTTAACGACAGATTGGAGTGACTGCTGCCTCTATTTGCGAAATGACTATGTATTAAATCTCAACTTGTAGTGATACTGCAATATTGGGTGAGATTAGACGAATGTCAAGAATTAAAGGAGGTGGTATTTTCAATTTAAACCGAATAATTTTAAAATTATTTTCAATAAAAAAAAGTTGTCAGCTGAAAATAGTATTAACTTATAAAAACACATTTGTACTTGTAATAACGCACATTAAGATTTCTTTATCAAGTTGCAACCCTGCGAAAGGGCACAAGATACTCAGTTTACCTACAATAAAATATTATAAGACTTTTTGTATCAGTTTGTGTCATCATACGTGCCTATATAAGCTCGTATCAATCATCAAATCGTACAAAGCTATCACTAGCGTGTCGCCAACCTAGTAAACTGAAGATACAATGTCACTTTTAAACAGTAATTTCACGGCCTTTCTCACCTTTCAAACCGGAACATAGCAATGTGAACACTGCTAATTGGCGGTAGAAATAAGTGAGAGTGTGACACCAATGCAGATAGTTTTTGTAAGAAATCCACCTCTAGTTTCTGTCTAGTTTATAAAATAAAATCTAACAAAAACTAGATGTAACGGTATGGAATAGATCCAATTGAAGATAGACGTTTGAGTAGTTTAAATTGATTGTGTAATCTGATTGTGACCAATTGGTTGTGAAAAATATCTCAAGCAGATGAAAGCTTTGTATGCTTCAGGCCTTTGATCATGCTGAGATGAGATGGCCTGGTTTTATCTAGCTGGAAAAGTAAAGACTCTCAGTTACTGAATAAAAATTTACACGTTTAATTCGTAAACTCTGTTCCTCTTCAGAAAGATAAGAGTAATATGTACTTTAGATCAGTATTTTTTTTATTTCTTATAAGTTTATTTGCAATTACTCATTGGATTGGGTAGTTGCAAAGTGTGTCTTCCAGCAAAGACATCACCTCTTTGGAAAACTGACTTTACAATTGATTTTGATAGTTCAGTTCCAAATCATTAATATGAAGATAAAATTATAGAAATTCCACTATGTACCACCTCCAATCTATTCGGCTTGCAGGCGGACTGAACGAGCAGTCAGTTTCCCCATGAGAAATACGCGCGCAGTAATGGCGGTGATTCCTGTATAGATTCGGATAATTGAGAATTTAGCCTCGGCATTGCTAAATAACTCGTCTAATGTAAGCTAACCAACAATATTATGTGCAGACAGAACTATATAATTCACAATAATATTTTCAAGAATAAAATCAACTGTCTCAGATGTCAACACAAAAATTACACTAGGAAAATATCGACATACCAGTCCTCAAGTGTAGAAAAGATACAGGTTTGACTCCGATTTGACAACTGAGACAGTTGATTTTTTTGTAGTCAATATTATATTAAATACAATTCAGTATTTGTTATGCATAACACCTATTAAAGTAATAATGATTTTGTTTAATTTTTTATAAGCACGCCATTGGAGTACCGTCATAGTTGAATAGTCCCCAGGTGTTATAAGAGTCGACTAAGGAACGGACAGATAGCGGTATATTTACTTGACGGAGATTGGCAACGGCGTCCTCGTCGAAAAACTTCACTCTTGATTGTCACAGTGCTTGCGTCCAATTACAGTAAATTATTAATAAAACATCTTATTCAATGACGAACCTGACTTCAAGACAATTAGCTAAAGTGTGTTATGTGGTGTTATGGATATTAGACAATAAAAGAATCCAAAATACAATATACATACGTGATACCGAAACAAATACAAATATTCAACATATAAAGGTTTGCTCTGGGTGAGGATGGAACCCCGGACCTTTGGCTTACAAGATAGGATCACTACCGCCTAGCGCCATCAGGCCCGTCAGTGGACATCCAACAATTGTTTATTTTATTTTAACAATAGCAAAGAAAACTGTCAGTTGACAATTTCAACGACTAATTTAACGAATTATATTAAATGAAGACAGCAAATGAATTATCCAAACACACTTGCCAGTGGCAATTATCTAATTGAGACCGTCTTGAGGTGACTTGTGGGGGAGAAGACAGAGGTCGTCTTAATGTGTTGTTTGAAATAACATTGACAGTTGAAGAACAGGCATACTTGCGGCACGAACGTACTGCAGCCCGGGTTCTATTCTTGGTACGAAGGAAAAGTGTTTTTATTACGTTATTTTTAGTGAAAGATTGATAGCAAAATCTGTAATTTGTCCTCTTCTGAAATATGGCAGCCATGCTAACATCGTAAACTGTTTTGATCCAAAGCTCTTTAATCTTTCCCGGTGAAGCGGTTGTACATAAATTTGGCATGGCAATTCCAAAGAAGAAGGATCATTATCATCATTATAACAGCCGATTTAGCACAGTGCTGGACATGGACCTCCCCAAAAGGGGAATATGTCCATAATTACCGCACAGAGCAACGTAGTGACAATCATAAAGCGTAACTTCGCGATGGAAATGCTGCCCATACCTGCCCCGTTGCATTTGATCTACGCTGTTCTGGACGGATATACCGCCATCTGTGCACTGGCCCGGTAGCGCAGATGGTAGTGATCCTGTTTTGTGCCACCAAAGGTTGTGAGTGCGATCTCCACCCAGGACAAACATTTATATAATGATATTTATGTTTATGCTGTGTCTGGGTGTTAAATATATGTATGTAAGTAGTATATTTCGTGATTCATTTGTTGTCTGATGTCTGTAACACAAGTCCTTAAGGCGACTTAACAGAGAATTTATTTATATCAATTTATGAGATGTTGTGCGATTTTATCAGTCAGTTCCGGTATATCAGTCGCATCTTACGACACCTAGCATAGGGGGAGGTACTATTTTACTCTGCCGGTACCTCACGGCAAACACGGATATCAACCACTATTTAGCTCATAAAAATAATACAGGAACAAGACTAGAGTGAAAAGCTAAAAAGTTAGCTAGCTATTTTAATTTTAAATAAAGCTAGGATTTTAAATAAATCCAACTGACCTCTAATTATTTTTTAGTAGTCATATCATCAATGATAGTTCAATAATGCGTATATAGCATAAGTGGGTAAGGTCGAAAATGTCCTTATGTATTTAGATTTTGAACTTCATTTGTAACTGCTACTTACGCTGTAATGAAATAACATGATATCAGCCTGGGTTTAACTGCTGGACATAAGCCTAAACAAATTTATGTATTAAACATTTATGAAATTCTGAAATGAGGAAAATAAATGTCGATTGTTCAAATATGAACAAAAAACACATTTTTGTAAATAAATAATAGAAATATAAAATTTTTTCCATTTAATTTTATTTTACACGCATAAACGAAATGCCATAAATATAAAAAAATCACTATATATAGCTAAAGAAACGCCAAGAAGACAATAATAACCCGGGACATATCCGAACACGTCACAATTTAAGTAATATCCGAACGTGCGTCCCCCTCCCCTGCGACGCGCGGTCCGACGATTCAATTACTATGAACAAGCGGCATAACAATTCTGTAATAGATATTCCATTGTTTTGCGTACAGGCGCATACAGAAGGTGTAATGCATGATATAGCCTTTTATATCAAACTAGCAGTGCCCGCGACTTCTTCCGCTTGGAATAGTGACTTTAAAAAAGGGAGCTGTAGCTACTGTGCACTCTAAAAGATTTTGTTACTAAAATCAGCGCGCTCAAACAAACAAACTGTTCAGCTTTAAAATATATCTGTATAGATAATTAATTGCTTTAGAATGTTGGCGGTGTTTCAGTGCTAACTAATAATGAAAATAAATATTAACAATCAGCTGTAAAATATAAATTACTCGACGCTCGGCGGTAAGAGGTAAATTATTTCAAATGTAAAATTCAAACTAGTTATAATTAATTAATAACAATACAAAGCAGAGCGTAGCTTTCACGATGGATATACCGCCATCAGACGGTTCCGGTACCTTAGTCGCCTCTTACGAAACCTGGTACAGGGGGAGGTACTATTACTACTACTACTCTGCCGGTACGTCATGGCAATATGCTGGAGAGGTATTATGCTGGATTATATTTAAGACTATATTTACAAAAAAAAAATTATTTGTCTGAGGTGTCAAGCGGGACTCGAACCTGCATCCTTTCCATACCGTTCCTACTATGCTATTCTATACTTTGAGTCTCGTTTATGCAAATTTTTTTTCTTCTAGTAAATATCGTCTTAAATATTTATATAACATATTTCTAAATTACATTGATCAACGTCCTACCAGTTATATATAGTTTTCTAAGTATAACACTTTTCAAGCTGACTGCACTTACATATGTGACCAATAACAAGTATTCATGTTTAGTTGATCAACTAAAACCGCATCCCGGGACGCGATGCGCGATTTGATTCCGGGAAAACCGTATTATTGAATAGTGGCTGCAGATATTGCTAATAGTTCAATACTTAGGTGTTGGGTAATAATGTACAATCGGGCACACACTGATTAAGGTTTATATATATATATATATATATATATATATATATATATATATTAAACATATTTTTTAAAAGTTTATTTTTTGGCTAAACTAAAAATAATTATGATAATTTACAACTAATTCATGGACCTCACCCCGAAATGTATCTTAAAATACTTAGGTCACAAACATTAGACAACAGAGAAATGACATATATAATACTTAAATAAATATTTAACACCCAGACATAGAAAAAACACAAATATTCATCATATTAATTTTTGTCCTGGGTGGGGATTAAAATTACTACTTTTGACACACAAGGGTCCTTTTGTATTTCAAAATTACTTCGTTCGATCTCCATTTACAAAACAACTAGCAGTGCCCTCCGGTTTCCCGCACGTTTAATTGTAGGCTTTTGTACTAAACTTACATCCCCATTTTATTCTTTTAATGGATGATTTTCGAAAAAATGTTTAACACGTGTTTCACTACTTTCAATAACAAACGTCTAAACTGAATTTAATTTAAATAAATTCAAAAACATCAAAGTTTCATACTAACTTTGCACCCGTTTAACCCCCTTAGGGAGTGAATTTTCATAAATCTTCCCTCAGTGCTCCCCTACGTTATAAAAGGAATTCCTGTGCAAAATTTCAAGTTCCTGATATATTTTATTAGGAACTCTTATATTTCAGATGTTGATTTGTTAGCCAATCAGTCAGTCAGTCAACTTCTCCTTTTATACATAGATTACTTACCGACTAGACAGACGTTGTCCTGTCTTAACGATGACTATTTAATTTAAATTGGTATAATTAAGATTGAATAATATATACTTTATTCAACTAAATTATATTGATGAAGTTAATAAAGTGTATCTATTATTCTAATGCTTTATAATATACAATATTCTTAGATTTCTTTTTTTGCATTTTTGTACAATATAAACTTTTTAATGTAACATTATGACATTTGACATAGAATTGATAGAATGCGTATTCATATGGTAGTTAAGTAGTCTTAAACAATTTTTTGAATTTATTTTTTAAGGGAAATAGGAAGTCATTTAAGTATATATATACAGATATGATGGTTTTCGTTTAATCTCTGTTGTCTTATATCCGTTATAAAAGTGGTTTAAGTAGCTTATTTTGGATTAAGGTCAATGTATGAGAGGTTTTGAGAATTATTTAGTAATATCACTCCTTTCCGCTATCTAGTAATAAAAGTTTTGTAGAAATGTAGTTTGTAACTCGCACTTAGAAAGCAATTTGATTTATATATAAATGCTTATAATACTAAATAGAAATTTGCGCACTTTAATATCTATTTCTAAGTAAAAGTGTAAACAAACAAATAAATAAATCAAAGTCACGCAAAAAGATGCAAAATGATTTTTTTATTACAAATATAACTATTTTTGATACCATTTACAAACTAACACTTGAGTTTGATTAATCTGAACAGATAACCGTGAAAGCCTACTAGAATTTCGTAGAGTAAAACGTTACAAAATCACTAACTCGTATTTAATAGTGGCCGGCCCTTGAATTCTGTGATCATAAATCAAAGTGACGGAGAGACCTTTTCAATTAATTCTAGCTCGAGGGCCGAGAATATTTGCATCGGAATATGTTACTGGCATAACTGGGTATTGTGCGGTTCTTAAAAAGGCCCAAGAACGGCCCATTGTGCGGCGGGCCTTGTTTGTCTTATTTGACCGTGTGAAATGTTCATATTTGATTTCGACCCGCTCCGACCGGCCCGTTCGTTGTTGGCTGCTCAGTTCGCGAAGTTTCGGTGGAAGATTTCCCGCTAATTTTCCATTTTGGCGGACATTGTTGTGTTTGTGTTCGCCGTTTGTTTATATTTTTGGGTCGATTTTATCGGGGCACTGTTATTCTGATGTTTGATAAGGAATCTATTTTATTATGAGGACATTTCTACATGAGGTAGACCACATACAAAAAGTAGTCTACATTGGTACCTCGCTCTTACCTATTTCTACCACCAATTGCTGTGTTTGCATTGCTGTGTTCCGTTTCAAAGGGTGAGAGAGGCAGTGAAATTACTGTGTAATGTGACATTACAAGCGTCTATAAACTACAGTGACGCTTACTTATTACAGGGACTATACGCTTGTTTGTCAACCTAGTCCTTTAAATAAAACATGTGTGTATAGCGGAGTACCGCTAGAGTAGAGAAGTTCTTCCGACAGTACTAGGTGTAGTAGAGATGACTGAGCTGAAATGCAAAAGGACTGGGATAGGCAGATTGCCCCGACTCCTGCCTTTTCTTGCCTCCAATTATGCACCCTTTCTTGGGAGGTCTGTGTCCAGCAGTGGATGATTTGTCACTGCTGTGATGATGAGGGTTGGGTAGCGTAGGCTTTATTTTTACCGCGTGTGATATCCAGAATGACGCTTCTGTTAAACGGCTTCAAAATACGTTTTGAAGCTGTTAATATTCCAGGTCCAAAGGAAGACTAAGTGACACTGTACTAAACTCTCATACGCGCTAGTCATCTCAACAGCTTTAATGCTTGACCTTGAACGATACGAGTGGTCCCGGTCAAACTAGATTAAAGGCGCAAGGATGACACTTGCGCACTATCTACATTAAGCTTAGATTTAAGACACTTTCCAGTGATGGTAGAGTAAATATCGAATACGCACCATTATAGTTTGAGATCGTAGCATTTAGTGTTGGCATATTTATGTTGCAATTGGGATTACTTGCTTATAAAGTATGGTCTAGATTGTCTCATTTTTCATCCATGAAGGTAGTTCATTGCCCTTACAGTAAGATCACGGGTAAAGTAAGCAATAGAGGTATGCCAAGATAATATCAAGTGGAAGTGGAGATCTATAGTATTTGCCTACCCTAATGGGACACAGGCGTGATGTATGTATGATATGATATTTCTATTTAATTTTGTAAGTGACTCTAATTTTTTTGCAGTGAAGCAACATGGTCGCCCTACTGGGTTACCGCTTCGTAGCTTATTATACTTTAAAGGTGGAGGGTATAAAATATTTTATAAAACCTTCGTCCTCAGACATCTAAAAATATTTAGTGATTCTGTTCCTTTAAACATGTGCACAAAGCCTTACAGATGTTGGTTATATAAAACTTACAGTATTTACTTCAACATTTTTGTCTTGTTTGTAGCTTTTGCATGTAATGAAACGTGAGTAACTCAATGAAATGTATTTTTATAAACAGGATTCATAGTTAAAGTTTATCTGTAATTAATATTTTTTATGCTCAAATTAAGAAGTAGTTTTATTTTTCTAACCTATATTATCGTCGTGAGCTCGATCCCCACCTAGGACTTAGGAATATCTGATCGAAGCTGGAGTAACATCTTGATACCCACTATATAGTCGACTCTGAGTTTGCCACCACGCCTGCCCAGCGCTCTAACTACGGGAAAGAATCCCCCAAAACTGTTCGTCATATCACTGACAACTAGACCCATTAAAAAAAATAATATTAACCATGTTTTATGTTGTGAAAGATCTTAATTTAAATCAAAGGCTCCAAATATCTTACACTCAGTTTAACTAACAATTGTAACTCACACATCTGTAAAAATTTCAAATGTTAAAATATTTTAAGACGTTGACAACGTTGTAACAAAAAACATTTATTTCCAATGACAACGCTTTTTTTATTTAGACAACGTACCAATTGTAACAGACAAATACTCTCTCAAATAAATAACCATAAAACCAACTTAATAAAAATCAATAACATAAATATGTAGTGGTAATTCGAGTAACTTTATTATCTTAATAAAAAAATATAGTGTACTAAAGTATGCAATTTAGCAGACTACATCGATGGACGCCTGGAGTGCTTTCAACTCGGGCAAAAAAATGATTTTGCTCGAAATACCCTTTTTCGTATGAAAAATTGTTTAAGACCGAGTTAAATATTCATATTCGCTTAGCCCTAAGTTATGATAAGGCACGTAAATATTTTAAAAATAGTGTTATGTGTGCAAGTTGTAATAGAAAACAAACTTTCATTTATAATCTGTTTTCGTTTAAGTTTTTTTTAAATGTATTGACGCCTGTTAGTTCGTTCATATTAGTCATGCTTCAAAGCTTTAATTGCTTACATTGTCTCACCAATATCTTCTTACATATCAAACAGTTTGGTTTTATAAGTAAACATAAAAACTAATGTCATTATTGCGTAAAATTACAAGATTGATGTTATTGACAAACTATTTAATAAACGAGTACGAAGAATTTATTATTGAAATTATATGTTAAGTCCATATATCTATTCTACTAAAACGAAAATAAAGAAATAATTATTGCTTCATCTTTATCAGTTGCAAAAGAAGTACACGTGGTAATAGATCAATTGCAAATATCTGTCTTAATTTTGCAATGGATATTCATCTTTAAAAGCGAGCTGTTGACTTCAAAAGTGACTGTAGTATTAAAAAGTATAGTGTGTGATAAAATATAAATATACCGTCTGAATTAGACATATTCATGCATGTGATTCCTTGTTATTTGGTTATTACTTTGTAAAACCAAATAGAACAGATGAATTGTAAGCCAACAAAATGATTCCTGCCTTCTACATATTTCAGCAAATTTATAAGAGATGTTATAATAGCATCAATGCGAAGACAAACTAAAATAAAATAATATTTTTTATTAAGTCAATATGAGTTATACAAAGGTCGTCTCTGCATAGTTTGCATTGCTGTTTACCGATTCAAGGGGTGACAGAAGAAGTTGAATTACTAGGTAATGTGACGAAATATCTTCAGTCACATAGTGATATCCATGTAATAATACGAACGTCTGTGACGCTTACTATCACGCGGACAGTATCGACTCGAATGTCGACTTAGTCCAATTAATATTTTGAAATGGTTGTCCGAGTGTACGTCTATTTACCACAAATATAATTAAAGATTATTGACTTTAGATACAATCGGGATATACTTCTTTTGCTTCTTTTCCATTTCTTAAACATACACAAGCGTTAGTACAATTGATCAGAGCTAGACCTTTTCGTAGAACATTTTTTATTTTGTCAGGCATGTCATCATCATATCTCCAATTGGAACTCCACTGCTAGACATAAGCATCTTCAAGAAAGTATTTTTTTTTACCCATATTTGCCGCGCTGGGCAAGCGTGTTGGCAATCGCTGAGATCTGTCGGATCCGGTACATTAGTCGCCTCTTACGATACCTGAGGCAGTGGGAGTTACTATTATATTCTGCCGGCACCTCGCGGCACAGTCAGGCATGTACTTAGAGGCATATATATCATCGGAACCTAAGTGATAATATATCCTTTTTATCACATTTTAAAAATGTGTTCAGTGTGCAATAAAATTTTTAAGGGCTCGACAACACGTTATTGTTACCCATGGTATTGGCGGTGTTTTACACTGCGGTATCGGCTTACAATTAGCCGGGCCATATGGTTCACCGTCATTGTGGTATAAAAATGATTAATTAATTAATAATTATTTTAAGTGAAATTTCAATCAAATTACAAAGTTGGAATATGTTAGTCTAAGTCTCTGTCAGGAAGTTCATCATCTTTAAGAAAAAGGGGAATTGTGAAGAAAAAAATCCATAATTAGTCGTTCCTAACGACACCATAGTAACAAAAGTTATTTATTACTAAATATTGACAAAAACAAACCATCTCGTAAATTGACGATGACATTCAAAAGTGCAAATCAACAATAGCCGCAACAGTTTGTCAGCCATTTTATAGTGAAATAAAATTTCAAAATGGCGACGGTATTGCGCCGAAATTTTCTTTGGACCAACCGTTACTACTAACAAGCGCACACGAACGGTTGGCCAAGCGCTTAATATCTTGAATTCCTTGCTCCGCGCCCAATCTAACAAGACCCCTAACCTCTCCATACGTCACCCCGTGATCGTCTAATTTCCTACAACACTGGGGGGCGGGGAGGCCAAATTAGTCTGGTAGCGTTATACAGGGGGTCCTAGTTACGAGAGACGATAAACTTTGCGTCTCGTGAAGAGTGAGAGCATTTAAATTGTCGACGCTCGACGCTGCTAACCGTACATTCTTCTTATGGTTAGTACCGTCAGCAAAAATTTCAGTCGAACTTCTACTTTATTC
>JACJUM010003237.1:18873558-18916589 GCA_020976665.1 Heortia vitessoides
GCTATTATTTTTTGCGTTAGTCGAAGTGTTGCGACATGTGAGTGAGTTACTTCACCCACTTGCGTAATAGAATACACAAGCAGGATCTTTATAAACATCACTCCAATTTCGTATATCCTTTTCACGGCTTAATATGATTTATATCAAAAATAGACAATTTAGCTTTAGAAATAATGCCGAATGCTTTTCATACAATAAGTTATATGATATTAGTGAGAATTCTATGTTAATTTTTGGAGTTAATATTTGTTTTGGTGGCGTTCAAACACAAGTCAACTAATATACTCTAAAACTTATTGTTTATGCTGACCCGTCGAAATTACATTACGCATTGTACTCTGTTTGTAACTCACTATAGGCATAGCTGTTTAGCATATTTTAAGTCCACAATTTTGAATAGATGTATTATAAGCTTTATGAGTTCACTTTAAGGTTTAAAGTTGAGTTATTTTTATATGGTTGGCTATTGAAAATTCAGTGCGATTAGGAGGCGGAAAGTGACCGTTTCTAATCCGAAAGGGTTGAAATGCAATAAAGTGACGTCTAAAATTGCAGGGGTTCCCTCGTCCGTCTGTTAATTTTTAGCACCAAAGTTTTGCGGCACGAATGCGTTATGTTATTGTTTGTTTTGATCGTTATCTTCTGAAATTGCTCAGTAAAATTCTATTTATTTCCCAAAAGAGCAATTAACTTTTAGCTTGGGCAGAATAAGTGTCTGCGGTTATAGTGAAAAAGGGTTTCAAAAATTACTCCAACGGAGCCATATATTTTTTAATTTTCATTCTAGAAAAAGATGTTTATAATAATATTTTGAGCAACTAAATATGTTAATATTTAATTTAACACGTATACCAATAATTAATAACATAGGCCTTTTTTAATTGAAAATGTGTTACATCAAATACCGTTCCTTTTCTCGTAAGAATACAGGGATAAAACAGACATTGTGTTACTTGAAAGAACAGCTTCTTTTGAAAAATTTTTTGACATCGAATCTTACTTACATTCTTTCATTTTGGAAAAGTAAATTTAATATATGTCTATGTTATTAAGTGAAGAGGAAATTTTTTTTAAAAAATAGCCCAAGTATTTTTTGAGATATTATAACCAAAAAAATACTTTCTGTTTATAGCAAAAGTTTAGATATCGTATTGTAATTTTAATCTAGACTGCCATCACTGAATGGGTCTTCAAACTCAGTTACATCATCATAATTATCATATCAGCCATAACAAGTCCACTGCTGTACATTTACAGTTAACCTGCAATTAACTATTATTACAGGTAAATATCTACCATATTTATGGTAACTGCAAATCTGATAGTAAGAAAGGTCTAGTCACCTTGGTCAGGTTCACGGAATCGTTAATGTCTATTTAAAACTAAAGTTCTAGTATCTTGTGTAGAAACTATGGGAATACAGCCTTAATAAATGTACGTTTATTTTAAAAAGATAAATTATACATGATCTATTTTTAACACTTTTCTTAAAACCACTTTCGTTTTGTTTTATTATAACCATTGAATGTTCATTTCGCATGAGAGAGCATCTTTGCTTTGTATATTTCGTTATAAGTTTACCAAGAAAAATGGTTAGATAAACATACATGGTATTTATTGATATATTTTCATTATAATAATTTATTATAATAATTTTTACAACGTATCGAATGTGTGTGATTACAGAAAATAAGCAAATTCACCACATCTCTGTAGCTTGAAGAACTTGTATTTACAGATAACAGACAACAGATAAATGACAAATATTATATTTAGATACATATAAATAACATCCAGATACCGAACAAATACAAATATTCGTCAGATAAATATTTGCTTTTGAACTCTTGACCTTTGGTGCATAATACGAGTATAGGATCACTACCATCTGCGCTATCGGACCCATAAAAAACAAAGACAACACAATATGAATCAATTTTCAAAAATAGAACCCATCAAGTATTGTCACCTATTGGTGATCTTATAAAAAATATAGTTACTTTTGAGTTGCAAAAGAGCGAAACGAACTTGTTTCTGCCGTTTTTAAAATAGAAACGTTCCTTAAAATTTGAAACACATGTTGCGAACTTTTAAAGGTAAAGTGCATGCCACAAAATGCTCTTAAGCCCAAAATCGTAAACCGCCGCAATTGATCGGCCCGAGCATTGTCTGTCACACGTGTTGTTAAGACACCAGGGTGGTCTAAGCTGATATTTTTTACATATTTTTTCCTCTAATTTCTCCCTAAAACATGTGTTTTTAGATAAGGTAGTCCTTGTTAGCTCATGCGATGCGATGTCGATTCGACTTCGTTCTGATTTAGATTTAAATAGTGAGTAATCTGTGTTTAAGTCAAGATTAAAATTTAAAGAATAGTCAAATTTTTGTTATTGTTATTTTTTATATTAACGAGCTCGTTGCTCGTTATTATAAAAAATAACAATATAATATAAATAAAAAGTATACATCATAAAAGGGATATATTTTTGTGTTACTGATATCAAACAATAGAGGTTTACAAATATCATCATACCAGCAATTGAAAGTCTGCTGGATGTAGGCCTTGCCAAGAAAGGAAATTGTGTGCCCATGATTGTCGCGCTGGGCAAGCGTGTTAGAAATTTTAGAGCGCAGGTTTTGTGACGAAGATGCTACTGCCCATCTCCTTGCCTTTACGTTACTTTATATATATAGGGGTACTGTTCTACTCCACCGGTACTTCACGGCAAATGATATTTAAGCAGCTACTTTATTAGACTTAAATTTTAAGTACTACTTTATTAATTTGTCTAGTAAAAGATAAAAGGGTTTAAATATTACCACATTTGAGTTCTTTAGAACAAAATAGATATTTTTCCTTCTTTGAACCAAACTTGATCTTAGTGCAACTTGAACAGCTTTTAAAGGTGCCAAGTCGTGTATTGTAAAGGAGTCTCTCTTCGACAGGATCGAGTTTTAAGTAGCCCTGATTTATAGTCTCGAGTGGGACAAGTGTTCGACGCTGTACGTGACATCTGAATGTGGTCTTGGAACTTTCAAAGATTGAAATACTGCGAAATATGAAGATTTGAGAATTGCCCCCATTCTTTTGCACCAGGAAGAACTGCGATTTGCAGTCTGCAAATGAGTGATATTTAAAATGATATTTATTCTCAATCATTAATATACTTTTATTATAACATCGTCGTGGTATTATTACCTGTTGGACATGACCTGCTGGGTATACGGCTCCTCAAGTTTGCCGAACTCGATAGCACAGATGGTAGTGATCCTATCTTGGGCACCAAAGGTCGTGGATACAATCATTAGCTAGGGCAAATGTTTATATTATGATATTTGTGTTTATTCTGTATCTGAGTTTTAAATATATTTAATTAGTTTGTGATTCCTCTGTTGTCTGATGTCCGTAACAAAAATATATAACCAGCATTCGTTATATTTTATTATGAAAAAACATGAAACGAAATATGATTCATTACATTTGATACATTAAAATAATAAAGTAAACGAGTCTGTTTTTTAATTCGCCGTAAAAAAAATTGTTTTAACTGGAATTTTTAATTATTTTAAAACAATTTTAATGTAGATTTCATATCTATTGTTTTTCTGGATATATCACAAATATGGGCCTTATAGTAAATTATTTACGAAAGCTATTCTTAGTTGATCATAATGAAACTTTTTTTATTTTTTTAATATTTTCGTCACTATCTAGTTCTTATTTTTGTTGTATGCTTCCTTACTCACTTCACATTTTTTCTTTTACAAGTTATCTATTATCTTCACCAAATTTCTTCTCATTTTGTCTACGTACTATAACTACATGTAAATATGCTTCAGTACTGCCATTAGTATAATTTTATTATCTAAATGGCTCTAAGATAAGACTGACCTTCGGAGGTCCGGTGGGAGAGGAAGCGTTCAATGATCATCATTCACTTGTATTGGTAGAAGTGACGTAACCCTTTGTATATCTGGTTTTAATGTACTGTGTGTTATTAGAACTATTCAAATGACCTCATTCACTTAATTAGATATTTGTTTATGTCCCCAATATGAGTGTAATTGAATAAAAAATGACAATTTAATTTGGTGATTAATGAATACCATCCAAATGATGGTTAAGTTTCATTCTGATATCAGAATGACTCTTTTAGGTAGCCATAGGAAGCCTAAATTATTTGTTTTATTTTTATTGATTGTTCCTAACCAAAGTTCCTAGACATTAAAAAAGTCTCCATGCGTTTTGAATAGAGACTCAAGTAGTTTACCGGCTAAGGGAAATAACTAACTCTTATTGTTACAGCAAAAATAGACGGTTAAAACTTTTAGATGTCGTGCATAATATACTGTGGCATAATGTAGATTATTGGTCAGCCGGACTTGGGTATTTGTACCTACTTTTAGTCTGCGACTTGGTCTGCTTGGATTTCTCTTTAAAGCCTTCACAAATTTTATATAAAAAAAATATCTCCCTTAACGGTTTATACTATCCACATTCCTTATTTCAATATACAAACACAATAATATAATATATAGTATTTCTTCTACTTTATTGACACACTATTTGTTTTCCTTATTTGTCAGATTTTTATGAAGATAAACAATATCTACAGGACAAAATCTTACTGTATTACCAAATGGAACTCGAGTTTAGTGTCTTTTCATATTAAACATTAGATTCTTAATTAAAACTCGACAAAATAAGATCGACAATATAAACATCACCACACGTTTTTCTGGAAGGTTTCGATAAAGTAAGCATTTTCTTATTATATATATTCGTATGTATGTTTGATTTTTGTACTAAATTCACTTCAAACTTTCACCAGCTTTAATATAATTTTTATCCAGAGGTTGCCTGTAAAACATTGCATTTAGCGATAAGGCCGCCTTTTGTACCTACTATTTCATGTTTTTGTGATGTTCATGTGTTGTTTTTCTTGGTGTACAATAAAGAGTATATAATTATTATTTCTTATAATGTTTAAAATAAAACATGAGTGAAGAATGGAAGCAGTTCCTAAAACATAAATAGGACCAGCATTAGGCACACAGGCTACAATAGAACGCGTGATAATAAACAGCAAATCCCATTGTCACATCACCGTGATACCGCCTCATACGACCTACAGCTATAAATCTTTGTCCAATTGTCCAAGTGGGTCAACTGATTGTCCTCTACCTATTTACTGTATTCTGTTAGTTTTTCCTGTTTCAATTTTCTTTTGTGCCATTGTATTAAGTTGTTTTGTTGTATCTGATTTTGCGAGAACTCTTGCGATGTTTATTTAGTTCCTCCCTTTTGATTTATGTGACGTGTTCTATCTATCTATCGCTTTCAATATATGGTACTTACTTGTTGTCCTCATTTACTCTATACGTTTTTCTCTTTATTTGTATATATCTTTCTGAGATTATATTTTCTAACATTAACGCGCTCATTAGTCACAATAAAACTACTTTTTAACGACTTTAAAACGGGAATTATTTAGTTGTAGTAAACATTTTTTATTATTTACCTGTGACTTTGTTTGTTAAACTCCTGTAAGAGTTAGCTATGAAATCCGGACAATTTCTGGACATCTCAAAATAGAAATGTCAACGTTAATACACTGGACCCAATTCTAATCCAATCAGAGATTCTTTGACAACGCTGCACGTTCCAGCGATTTCATGCTACCTCGAGACTGTAATCCCCGTAGCAAGCGTCCTGTACTGGTGGTCCAAGAATCAGGAAATGTACTCAGAAAATAGCGTAAATTTAAAATGAACTAATCCATTACATGGTACAAGCCAATATTTGGATAATCGAATAAAAGTTGTAACAATACTGAGGAAAGCAGTTTAAGGTGCAAGGGATACAAATTAAATCACTTTTTAATAGAACCAATCATATAAACCTTACCTATTTATGGAACGTGGTGTATTCAATAATTCTGTGTCATTACAAAGATGATATTTGTGATGTATGTTTTCACATATCTCATTTACTGTAAATTAATGGTTTATTGTTTTACTATATAGATCGCTTGATCACTAATCGATCGAATAAATCAATCGTCACTGCTGACTATAAATGCTCGAATTGCGCTAGGTTTTGCTAACATTGTGGTTTGAAGACTCTGTCACATTACCCAGTAATTTTGCTGCACCTCTCACCCTTCAAACTGAAACATGGGAATTCGAACACTCCTATTTGGCGTCAGAAATAGGTGAGAGTGAGGTGAGGCTTTTTATGACGTAAATCATAAAACTTTGATGAACCAGATGTTAGTCTATAAGCAAGTATTAAACAAATGAGCGAGATGTTTTTTTACTAACACAAAAAATGCGTTTATCATTATAAGCCTAACACAAAAAAAAAAACACACCGTATCTTTGCAAAATGTTCACTTTACCCTAAAGCCTTCCTCCCGTAACATGTCCCGTACAAACTCAAGGGTCCGTTGGACCCACTTCACCCGGCATTAGTTTGATGGCCTGGATTTCTTGCCTTGAAATTTTCCCGTGACACAATTAATAGGGTCCCCTATTAGTATGCCTTGCCGACTGTGACCCTAGGGCCTGGACTTTGACGGGATTTGCCATCTGTCTAAAATCCTGATCAGTCACGAACGGAATAGTCGATGCACAAAATTGAGAATTAGCAATTTGTTGTATCTCCATGAGTTTATGGATACTTAGTAACAAATTCTTTGTTCTAGAAATGTATCGTTTCTATAATAATATGTTCTTTTTCATTTTCATCCAACATCAAGTTACTTCTGAAAATATATTTTTCATATCTATAGATGATATACACTATGCAAATAAATATTTAATGTTTATTTTATCATCGTCAACATACCAGCCATTATAAGTAAACTGCTGGACAGAGGCCTCCTCAAGATAAAGGGAATATTGCCTATAATTGCCGCGCGGGGCAAGCGTGTTGGCAATCGTAGAGCGCAGTTTTCGCGACGAGGATGCTGCTGCCCATCCCTGCCTTATTCATTTGAGCTGCAATGTTTTGGATGGACCGACTCTCACGACACTTGGTACAGAGGAAGGTACTATTTTACTCTGCTGGTACCACACGGCAATTTAGGAAGAACTAAAAGTAGAAAAAGAAAATATATATATTATACCTAATTATTTAAAATTCTACAAAGGCTAGATGCTCACGTATTTTATGCAAGTATGTACATAAAACATAAACCCAACAATTTTGACCTTCACCCTCATATTTTTACGTTCACTGCTTTTTCTTATCGTCCTATAATTTTAGGGGTCCGTGCAATGAGCCCGAGAACGGTAATACAGATCGTACGTGAGATGATTCGGATCCGATATCAAAATTATGTACGAATTTTAAAACAAGCTACCTTCTCCACTGACCGCAATAGTGCTGATCAATTTTACCTTTTATTGAAATTTGCATAAGCTTAACTCTAAATATATGGAAACTGGCAGCGCCCCGTGGTTTCGCCCGCGTTAAGTTGTAGTACAGACCTAGTATCATTTATGCTACGCTATTATTGGTCCTAGCGTAATGTTATGTAGCATATAATTTCTCTCGATACCTGGGCGATACTGAATTTTTCTGACCTTATAGTCTAGGCCCTGTAGTAAAATGTCAGTCAGTTAATCTGTAAACTTTTCCTTTTACATATAAAGATATAACATTTCATTGTGATAAATTTGAATATCAGATAAATTTAACACTAACTTTGCAACCCCTTAAGGGATGGTTTTCGAAAAAATATTTTATACGTGATTTATAACTTTCAATGACGAACCTTCGTATTGAACTTCATAAGAATAAATTAAAAAACAGCAAAGGTCATTACTAACATTGCACCCCTGTTTTACCTCTTCAAATGTCAATTTTTAAAGATCAGTCATCTCTAATTTTATAAATATATATATATAAATAATATCAACATAAATAAAATTGAGACTACAAGACTAACAAGTTTAAATACTACTATCAAAGAACACACACATTCAATTTAAATATATAATGAGTTTAATTTCATATTAAAATTACCACTTACATAATTAAGTAAATAATTCACCCAAGTGGATACATTTCGATGCGTAAGACACGCAGAATAATTAACACTTCAAAATATAACACGACATGGGACCTTAATCAAACTTTACTCACATTCGGAGATTCAATTAGGCCCTAATATTGACATTAGACTTAGCGGGCCCACCGCTACATCCGAAGGATCAACACCTAACATTAGCATAGTTGATTAAAAGGCCTCCCCAGCACGGTTGTTAACTCGTAAACGTCAGAAGTACAACATATCATAAATCATCTTAAGATTATGGTTCAGTTACTACAGGTTTAACAGTAGCGGGACCAGCTTACTACCCTGCAATACTCGTCTGAATTTCAACCTTATCCCCTGAAGCTACAGTTGAATTTTTAACTTAATTCTAATGTGATGTAGTTCCTTTATGGACTGGCAAGGAACTTGCAAGCGTAGTCGAAAGCCAGCAAGTCCTGAATCAGCATCTAGGTGCTTCTAATATACCAAAGTTGCACAAAGTGGGGTATGTAAGGTTGTGATTTATAGTTCAATTACGAGCGGCTCATCGGCAGTTACTGATATAGTTAATTAATAAGTAATTGCTGTGTTCTTCGGCCTTTGGAGTATCGGAAGGGTACAGTCATCGATCAAGATTAATTGATATTGGATATGGTTAGGTTGAGGAGTATAATTTATAAATGACTCACATTTCAGATCATAATTGAGGGATCAATAGTTGATTAATTTTTTGAAGATAATAACAATAGTTTACAAAGATCGGCAATATTTAAAGTTTGCCGTGAGGTACCGGCATTCCCGTGAGGTACCGGCAGAGTAGAACAGTAAGTCCCACTGCACCAGGTGTCATAAGAGGCGACTAAAGTCCCAGAACCGATAGACGGCGGTATATCTGTTCGGAACAGTGCAGCTCAAATGCACAAGGTGGGAATGGCAGCAGTATCCTCGTCGCGGAAGCTGTGCTCTGCGATTGCCAAACGCTTGCCCATCGCGGTAATTATGGGCACAAAACCTCGTTTCCTGGAGAAACCTTTGTCCAGCAGTGGACTTTCAATGGGTTGTATAATGATGATGATTGTTTAAAGTTAAAATATAATTATTTTGCTAAAATGTACCACTTAATTAAAAGTCATTCAGTCATGAGTCGTAATAACTCTATTGATCAATTATAATATTACATTTTAGTCTGACCTTTCCCACAAGTGGATTACAGGATTCAATTTATTTTTTATGCATTGTATAACATTCCTTTATTTATCTTTACAACAATGTCATTATAAACCATTAATGCTGCATTAAAATCTTCATGAGTGGGTGGACAATTGCAATATCTTCTCTGGCTTGTTGTACATTTACGTTTATCTTTTATTTTGCTCGCCGTTTCGAAATATTGTTCAATTAATTTTATCGACTCTCGAGGGCCATAATGTAGATAGTCGTGTAACTTTTTCGACATCGGCCCAACATGGATCCTCATATTTGTAAGTGCGTGTCTTAACGCGGTCTATTTTTGGAATCTTGTTGTTCAATCGTATTAATCTTAGTTGTTTTCTTTTCTTTTATTATTATGCCTTGTTGAAATGGTTTTTAGGTATCATTGTAAATAATGTTGTTTTAAATTATTTCTTTCATCATAAATATTAATAGCTTTTATCTAACTTTTATGCCAATGCCTTGAAATCCTTATCATTTGTTATGATATTTAATATTTAATTGATTTAACTGTGGTACTGATAAAGTAGAAAACTACATACCGTGTACCAAGTATTTTAAAGGCATACAATGGAGCAAGGATGGATAGCAGAATTCTCGTCGTAAATATACGCTCTGCGATTGCTGCGGGAAAACTTGCCCTTTCTTGGGTAGGCCTTTGCCCAGCAGTAGACGTTCTACAATTGCTACGATAATGAACTTAAACAACTTGAGTACTTCAAGAAATTATTATTTTAAGATGTAACTTGGTTTTTATCACGTTCTAATTATTATTAACATGATCATCAGCATACCGCCATCAGTCGGTTCTGGTACCTTAGTCGCCTCTTACGACACCCTACTTACATTAGAAACCTGGTGCCCACTGCACCAGGTGTCTAGTTTAGGTACTATTCTTATCAGCCGATAATTCACAGCAAACATGATGCAACACATCAATCGTGATAAATGTTTCCGCAAATACTATGTACACAGGTTGCATGTTCCATCGGATCGACGTCAAGTCCATCAGGCCAGCGTGATAGTGTCGAATGTCATAGAATGAGGTCAGAACACCACAATAGCTTATGCATGGTAAATTTTATTAGAGCAGTACCTCCGGACTGTACTTCGATTATTAATCTAATCAAGTAACATAACTTACAATACAACTATAATGCTACATTTGATATGTTCTGCAAATGTTAGTGATATTAATGAAATAATTTTTTATTTATGAATTATTAATTGCTAGTAACAGTGAGATAATATGCGAGTAAAAATGTCAATGTATTTGTTGTTTAGATACTGCTGGAGATATATTTACCGTGATAGCACAATAGCTCAAGTTTGCTGTGTCAGACAATGCATCTTGCATTGCCGCATCTGACTTCAACCCAGTTAGACGTTCCAGTTACAAATAAATTTTAAATTTGATTACCCCGACGGAATTCCACAAGTAGATATACTATACAGTTAGATAATAGTATATTTTTGTTATGTTCAATATTTACTGGATTTTAACTAATTCATACTTTCACTTAATATTTCTTTTCATTTATGACATTAACCTTCTCTGGTTAACCGATGAGCAAACAAAAATGTATTTGTATTCTTTATTTTTATCATTTCTTATATTTATTACTATTATTTTATTATATTGACGTTGCTGGTATGAGGTAGTGTTTTTGTCATCAGGACTAGCCATTGTGAGCTTCTTCCGTAGAAAAATAGTTATATTATTGGAAAATGTTTATTTCATGTCTGTTTTCAGGTTGTTTCTGTATGTGTATTTAACATTATATTTGTAATTCGTCTTTAGTCACTCCACAAGTGTTTCAAGCTACTTAACTCTAGAGTCAGCTTAATCTATGAGATGTTTTGTATTTTTTTTTCTTTCCATTATTGCATCACGATTCATCATTTACTTTTAAATTTACTTAAAAACATCCTGACCATTAATATAACTTTCCTCTGGTTTTATTTATATCCCTAACAAATGAAAGTAAACATTTGTTTTCATAAAACGACTTAACTTAATAAACATCTATTGTTTGCCCTCACATACCCTCCATTTTTGTACAAACAAATGCACTTGCCAGATCCTATTGGCTCACTCCGGTTGCAAGATAAAAAAGACAGTCAGCTCCCCATATTTTATAAACAAGCTGGAAACCAATAATTATTCCTATACGGTGGGGTTAGCTTTGTTTTAACTACCCCCAAAGACTCCCCTCCACTTTTAACCCCCACTTGAGATCCGATGGCCCTTTACTATAGTGGTATTAGGTAACCAAGCGTTCTATCGTTTGTTTTTGCTAAGGGGTTTGAATTTATTGTTATAAGTAGTTGTTAAAACAATAAACACAACGGAGAGTTTGTTTGATGAGATGTAAATGCTGATTGGATGGGGTTTTAGTTTGATGAAGTATTTCAAAGAACTAAACCAATTATTATAATTATGTATGACGGTAACGATGATAGAAATAGACTTTATTTAAGTTACTTACATTTATTTAATATACACAAAATAGCGTGCCGTGAGGTACCGGCAGAGTAGAACAGTGCCTACCTTAGTCAATACTTACGACTCCTGGTACAGACCAGGAGTCGTAAGTATTGACTAAGGTACCAGAACCGACAGATGGCAGTATGGATATACTGCCATCTGTCGGTTCTGGATGGATATCCAAAACATTGCAGTTCAAATGCACAGTGCGGGGATGGGCAGCAGCATCGCGAAAGCTGCGCTCTTCAATTGCCAACACGATTTCCCAGCGAGGCAATTATGGGCAACTTTCCCCCTTTATTGGGGAGGCCTATGTCCAGCAGTGGACTTTTAATGGCTAATATGATGATAATGAGGATGACACAAAATAACAACGCAGAAATAAATCAGTAAATTATTTACAATGAACTAAATAAGTAACACACATGGTTGCAGTGCAAGGCAAGTGCACATAGCACTGTGAAGCGAATTAACAGTATTTAACACAATAAGAGACTCTGATTTTTCCATATAAATGATTGATTTATTTTAGTTTGCATTAGGAATTGATTAGATAAATTTCTTAAGTCTTTTATTATTTCTTAGCATTCATATGACGGGCCCGATGACGCAGATGGTAGTGATTCTGTCTTATGCTCCAAAGGTAGTGGGTTTGATACCCACCCAGGTCAAATATTTATATAATGATATTTATGTTTCTTTTATGTCTCGGCATTAAATTTATGTATTTATATAGTATATTTGTGATTACTCAGTTGTCTGATGTCCGTAACACAAGTGCTTTAAGCGACTTAACATGGAATCAGGTCAATGTATGAGTGACAATTTGTATAAGTAGATTTTATAAAACTATTCCAAAGAACCACAATTATGATAACAGCGGAAATGATATCATTATTAAAACATCCAAACAGTGTAAGATCAACCAAAATTCATTCCTAGAAGCAATAACAATAACCCTATTTGAAAATTTGGCGAATCCCAATGCACCAAATTAAATTTCAGTGCGGTTTTTACGACAAAACCATCCCATAAACATGTACAGTTTATTCGACAGTTAGCTTTAAGTGTACCTTAAAACGATATGAGGCACAGCGGATCACACCTCCTATATGACGTAAGTTTATATCTTCTTGGAACGAGAATGGTGCGCGCCAAAGATGAGTGAGCCCGCGCGCCTTTATTTCGAGACTATCAGCGCATCCTTGCACATATTATGCCTTCACTTTTTATTGTTTGTCACTCTTCAAAACGGCTGCGGCAACAACTCGCTACACCGACTATAAAAGGTGAATGCACTGTGTGTTAAACTACTACTTGAGGTAGAACTCATACTAAGGTTGTCTGCATGGGCACTTTACATATTTCTACCGATATTGCTGTGTTCCGGTTTGAAGAGTGTTAGAGGTAGTGAAATTTAATCACATAATAGTCAGTATTGGCGACGCACTGGCAATGCCCTTGTGATAATGCGAGCGTTTATAGCCTGCGGTGAAGCTTACTATCAATTTATCCCCCAACGACGACCACCCGAGCCTAGATCGAGCCTTAGTGTCGCCCTCGGGTGATCGCCGTCGATACCGCTCAGATCTCGCGAGCCTTGCGGGAGCGACCCTATCTAAATCCGCGGTCACTTGTTCGGTGGTGCTGGAATTGACGTCTGAGACTATTAGGTTCGTTCGAAAAAACAAAAAAAAAACTTACTATGACGCGGTCCGTAAGTTAACGCAGGTCCTATAATAAATGCTTTTATTTTTTTTTCTTTGTATGCATATTTGATAAGATTAATCTCAAATAGTTTGGAAAATCGGATAACTACTCTACTAGGACTGTATTAACGGCCAATATTATTCTTATGGCCCTAAAAAAATTAAGACAAAGTAATGGGAGAAAACTATCAGAGTGTGTCAACTAGAAGAGTTTCATGTCTACCCCCTTATATTCTATGTCAAAAATTGGCTTCGGCGACTTTGCAAAGTTGTCAAGACAAAGACGTTAAGTCCCTAAATTATGAACCTATCTCATTCCCGGCCTTATCGACTTTTTACCTAGACGTTGTGGGAGCATGAGTCAATTACTAAATACGTTGATGGGATTTTTACTTTATCGCTGTTGGTGGTTCATGCATTCTCAGACGGTATTTTGTTTGTTACGATAAGAATTTTTCAAAATGAGATTGAATGTTGTTAAAGAAATGTACCTAAAAAATGCATAGGAATTTTTTGTTGTCTCTATTGCCATTGAATTTTTTTTATCGAAAATTAATAGGTAAAAAATATAAGCGTAATAGAAAATTCGTCATCAAGAGTGAACATTGAAATGTTATTCTTCTAACTTATGAAGCAAAGATGAAACTAATTCTTTCTTATTTATTTAAATATATTTTTTATTATCGTAATAGTCGATTGTGCATTGGCGAAGTCAAATAAATATAACTTACTCGAATTATTATCATCATTTCTGTTTATGTATCTACGACATCGTTACATGAATCGTTGGATATCCACTTTTGAACGCTGACCTTTTCAAGAGTAATCCTCAAAGGCTGATTTGCTAAGCTGTTTGCGGCTTGCATCCTAGCAATTATAATCAGATTATAATTATTAGTCCAATTAATTAAGTTTAGTAAGAATATACATCTAAAAGATTTTCTCCGTTTTAAGACAGAATGAGTAATTGAAGATAATTTCAAGTAGCAATTCCATTCAATCGTAGTATCTAAGCCTTGAATACAGATTAGGCTAACGTTATCAGATATCGTTGATATTAAGAGGGCATTAGGGGACAAAAGTTAGACATTAAGCAGCTATTAGAGTACGTTAGATTCAATCTTGACGAAGTCAAAAGAAGTTACTTTTATCTCTACTACACTTACGTGTTCAATGAATTTGGGATTTTGTGAAGTTCATTTTCAACTTTGCCGGTTGTTTTAGGCTAATGTATTTATATTGCGGAATTCAATTGTTGTGTTTGGATTGTTCTTTGTCCTGATTTATTTGAATGTATTCGTAGAAGTGTAACTGCAAATTAGTTACGTGTTAAAGCTTTTAATACATTTTAATTGGAAAGTTGATACACATGATATGAGAGAGCCGTGCTGCCTAGCATAAGTAAAATTTTGCTTAAAATTCAGCTCCCATTACTTACGTATGAGACTAAGTTGACGAAATAAACTTTATGTATTTTGTTTTTGTATTGTAGATAAAATTAATAATTCACACAACATCTCATATATTGGCCTGACACTGTGACAGAGCGCTGTAAGCACTTGTATTACGGAGATAAAACTTAAATATAATACTTGAATAAATGTATTGAACAACGAGACACAGGTACAATACAAATATCAGTATATAAATACTTGTACTGGATGGGGATGGAACCCACGGCCTTTGACGCGCAAGATAGTATCACTGCCAGCACCATGGGCTCGTCCATTTATATTTATTTATATTTTCAATATTTGATGCATGACAAATATTTTAAGCCTCATGACACATTTGGTAATGAGGTATTTTAAAAATGTATTCAATTAATCTATATTGATTATTAAAAAACCACCATAACATCGTCTAATCTGTATATTTATTTTTGTTTTATCATACCGTTATAAATTTATTTATAAAACCCATCTGGTGCCAGCAGACTAATATTAAAGTAGAACACTATTTGCTTAAATGACTATTATAACAATAAAAGTTTATCTGGGTCGATTATTGGTGTACAATTGTAATAAGCTATATCGTATCGTAGGTTTATATTTAGTTGTTTTGATGATTTTAGCTGGTAGCGCATACGTTGAATCTGTTTCATTAGAAAGTGAAAATAATTTCGTATAATCTGTCGAGTTTACTTTGTTCGAGTCCTGGACCAATAGTAAGAAAATATTTAAGAATGAATACAATTCTATTATACCCAAAAAAAAACATATTATAATAAACGCAAAAGTGTACAACAAAACAATGAATACAAAAGCTAATTTAATTCCAACTGTTTCTTATCCAAAACTAGGAGTCGCGACAGTGAAATGAATTTCGTTCTCTACTACATTTCCTCGGTCTGGCAACTGCAGCGGCCAAAGGTTTCATTGTTCGCGTAAATGAGTGTTATTCTTTTATTGTTGAGACAAAGGCGGCACTTAGCCTCAAAAGCGAGGCGCCAATATTTATACAACCTTCGCTTGTGCCTCTTGAGGGGGCGGGAGCGGGTTTTCTTGGAGGAGTAGCGATTTTCATCAGTACATGCGTATATATGATTAAAGCAATTACTCCTTTGTTTTCTAATGATATAAAAGAACGAAAAATCGAGCTAATTTCTTATACCTTTTTTCTTTCTATTTGTATCAACTATAATTGCCAGGAGTTGAAAGCTTGCAAGTATCAAAATTATATATCTGACTTTGTCTTTAGATTTGTTAGTTGGTGATCGTCTGAAGGTTGACAGTACTTCGCTTATCACACTTGAGTCAAGGCTAATAGTTTATAGTCCTTAAAAAAGAATTCAAGGTTGCCTTCAAGCAATAATTTGCAATTGATTCATGAAGTAGGTAGATAGGCTAGATATTCAATTCTATAAAACTTTCATGGCATGTTCGCCGCAGACAAAGATGACAAAACTTGACAAGACACCGCATTATATTAATATTTATACGATATATAAAGTGCAATACCAAAGAAAGCAATGTGTAGTCATCAAAAACAGTAAGTGTCGCAATTGTGTTCTGGCTTATGTTGGTATTAAAACAGCTTTAGTTTCTTTCTTTACAATTAACTTAGTGTTATTAACATACTCTCATAAATAAATTGGATAAACAAAATTACGTCTCCATTAATAATACCGCGCTATTCCTTGCACCCTATTCGCTCCCGAGCATAGAAGAAGCTCTTGATTATATAAGAAAACGTTCGATGCTCCATTGTCGGATGAGGGTAGTTGCGAGTTGTTTCAAGAGAGGCCTCTGCTGGGGCTGTTTATATACAAAACAGAACCTTAAGGGGTCCGTACGTGATCGATTGAGGGGGGAGGGAAGAAGATGGTGACTATGTGTAGAATTAGTGATGGTATCTCACGTGTTGACACGATTTGAAAAATCAACCTATGTCGTCTTAACTTAGGGTCTTAGTAATATTATTTTGTATTTTCTTTTCTTTAAAGTTGATCTTTAATAAAGTCTTATTGGAGCATTTCCTGCGCGCACAACCCAGTTTGAACTTAGAACAAATCCTGTTCTAGATTAAGATTAGATTTTAGGTCTCATCAAGCTCTCATGGGTTTTAGTTGAATGAAAATATATTATTTCAACCATTATTTACAGAAGCAAATAATAGTAAAAATATTATATTTTCTAGTAATTATAATATAAAATAAGAATATATTTATTTATTTATAAATATAAATAATATAACAACATATACAAAACAAGATATATAATAAATGTATTAGAATTCAAATATAAACAATGTTATGGTATGTCATGCAGATCCAATCATAAAGACCGAATTCAAAATACATCGTATATTTACCGAGGATATTTTGACACTTGTAAATGGGTTTAATTTGATGGAAAGCCCATTAGTTTTTTAAAATAAGTCAAAGTATTTTTTATATAATTTCGGCGCTTGCTAGCGTGGCTTCATGTAACAAAAATAACAAAAGAATAGGACTTGAGGTGTATAAATAAGATTTTATATTGTATGAAATTTATTTCAGTCAGTTCAGTCAGTTTTTAAAGCTTTGTACATTTGAAGACCATTGATTAGCCGTGTAGTATCGGCAGAGTAGAATAGTACCTCCCCCTGTACCAGGTATTGTAAGTGTAGCTAGTGTAGTATAGTTTTTAGTTTTTCTAGTGTAGGACAGGGCGGGCATGGGCAGCAGCATCCCCGTTGCGAAGCTACGCTCTGCGATTTCTAACACGCTTGTTTAGCGCTTCATTTATGAACAAAATTCCTCCTTCTTTGGGGACGCTTATGTCCAGCAGTGAACTTCCAATGATTGATGTGATGATGAAGACCAATGATGCTGTGTAGTAAAGGCCAGATCCTTTTCATCCTTATAAGTTATGTAAAATAAATAAGAAGACACCCAAATAATAATAATAGGGACACAATCCATTGATATTTTTCAAAAGGCACAAATCGAGGGGCGCCATGGAAGACAATAAAATAACAAGCTTTAACAAACAATCACTTTGAATGGCACGCCATTATGTTTTGGCATTTAAAACAAGAAACTAATTTTACCTTTCGAGGTGATTAAAAGTCCCTCGGGTAAGAGGGGGTAAAGGCAATTTTAATAATTATTTACAACGCTGTTAAGTATCTGTTAAATGTGAAGCTTTCTAGAAATATTCAAATTCGTCTTCTTGTTTATAAAAAAAAATACGTGTAACGGTGTTTGTTGGGGATGAACCTACTTAAAAACAATTTTAATGTTTTTAGCTTATTGTGTGACTTAATTCCGTTTGATCCTCCTTGAGAGATAGAATAGCTTAGATCTTAATTTATACTTGTAATATTTTTACATGATAAACGTATTTAGTTAAAACAGAAAAATGTCTGACGGATCAGCTAGTACAACTATAAAAAAAGTAGTACGTAACAAGTAAAAGTACCTCCTTCTTTATCAAGTAAAGTGTTATAAAAGATGACTGAAGTACCATAACAAGGATGGGCAGCAACATTTTCGCTGTGAGCGTTCTGCGCTTGCCACGCCTACCCACTACCCAACGCTGCAATTATAGACACAATTCCCCCTTATTAGGTCTTCTCTGCAATTATCAGGATGGTGATGATTAACAATCCATATTTTGTAAAGTACATAACAAAAAATGTATGTACAGTCTGAATTGCAGTAATTGAAAATGTAAAAATAAATATTTTTAGGTTGTACAACGTCTTGACATATTTAAATAATAATTTTCCACAACATCTCATTCATTGACCTGATTCTGTGATAAGTCGCTTAAAACAATTGTGTTACAGACATCAGACACATACAGAGGAATTACAAACATATAACGCAAATACATACATTACACCTACACAAAACAAACATAAATATTATTAAATGAATATTTGTACAAATATGTTTGTGGGGATTAAAACCACAAACTTTGGCACACAATACAGGATCATGCTACCAGCGCCATTGGCCGCATTTGATAGATCATTAAATCCACATCTGTAATTTAAAAGAAATGGTTTGATATATTCTAAGAATCAAAGAAATTACTCGACTTTTAGTAAGACTTTGTAATTTATTTTCAACAACCGGACTCCTAGTTACCCATGTAACGTAACCCATCAAAAATAGGCACACCAACAATAAAAAGTCAACACAACCGACGGAACAAAGCCGAAAATACCATCCCCTTCTTTTAACCCCAAACTCATAATTTCCCAAGCAGGCGTAATCAGGTGTTAAAATGGAAAATAAAATGGCGCGAAATCAGTGGACGCGAGACCGGGTGCATTGACCTTTAGGGCAGGGGTTGGGACTCGATGGACTGGACACAGCTGATAGCGGCAATTCCGATCTAATAATGTGCTTTAACACTTTGAAATAGGGTTCATTGTTTGTGAATGTGCATTTTTGATCGTGTCCAGTTGTAGATCCTTAATTATTGTGTTACTTCGGTAATGTTTATTTGTATGAAACCTTTATTTTAACAATTTTGTTCGGAGAATTTGAGGTCACATTTCATTCCAATATTATTACACGTAGATTAATTTTTACCTGTCCAACGGAATGGAGGAGTTGGTGAAGCACGACCTAGGCAAACATAGCTTAACCAAGTAGATGACGTATAAAAGGAGGTCCACATCAGAAGAACCAAGAATAAACGAACGTATATGAAAGGGCTAATGCGAATAAAGGAAGCGCGGGAGATCCTTAATAGAGACTATGGATCTCCACTTGCTACGATTTTGGGATACCTCTACTGTATCCCATCGGGGTAGACAAAGACCTACCCCGATGTTGTGATGTTGTAAAAGTGTAATTTATGTCCCTAGAAAAGTTACTGCTATCTTATTCACAGCAAACAGAGTTCTGTAGACTGAAGAAGGCAAGACAGAACAACCTAGATTAGTTCCTACTTATTGAGATCAGCCTTTAAATACTTACGACATCCAATGAGGAACCGTTACCTGCAAAAAAAACGCAGCGATTAAAACAATAATTTAAAAAAATAAGTCTAAACCGTTAATCCTACTTATAAAGTTTCGGATCGAGCTAACCGTTCCAGTGAATAATTAACGGCCCTAATCCCGGATCGGACCGGGCCGGGCCGGGCCGGACAGGTGATCGCTCCCACGGACGGTACGCTCAAGAAAAATTTACCACTTATTTCGGAGGTTTGATTATAAGATTTTTTTATAAGATAATTTTCTTAAGACCAACTCTTAGGATGAATTGTTGCTTACCATATTTTAACGTTGAAAAGGTTTTTGTTGAATTTAATTACACGACATAAATTAGTGATTAACTTGGACGTGGTTGGAACTAAATATTTTTTGGAATAATCATTTAATTCTGAAACATCTGTCGCTCTAATTATATCTTCCGATCTACCTCTATGTGCATGTAAATATGTATCCAAATATACACTCTCAATAATATAATAATCTTTATCATCGTCATCAGACCAGATATTGAAAGTCCACAGCTGGACATAGGCCTCCCCAATAAAGGACAGTTTTGCCCATAATTGCTGCGCTGGGCAAGCGTGTTGGCAATCAAAGAGCGCAGTTTTCACGAGGGAAAAGCTACTGCCCATTCCTGCCCTGTACATTTGTGCTGACTTTTTTGCATGGATATACTGCCATCTGTCGGTTCTGGCATCTTAGTCGCCTCTTACAACACCTGGTACAGGCGAATTACTATTCTACTCTGCCGGTACCTCACAGCAGTCATGTGAAAATTCTCTTTTTCGATTAAATTCTTACTTAAACAAGTTATTACCTTTTTAAAGCATTCCCTTTATAATCGGATATATTGTAATTTGCAAAATGCTCGTGAACTGCAGAGAGATGTTCAAAATTACAAAGCTAAGTCAAATTTGAATCGAGGTTGTTAGGTAATCGTACCGCTCCCGCGCTATCATTTTGGCAATAAGTCTGAATAAAAAATTGGTAGGCAGTTGGCAGGCGGCTGCTGTCCGAGTGACCTACTTACTGTCTTTAATGTATTAACATACAGTTGGGCTTGTGGATTTTGTGATTAGCAAATAAAGACGCCAGGAGATTTAGTGGAAATTGGTTGGCATTAGTCTTCTGTGGCCTAAATTTTGTAGTATACTTGTTTTTTGTGTAAATTTAGTATAACACCGGTCAATTATTCGTTGATGTATTAGTTTAAAAAATGATTTCAACAAATATATATGAGTAATGATGCAATAATGAAGGACACGATCGCGATGGTGGGAGTGATCTACATCAAGAGTCGTGGGTTCTATACAAATCCCAATCAGAACAAACTTTATATGATGATTTTTCGTGTTTGTCTGGGTGTTATATATGTAATTAAGTATTAAATTGATTTTTCTGTTGTCCGATGTTAAGAGCACAAGTCCTCTATATGACTTATCTCTGAGTCAGGTAAAAGTTCGGCTGCATTGGTATCTCACGCTCTCCTATTTCTACCGCCAAATAGCATTGTTCGCATTGCTGTGTTCTGATCTAAAGGGTGAAAGAGGCAGGGTAATGTGATATAATATCTCAAGTCACAAGGTTCGCAATGCTTTATGATATCTTTGTGATAACGCATAACGCTTACTACCATGTGATATGTTACCACTAATGTGATATGTTTTATCTATCTTTTTTTAATCACCATGTTGTTAAGGAATACACCTTTATTTAGGAGAATTACTTGCTTGTCTTTTTATACTAATTAGTGATATCATCATAGCAGCCTTAAAAATATACAAAAGCCTATAAGAAGAGGAATTTGCTGAAAACCGCAATGGGGATGCTGCTACTTGTATTCATTCTGCTGCATGTAAGGTACTTTATTTTGGGTAAATACACCGCCATCTGACGGTTCCGGTACATTAGTCGCGTCTTACAACACTTGAGGGAGGTTCTACTCTACCCTGCCGGTTTCCCACAGCACTCTAAAATACATATTGCAGCTCCAGATATAATAAGCAATATAATTTAGTTTGAGAGCTTCTTCATATGGAGTTTCTGAAATTAATCTGGCAATTCCCAAACCAACAATTTACTACCAAAGCTTATAGCGTTCAAATGTACCCATAGAAAAGATTGAATTAAGCAATCATCTCACACTAAATTCGCTAAATTTGGCGCAGAATATCTCCTCGAGATGAAATAAGAATGTTACCAGACGAGAAATTTAATCAAAAATATCGCATGACAATATTGTGTGCTGGCAATGTCTGATTAAACCTAAATCTTGCAATAAAACACGAGGACGTATCCACACGTTTACGCAATCGGCATGTTTTAGAAATTGTGTTTAGTGTACCTAATCATAAGTTTTTTTTAATAGGTCATACGATATTTTAAGTTCTTCAAGGCTTAATTTTATGTTATCGGGCAACACTTTTGCTATCTATATTAGTTTTGGATTTGCAATAACTCAGTTATGGGTTTAAAAAAATATATATTTATAGTGTTTACTTGTATTTTAGATGTGTCCGTATTTTAGGCACTAGAAATAAAATTGATTAAATAGTTGTTTTAAAGATTACTATTTAGTAAAGTAAAGATGATATAAGTTGTTTTCTTTTACCTTTGACTGTTTAGTTTTTTTTTCTTTATAACCAAGATATATTCTAAACTCTGATAAGTTCCTAACGATGAAAGTTGGTAAGCTAGTTGTTGTTGATGCCAGTATTTGATTTTATCTGTTATTTTTTTTCTTGCACATTGATAACCGTTTATGTTGTGAAGTATCGGGGTATTGGATTGGCCTGTACTCGCTCGCATGCGCTCACAAAGCGAGGTACCCACCACTCAAGGGAGCGTGCGTTTTGCATATGTATAAACAGCCTGATTGAAATTTTATGCCCGTAGGAATTTTTACGCATATTTTAGGACGGTTTCGCAATTTCGCACCCACCCCAATAAAGTCGTTTGCGAACATTTCGGGTACATATAAAATCCGAAACAAACAATTCTTAAGGCGCAAGAAAGCCTTCTATTTCTCTACATTTAGCTGTAAGAATGTTTTTACATGTTATTCAAGTAGAAACTGTAATAAATTTGTGCGGAATTGCCAGAGAGCCAGGGAACAGTATAACGAAAACTACCCTATTAAGAAACGGTAGAAGTTAAAAATAAATATAGTCGAGTGTGGGTCCAGCATTAACATTTTCATTGTTTCGCCCCCGAGCAAGTTATATTAAACCGTTGAGGGACATTAGAACTTATAGCACTTGAAGGTAAAGTTGGCATATACAATTACAAACTTATGTTTGCCGCTAGCTCATCCCATTTGTTTCCTTATCTGTAAAGTTTTAAGGCGCATTATCGAGTTCGTTGTTCGATGATGGACGATCCTTATTGTGGTTGTTCGATGAAGAAAACATCCATTCATACACAAGGGATGCGCCCTTGCGTTTCCCCTCTTCGGCTGACAGCGTAATTTTTTTAATCATGTTTTATACTCGTATTAATTTACTTAACGACGGTTTTAGTTCAGTTTTTTGAATGCGTCGCCGCGTTTTCGATGAATAACGAATGAGTAAGGGTGCGCATACAATCGTGTTTCGACATTTTCCGAGTATATGGCACGGAAAATTTGATTATCCATACAAATTGTTGAACAAATGTAGTATGTAACTTGTTGTCATTTTTCACTATGCTAATTTTGTTTTGTTCATTATAAAATATCATCCTATCAGCCCGATATGTTTACGTACATCATCATACCAGCCATTGAAAGTCCACAGCTGGACACAGAAAAGTTTTTTCCCATAATTTCCGCACTAGGACAGCGTGTTGGCGCAGCGTGTTGGTCAGCGTAGCATCCGCGCCGGGGATGCTGCTATCCACCCCCGCCCTGTGCATTTGAGCTGCACTGTCGCCTATAAAGACACCTGGTGCAGTAGGAGGTACTATTCTAATCTGCCGGTACCTCACGGTTTGCTGGTACCTCACGGCTACGTACGCACGTATATACAATTCATTAACCTAGCCTAGGGCCATTTCAAAGAATGTATGTTTACATTTATACAAATTTAGAGACATAAAATTTAAATAATAGAATATTGGTTACCGCGACTTGCTTCGCTAAAGCAACCGTAATTTATTTATTTGATTTATCAAGGTTTGTTTATATTTTTACTTAAAAATAAACATTACACTGCGCAATATTACACAAGGTGTAAAAAACAATTGAAGGTAAGTACATCTTACACAATTCATTATGTATTTGACTACGAACCGTTTTTTTTAAATGATGTATCCAAAAGAATTTTTTATCCGCAGCTATACACATAAATATATAAAATATATTTCTTTGTGTTTTCTTTTTAATAATGCCCAATCATATTTCGATGGACATATTTATGCCAGTACACTCTTGTGCTAGGTAAAGATATTATTATTAAGATATTATTTAATATTTTCATTTAGTGTTTTGTTTATATTTTTTTTTAATCTGAAAACCTAACGTTTTAGCCAAACATATAAAATGAAATTTAAATAAATCAATTTACATAAATTCGCATTAATTGATCTGACTCTGAGTTAAGTCGCTTTAAACACTTGTGTTACGGAAATCAGACAATCAACACCCAGACACAGAACAAACACAAATATCATCTTATAAATATTTGTCTTGTGTGGGGATTAAACTCCTGATGCACATTATTTTTATTATGGATAGAACTACCATCATCGGGCTTGTCGTAACACTTAAACATCGCTGAAAATCATCTACATTAATAAATCTGAATTTATAATGAGTAAAAAGAGACAATACTTGCTTAAACAATTCATGTTTAACGTACAAAAAGTGGCATAATGCCGAGAAATACCAACCCGCATAATTTAATGAGGCATACCCCAGAATGACGTTAGCAGACAAACATTACAATTGTAAAAACAACGTCCGTACGAAATGGTGGAGCACATTTTTATCAACAATCGCTCTTTATAATAAAATTTACAATTTTACCCCATAAAATGTTTTCTGCAACTGCTACCGTACCTCTGTTTTCTTTCGCTACTAGCTAACACACCCGTGTTTGCTCAGAAAGTTTGTTTGAATTGCTTAATTCCGTTGCTTGGAGAGATTTTTTTTTTAGGTATCAAGTACTGATAAAGGGTGGATTAATCCGAAACAGCGCAGCTTTTAACAGGATGGCGATGGGCACTAGCATCCCCGTTGGCAAGTTACGCTCTCTAGATTACAAGAGAGCGCTGAGTACGGAGAGCGAGAGCGTAACTAGCCAAGGGGGATGTCACTATTATAGTGGCAATTGCAGAAATGAGCAGGGTATAGTGAACATATGAAGACAATAAGTGCCTGCTGGCCTATAAACCTTTTCATAACATATCGGCTAAAAAAAGACCTCTTAAGAAATGTTCGTGTGTACAGGTCTGTTTTTTTTATTTGACCATATCGACAGGTTGCCATAAGGTATCAGCAGAGTAGAATTGTACTTCGCACTGCACCAGGTGTCGTAAGAGGCGATTGAGGTACCAGAATCCACAGATGGTGGTACTATTCTACTCTGATGGTAACTTACGGCTGGCTAAATATTTAGATATAGCTAAATATACAGATAATTTTAGACATATAAATATAGTTTCAGGAGCAACAGATGTCGATAACATCGATAATATGATAACAATGTAATCAATCTCTGTTGCTACTGAAGCTCCTTCACGGGTAAGGTTTTACACAGCAGTAGTTGGCTCGTTTCACGAGCTACCTATTAGAATGTATAACTACTAACGAACTAATTATTGTAATGCTTAGCTGGAGGAATAACTAGTATATTTTATTTTCTTTAATCGACCACGAATAAATATCTGAAAAAAAATAGCACGTCTATATACAGACAGTGCTAGTTTCCTGCTATTTAGTGAGACTCCCCCATAAGATATTGTTGGATTTATTTCTCGATCGTTGCCACGCTGACTCGTGGCGCGCAGTCTTTTGTTTTCGGGGGCCTTAATGTGATTTTTATTCAATTCAAATTTAAGGTGCACCCGCGCTAATTCGACGGGACTTAAGAGATAAGTGTGGCTTAAATTGTGGACTGTAGAGTTTCGGAAAATTATAAACCCATGCTGCTGTTTGTGGCGAGTTGTTAGCGAGGAATGGTATTACGAATTCATGTTCCTCTAAGAGCCGATTTGGCGTAGACTACAGAGTGACTTCCACCCACCCCTGGTTTGTCTGCACTGGCCTGGTTTGATTTTTGTTTTGATTTTTGACTTTATACATAAGATTTAATATTTGCATAAGGCAAATTGGAGAAAATTAACTACACCAAATATATATGCTAGGGTATTTGTAAACATCAATTATAATGTAAGAGCTCACTCTGGTGATTTCGCTACACTGGTTATTTTATTATGTGCATTGTTGTATAACTTGCCCGCCATACAATTTAATTATTAGTGCAATTAAAATTGACCATAAATATTGATTTAATTATTATTATACGAACTTCAATGTTAAAATTATATATTTTTCATAATTAGTATTTATGTTTTCATATTTAAAGAACATTATTTTAGGTTACACTTACATTAGGTGCCTATAAGAACAGTCTAGACCTAGTTTAGGTACCTAAGTATCATAATGTTGAATAAAGTTACTATTATTATTAGAGCTAAATTCACATATCTCATACTGACCTGACTGCGTGGTAAGTTGCTTAAAGCACTCGAGTTACTAAAATTAACAATAGAAGAATTACAAATATAGTACTTAAATACATAATTTCAACACCCACACACAGAGCTAACACAAATATCATCATGTAAATATTTATCCTGGGTGGGATTAAACCCATGACCCTTGGCACAAGATAGGATCACATTTGCGCCATCGGGTCTGTCATGTATGATCACATAGAAAAGGATAAGGATACAGGAGTAGGCCAAGTTGGTTTTCGTACCAGTTGCTCAAAACCTTTGCCGTCTCATTTGGGTGATTGCGATTTGGGTGACCCATTTGGTCCGCGGTGAGTCACCATCTGCCAAATGTTAAAACTTGAACCATTTCTTGGCAGACGTCGGTTGTCTCAAGTAATAACCTATTTCGCTAGTCCATCGGGTTTCCCCATGTTCGGGAAAAATAAATATTTGTGTCCGTGTTGTTCAATAGTTAGTGTCCGTGTTGTTCAATAGTTGGTGTCCGTGTTGTTCAATAGTTAGTGTCCGTGTTGTTCAATAGTTCTTATAACTTCTATTATTTTTAAAATGTGATATATGGAACAAGGTAAACAAAATGTTGGAAAAACAAATGTAAAAATATTCTACATGTAGGCACTTTTGATTACACCAGGTTGATAAACACGCATACAGCCTGCGTGATATTAAGTGTCACCAGAGCATAGTTGTTCGTATTATCACATGGATATATCACTAGCGCGTTACCAACCTGAAACTACTGTTTTTCTGCCTCTCTATAGATTGTCTAATAAGAGATCGATGTGGTGTAAAAGATGTTGTGACAACAATAGAAAAAGGAATGTTGAGATGGTTTAGACATGTAGAAAGGATGGATAAAAGTAGAATGACTGCACAAATATATAAAACGGAAGTGAATAGAAGGGTTGGTATAGGACGGCCGAGGCGAACATATCATAGGTAGAAGAGGTATTAAAGAAGGACGATGTCAGAATTACCAAGAATAAACGTGTATGATAGGACTAATGCGAATCAGCGAGGCAAGAGAGGCATGCCAAGATCGTAGCAAGTGGAGATCCATAGTCTCTACCTACCGCGATGGGACACAGGCGTTATGTATGTATGTATGTACTGCCCCTCTCACTGTTCCTACAATAACATAAGGTATAGAAAGAAAGTATAGAAAACATTTATTGGCCACATAGAATAAATAAATGAAAACATTACAAAAATATACAATGCAATAATGACGGTCAGTTAGGTGCCTGCCTCAGCAGTAGCTACAGCGGCATCGCTTGGGATGCAGCGCTGGTCTTCCAACAGGACCCAATAAGTGATAAGAATAGTAATAATAAATAGGTAAAGTACCAATGCAGACGACCTTTGTAAAGAGTCTACCTCGTGTACCTAATATTTATATAGAAATAGAACCTGTTTGACATACCCATTTCAAGATACAGTAAATGGTTACAAAAGGCTTCGTTTCTATGCAAACATCAAAGGACAGAGTCCCAATGTCCTCCTAAGGACCTACAAGTCGGGTGCAAGTAAGAGTCACATTGAAGACCAACATGTTTATAGATCATCAGGGACAAAACCCATACCTACTGAAAGTTTAGTTAATTATCGACATTATTTGTATAGTTTTATCCTACAGTATACTATCATACATATTGTATTGTAAATTGTAAAGATCTGGAAGAAAAAAAATCCTTTTTTTATTCATATTTTATTAATTTGCCTTATTTTTTTATTATTTAACCGTACTGTGTTAATTCTATAGTCCTTATTAATAATAATAAATTAAATAATCAAACTTGAAAAAATTACATTTCATACGTTGATCCGATTTAAAGATAAGTAGCTTAAAGTATCAGACAATTGGGAAATTAAAAATATTATATATTTAACACCCTGACACAGAACAAATACAAATATTCATCATATAGAGTCATCAATATCACAAGAGAGGGTCGCTAACATATGTGCCATCGGGACCGTCCCTATTATTTATGGTGGTGATGGTGTAATGGTTTATGTTTTTATTTTAAAAATCGCTTTCCTCTCTTCACTTAAGGCTCGGTCTATCAGCGACGCACCGGGGCGGATTCTTGAGGTGTTGTTTACCCTTAAGGCGATTTACTCAAGTATCTGTTAAGGCGATAATTAGAAAAGTTTTTCAATTAGTTTAATTTCGTAGTAAGTTGCCGGAGATTTTTGAAGCTTACGTCCTAAGGATCCACCAACTCTCTTTAACCGAGGGAATTACTGAGGAATAATATTTTTGCTAAGATTAAGTTGCTAAGGGATTTTAAAGTTTCGCTAAACGATTGCAGCGATTTTTTTTGTACTTTGTCAAGTAATTTTCTTAGTTCATTACTATACTGCTAGAAGGTTTGCTAAAAAAGAAGGCATTTCTCAAATGTACAATTTGTCTTCTGTAAAACTTCTCCTTAAACTGTATAGTTCATGTAGTTTCAGAGTAAAATAATGCCTCACATTGTACCAACTGTAGTAAGAGGCGAATAAGGTACCAGAACCGACAGATGGCGGTATATACATTCGAAAAGGTGTAGCTCAAATGCCTGGGGTAGCAGCATCCCCGTTGTGAAGCTACGCTCTACAGTTGCCACCGCGCTTGCCCAGTGCGGCCATTTTGGACATCATTCCTCCTTTTTGGGGAGGCCTATGTCCAGCAGTAGCCGTCCAATGGCTGATATGATGATGATGACGAGTTTTTTTACCTTGTTGTTGTTTGTATGTATTTTATATGCTAAATTACAACTTTATACTTGGTGCTATATATATACTAAAAGTATTTTTTTAATTAAAAAAATATTTTAAACTATATGATACCGGAAACTTAGCGGATACCAATTTGTCCTATTATACTAAAACTAGCGCCATTTACAGAATTTTAACCAAAAGATATGTATTATATACACATAAGATAGAAACAAAGAGCAGAAAAAACGAAGAGTAAACCGCATACAAAGCTTCTGTATTGGTACCTCCCTCTCACCTATTTCTACTGCCAAATAGCAGTGTTCGCATTAATGTGTTCCATTTTAAAAAAGGGAAAAAGACAGTGAAATTACTGAGGAATTACTGGGATGATACGACATAATTTCCTCAAGTCACAATGTTGGCGACCCACTAGTGATATAAAGAGCGTCTATAGGCTGCGGTGATGCTTACTATCACAGACTGTATGCTTGTTTATTGACCTGGTATAATAAATAAAAGAAATTAATATATTATTTTATTAAACATTAGAAAAAAAAAATTCTGTCTGTTCCTTTGATAATTTTAAAAAATTTCTAGTGTAATGAAGGGAATATTCATACAGTGTGATTCGTGAAAGGTTCGTGAAAGGAATAAATAAGCGAAAATATAACGTAAATTTTTTAAGTTGTTTGATAAATTAATCTGATTTAGAGTTTACTAGCATTAATATGGAAAATGGAATAGAAAACTTGCGGACATCAGACAATAGAGGAATTACAAATATAATACTTATATACATATTCTTAATACCCAGACACAAAACAAACACAAATACCATCATATAAATATTTTTCCTGGGTAGGACGATCCCCACACAGGAAAAATATTTATATGGGTTATATAGGTTCGATAACCCACGACCCTTAGCACATAATATAGGATCACTATCATCGGGTCCGTCGTGCATATGATGAGACAATACTACACCTGAAAAAATAATGGGTAACAAAAACAAAAAAAAATAATATAAATCTATACACTGTTTCACCCGCTTAGTTTCCGTATCCGTTAGAATTATAAATAACTATTGGACCTGAAAGACATTGTCCTGATAAATGACCAGATACTGAATGCAGCGCCATGTGAACCTAAATCATACAGGCCCTAACTTGAATGCATTCAAATTGATCCAGCCGTTTAGTTGCAGTATAGATAAATAACCTCGGCACCGACTGCAACGCCATCTGCGGGGCTGGATTTAACATCTTAATCATTCAGGGCGCCACCAAAATCAGCCTTAAACTTAAACCAGCTCTTGAGGAGGAGTTCAGTGACATACACACAGTAAAATTATATATACATATATAGATAGATTGGTAGAAAAGAGAAACCTAAATTAAACCATATAACATCAGTTATTTGTTATTAATAGAACCCTTAAAATCTGTCGGTCCAGCCGTTTCAGATATCAATAGACAAACAGACAAAAATGTTGAAGATATATTTTATTATGTAAGTACCACACATAATTTCATATCTATTTAATGAAAAATTGTTAATTCAAAATGTCTGGTAACTTAGGAATTACAAACTGACACTAAAAAATATTGATTTTATTCAGTCATTGGATGAAAATTGCTACAGATTATAACTTTGCCTACTTTTGTCTAATATTGCGATCCACTTCTGCTGATCCCGTCTAACCGACGCTATATATACCGCCATCTGTCGGTTGTATTTCAGACACCTTTTGCGACATCTGGCAGAGTCAGTTACCCTACAAATGAATAAAAAAATTGTCTTCTTATATTTTATTTCTCTTATATCTCTTATAACCGGTGGAGTAGAATAGTATCTTCCGCTGTACCAGATGTCTTAAGAGGCGACTAAGGTACCAGAATCGACAGATGGCGGTATATGCAGATATAATGTAGCTAAAAAATACAAAGTACAGCATTCTCGCTACGAAGCTATTTTCTGCGATCGCCAACACGCCTGCCCAGCGCGGCAATTATGGGTAAAACTTATTTGAGAAGTTTATTTCAGCAAGGAACGTTTTACAGCTGCTACGATGACACTTAAAAACACAAGTAAGTTTTATCACCTAAAGTGAACATTTAGGTGTTGGAAAATACTTTAAAGTAACTAAGCATAAAAATTGTATTCCCTGAAAGCAAAGTGTGTGCAGGAACACGAGGCGAGGCGCCGTGACGTCACGGTTGACTTTTAAATTTAATTAAACGCAACTTCAGGCCATATGCTTCCCCGTAAACAGATTATGGTTACAGCCAGACGGGCGGGCGGGTTGACGGGATGCAACTATTATTTTGCTTTTAGATGACTATAACTTTTAGTTTTGAGTATCTTCGAGTTCGGGGCTTAAATATTTGATAATTTACAAAATGAAATTGTCTGAAACATTGACTTTTTTATATTAGAGCAGAACATTTTATTATCCAGTAAATTTATAGCCATTCTCAACCTTCAGATCGGAACACAGCCATGTAAACACTGTCATTTATGTAAAAAAGTATTTATTTCTAGATATGTTTTCATTTATTGTTAATAGGTTGAGTTAAGGTGTTTCGATAAAACTTTCTTTAGAACAGTTACTGTAAGGTAACCGTAACCTTAAAAAAAAAATTAATAAGTAAATAAGCCGTTGTTTTCGTCCTCCCATGGACAACAGTTGTCATCGATTTTAATTTTCTTTTTTTCTCCTACCATCTGTCTTAAATATTGAAACAGTGCAATGTCTTAATAAATAGTGTATTAGAGTAGACTGACTCGAGATAGTCTTCACTCAAAAGTCTTCTGGAGTAGTACTTTACTCACACCTATCTTTGTTTCGGTTCGAAGAGTGAGAGAGGCAGTAAAACTAGTGAGTAAAGACAAAATATTTACAAGTCACAAGGCTACTTGCTAGTGATATCCTAGTGAAGACACAAGCGTCTATATATAGGCTGCGGTGACGCTTGCGTTTACAGCGATCATAAGCTTGTTTTTTAACACAGTTCAATAAAAAAAAATTATAATTATTTAAAATCGCGGCGTTCCACCCGCTTGTCTGTTCCAGCCATTACGTCACATGCACCTCGGTACGCACCGCCTGCAGTTCTGGCTTATTGTTCTTTTATTTAATCTTTGCTTTTTCTCTTTGCCACGTGCGCTTTTATTAATTCGCGTGTCTGTTTGCATATGCAAGCTTGAGTTTTGATTCTGGTTTAACAAATGTCGTTATTAATACATTAGAGCGGTCGTTGACCTGAATTAGTAATATGTGCGGATTTTGTACGACGACTTAACGATGTTCGAAGTCATCTCTGGTTAAGTAGAAAAATTTGATGGGTGCATTGGCGTTTGTGAGTGAATGGCGTCTGGTTCGCTTCGTGATAAAACTACTTTTTAACGGTTTTAAAACGTGGTTTATTATACTTTTTACATTTTTATCTCGAACATTTAAGGTTCACTTCACTACAAAAATATTTGAAAAGTGCTAATTATATTTATAATCATTAATTTAAAATATACTTTTATAATACAAAATCGTACAAAACAAATTAAATAAAGATTCCATGCTACACCTACAAATGACGTCACGCCTGTTTTGAGTGCAACTATAAAAAAAAGAGATAACATGGGATATATTAATGACCTTGTTATCGCACTGGTTCATAATATCGGTTATGGTAAGGTTCACGGGTTTGATTCCTGCATCTACATACTTGTGTTCATTGTGTTGGGTCTCGGTGTTTGTAGTAGTAGTAATTGTTGATTTTATTTTCAGGTTAGGAATTGACATAGGACAATGTACAAAAAGTTTAGCATATCAGCCATTAAAAGTCCATTGTTGGACATAGGCCTCCCAAGGGGCCAAGAAAGGGGGAATTTTGCCCATAATTGCTGCGCTGGGCAAGCGTTCGCAATAGCAGAGCGCAGTTTGCGAATGCGCGGTGGGGATGCTGCTGTACATCCCCGGCCTTTGCATTTGAGCTACACAGAACCGGTGGATATACTGCCATTTGTCGTGTCTGGTGCCTTAGTCGCCTCTCATGACACCTTCTACAGAACTAAGTACAGAGTGGAATAACTCTGTAGCTACCTCACGGCTAACATAATATAATTATAAATTAATTATAAACTAAATCAAATTCTAAAAAATTAAAAATTTCTATTACCCAACTAATACTGCTAATGTAGTACCTAGTAATTATGTAAGAATTAATTCAACGTTACTTTTATCTTCTTATTAAATATTATTTCACATTCTTAATAACTGTAATTACTTACCTGCATTGACAAGTACAATGAGGGAAGAATATTTAACTGAAATTACAATACATACCCTATGTATTGTAATTTCAGTTAAATATTGTTTTTCTAGTTTTCTTAATTTTAAATGTACGTACATTTAAAAACATGCATGTAATTGCTATCGAGGTACCCTTATAATTAAATATATATATATTTATCGGTTCGATGGGGAGAGACTGGTGATCTGTCGTACAGGGTTTTCCAAGTACGGATGCCAGTCTTTTACATAAGCTGTATTGTAATAATGTGTAGGTATTTTGTGATTCTGTGTAAGAGGACAAAATGAAAAAATTGTTATTATTATTAAAAAATAATTATATAATAATAATGTAGTAATAAAACAATTAAAAAATAATTAATATTCTGTATTTAAGTATTATAATATACTATTCTTTTATATTCTCATACAATGACTTGACTCCGTAGTTAGTCGCTTAAAGCACTTGTGTTATGGATTTCAGACCAGAAGAATCACAAATATAATCCTTAAATTTGCCATGCCATACCGTAAGAGTAGAATAGTACTTCTTCCTGTCCTAGGTGTCGTAAAAGGTGACTAAAGTACCAGATCAAGATGGTGGTATACCCATGCGAAACAGTACAGCTCAAACACGCAAGGTGAAAGCTGCGCTCTGCGATTGCCAACACGCTTGCTCAGCGCTGCATTCTTGGTATGATAAATGCATATTTTTTAATAAATTATTCCTCGATAACTTCATGGACTTGACTCAAGGCGTCTCTATTCAGTTCATAGAGTTCAAAACGCTCTGCATTAATCAAGAGATTAACATCACGTAGCATCCACTACACTAGTTTGTTAAAATCAAAAGAACCAAGAGTGGGCAGGCCGCGGTGAAACCGGTCGAATTATTGGAACATAACAAAATATTGCGGCTGCCCTGCCTCCATAAATCGCTTTACATCTGCTATAAAGTAATGAGATTTAACCCTCCCATTCGCGTTTACGACATACCCACCCGTCGAAATAGATCAAAATATCTCTTTTTTTTTTCTAGAACCTTTTTGGGCACGGGTTGAAGCTGGAATGAGTATGGCTGTTTGTGGTTATGGCGGGGTTGCTAAATATGGTGAGTTTAGAAGATAAATCAAGCCACAACTCGTCTCGCTAATATTATTAAGAGTATAGGAGCCATGTATTACGTATTAAAAATCTTCGACTGTCATGTTTAAGGTTTTACACTCTGTGGACCACGATTCTTACCACTGCGACTGCCCAACGCAGTACCTAATTATGGGTGGTAATTATGATTCGTATAATATATTGAAAAAAATACAAAACTAACACAACATTTCATACATTGACCTGACTCCGTAATAAGTTGCTTAAAGCACCTCAATATATTTAACACCCAGACACAGAACAAATTGAACCCATGACCTTTGGCGCACAAGATAGGATCAATACCATCTGCACAATCAGGCCCTTCAATAATACAGTTATGGCCTTTGTCTCTCAAATGTCTGGACTAATTTGATAAATATGTATGTCCGTTTGTTTGTGATTTCACGTTAACAGCTTGACCCAGAAGAGAGGACCCATGCTTTTGATCTCAAAAAAGCCAACGTCATATAAAGTATGCAAACAAATTTTGAATAAATCTATTTTTAAAATTACTCTGGAGCTTTTAGCATAGGTATTTTAAGAATTTCAAGCAACAGTATGCACCGGAAACCTCAATGATTAACGTTCCCCGCGCGAGAGGACCAGCGGGCCACAGTTAGTTTGAAAACCTAATAATTTGATACAGGCAAATCAAGAGACGCACTCACCGCCCTATCCCCTCATCTTACACAACAATCCTACAAAAAAGTTGATTGACGTATTTCGGCAGGGGATTCCTTTCTGGTGAATTTGTTTAGAGCTCTCAATAGCTGGAGGAGATATTAAGAAATGCTCGTCGGCCATTCACCGCGAATTTCCACAGTCATCCGGGAATATATACGTGTACGTATAATTTTTCCGACCGTCACAATCGAGTTCATTATGCTTGTACAAAAGATGGCCGGATTACTTTTTCTGAGGATATGGAATTAATGTTATTGGAATTGTTGATGGCGTGTTAGTTTGACGTCGCTATCCTATTAATATTAGCGTAGGACGTCCACTGAATAAGGACTTTCCCATGACATTAATATTATTAAGTAAAAAATATTATTTAGGTTCGCAAAGATGTCCCTAATGCATTTGAAGTGCGCTATTCTAATATATCACTATTTGGTTCCTTCACTACTACAGTCAATTATGATCACTTAACGTACAGTCAATTGTTAAGTCAGGTAAGTAGTGGTAAAGTCAAGTCTTAAGGCGAAATTATTAACCAATGCGAGTGGATATCCTTATCCACACGCATTGGTTAATAATTTTGATCCCCCATTTACCGGTCTCCGATGACCTCCTAGTCATAGGAAACCGGGATTCTTTGAAGTTCAGTGTCATCTGATAGATTACATAACAATACTCTTTCCTTGTAACAGGAGATTAAATAAAGATACTGATACGTATGCTCGAGCAAATTACCAAAATAAGAAAGGCAGGCTCAGCGATATAGCCTTTTAAAGTAGCAGTGAGCGACATATAGTGTAATCTGAATAGTTCTCCGAAGACTGCAGCTTCAGCTCTGGCAAGAAACCCTTCTCGGAAAGAGAGGGAATCGGCTTATTCAATGTTGCACTAAGATACATATCATGAGTAGTTGATTGCGGTACTACTGTACCGTAAGTAGGTTACGGTGCCGCGTAGACCACAGTCCCTTCTCTCTTGTCCAGAGAACTACAGGAGCTGTGAAATCACTGACCACTCGTATTCGCAACCAAGACTAAATAAACCGTTTACATCATTCATGGATAGTACGCTCCATAAGAGACAAAAATTGGTGTTAGATTACTGGTTGGCAAGAAATTTGTCGTGAGGTAACAGCAGAATAAAAGAGTACCTCCCCTGCACCAGGTGTCGTAAGAGGCGACTAAGATACTAAAACCAACAGATGGCGGTATATCCATCCGAAACAGTGCAACTCAAATGCACAGGGCGAGAATGGGCAACAGCATCCCCATCGCGATAGCTGCGCTCTGCGATTGCCAACACGCTTGCCCAGCGCGGCAATTATGGGCAATAAACCTCCTTTCTTGGAGAGGTTTATGTCTAGCAGTAAACTTTCAATGGTTTGTATAATGATGATTTGATGAAGAAATTTGTCGAGGTATAGAAACGCTAAGCCGATCAATGTAATTACAATCTAGATATAACTAAAACGCAATAAACTCTTTAAGCATGTGAATTAGTAGAAACCCTTATTTCATGTTTTAAATATGGTATCACTTTTCCTCAGTGAAAACAGATATTTGCCACTTGTAGATCGAGCAATAAAATGTACACATGAGACGTCAAAGCTAGCAAGATAAACTTGCATATTTTATAACCTCACAAGGCAGTCCGCACTATAAGTTTAAACTATGATGCATGTCTCGGCTCGCTTCAGTTCATGATAATAAATAACCCCGTAATATGCTCTCCCAGAAGATTGATGAGTCCCAATTTTTAGACGGTTACTTGCAGTTAGAACTTAACTTATTATCGGCTCTGGAATACTAAACCTGTCTGTGTGATGGGAAATTTCATTACCAAAAAAATCATTGCTAAAAATGCAGACGTTTATATTTTTTGCCGGTTTGGATCCTATCATGCACTAAAGATCGTTATTTCGATCCCCATTGTTTATATGATGATAGCTCTGTCTAGGTGTCAAATATATGTATTTATTTTCAATATTTGTTATTCCTCTGTTGTCTGACGTCTGTAAACCAAGTTCTTTAAGCAAGTTATGCTTATGCTGTGTGAATTTATTTGTTATTAAGTTTAATCAGAGATAGCTAAGCAAATCAGCAATTCGAAGTCGGGCACGTAGATTGCAGAATTGAAGGCCGAAAAGGCCGTAATGTTTTTAAACTGGCAAGCGCAGCGTAGAATGTTCGTCTACAAGTTGTTGATTTTTCTAGGACCGCAGGATCGTCCTGAACGAAGGCCGTATACAACAGAGAACGCAGGTAACATCGGGCAGAGAGTTTTTCAATAATGAGTGACCTCGCTCCTCCTCCTGAGTCCAGCATTAGGTTCTCCGAAAGAAACAAAAAATCTAAAAGTCTTTTGGAAAGGTCTATGTTCAGCAGTGGATGAGTGGTGACCTTTATTTTTAGTTGAGATTTCTGTTTCTAAGCATTAGTTTTACATACAATGGTCTGCAGGAAAGTGTTTAACAGATTAAGGTAACCCATTGTTCGATAGAACGACACAATTTATGTTTTCCCATTTTTGTTTCCGTTTAACAATAAAATGTAAACAAAACAAATAGTTTACACGATAAGTCTCACTTCCTGCCCACAGCTTATTGGATAGTTACGCTCATCATAGCAATCACAAAATGTCCACTACCGGACATAAAGTCCACAAGAATGAACAATTTTGGCCGCGCATAAGTCAGTGGTGGCTTTCACAGAGCGTTGCTTCGCGATTGGTATGCTGCTGCCTATCTCTGCTCTGTCACATTTAAGCTACGCTTTTTTGGATGGGTATACCGACATCTATTCGTTTTGGTACCTCAGTTAAATCGCACCTGGTACTTTACTTTCTGTACGTTACTGTATTCCTTCTCCATGTATATACTCTGAATGTAATCTCACACATTCTGCGCAATGTACTTAAAAACATGCATATAGTTTTTTCTTCATTCATTAGTAGGTGTCTAGATTCATCTAAGTGACATATGATGTTGTCATACTCGTATACGATAAGCTAACATATTCTAAATATAAAATAAAATTATACAACATCAAAGGATAACTATCGTTAATAAATAATTCATTTGACAACTCCACACCGTCGTAAAGAGATTAGATGATACGGAAAGCGAAAGTGTCGGTTCGTCAAGATGACGAGTTGATTCATATGCAACCGGTGGGCCCCGGAACTGGGATGTGATAAAATATGTCTCTTTATTTATTTATGACGCTATAAACGGGTTATAGCTTTTAGTTAGCGCCGGCGTAGGACCGCTTTTGGGCGAATTATCGCACCTATTTTTTATATTATGCTACTAGACTAGCTTTCTGCCCGCAACTTTGTCTGTGATGACATATAAAGTGTAGCCCACTTTATATGTTATCCCTGAGAACCTCTTGTTATTTCAGGAAGAAGTCTATCTCAGTAACATCAAACACTGCTGTTTGGTTCGCAAGAATTGAGGGAAAAGAACCCTACCTAAGAATTGGGTAACGTGACCATGACATGCAAATATCAGTATTTTGATTAAGTCAATCTCCAAACTAGTTATCCATTGTTCGAGGTATTGTTAGCCTTATGTGTGTACATTTACAACTACTGTCAAAATTAAGGTGTGAATTGTTCTGAAATGGTTTCATACCAAAACCTACATCGGAAGACAGGTGATTTAGTCAAGCTGTAAAACATGACTGTAAAACAAATCAATACAAAACTGGTCCAGGGTCTATCACACTTAATATTTGTCTTCACACTAGCTGTAGAAAGTCTACTATTGAACGTAGGCCAAGAAAAGGGGATCTTGTTTAGAATTGCCGTATTATATATTGCCTGAGCAGGCGTAGTAGCAATTGCAATGCTACTTTCCATCCCCACCCTGTAGTTTTTTAAATACGCTAATTTAGATGGATGGATGGATGGATGGATGGATGGATGGATGGATGGATGGATGGATATATTACTATCAGTCACCACTCCTGACACAGAGGATAGTACTATTTTACTCAGTCGGTACTCCATAGCTAAATCTTATTTTTTGTAAAAGTAAACCGTGCTGGTTTCCAGTAAGCCAATAGTCCTTAAATAAGATCCTTTGAACCACGGAAGAAGGACAGATGCACTTACATTTATTGGGTTAAAAATTACAGTTACAAATTTCTAGAACTATAATGGCAGAAAAAGGCTGAATACCCAACCTCTGACTCATAAGACGCCCTCCTCAAATATTTACTTGGACCAAACCCTCACAGAGACATTCACGGTTGAGTTGAGCGTATTTGTTGCGATTGAAAACTTTCCCCTAGGTGCGTGAAAAAATCCTTTAAAAGTTCCACGTAAATAGCTGAGCATATATTTAAGGGCATGGGGGTGAGGCCGTGCGTGACACTGCTGTATGGAGCATTGAGTGAATTTGAATAAGCATTTTGATGGGCAAATACGAAAATGTTTGCTTCTGTAGAAATCTTGGAATCGCTTTCTTCGCGAGAAATACACGTCTTTCGATACAAAGACATACTGTCTTGTCAAGGTTTTTTGGAATAATGTTATTCAAAATAAGTAATAAAATAGTCAGGCTTTGATAAACTGATACGGAATCTGAGCAACATATGACCTTTTTAAAATGAGATATATCCCAAAAAATCGTAGCTTATATGTACCAGAATGGATAGCACCATTCCTGTTACAAATGCCACCATGTCTACCTAATGCGGCCATCATGGAGGGCAACACTTTTTCAGTTCCTTTTTTAGATAGTGTAATGATTGACCGATGGATAATATCAAATAAGTTTTAGGTCCTTGTGTTGACAGGCAGAAATTAAAAAGACAAAATGAAATAGATATTTGAATTTGGAAATTACATTTTGATTGCTTAAATGAAAAAAGCGTAATGATTATAATGGCTGAGTCTACCCTACTAGAGCTTTTTTATAAACCTTATGTTTGTCAATAGATTGGGTTTGGCGACAACTTCCATAAATTATTTTTAGAAAAAAATATTAACACCAAAAACATATACACAAGTTTAGTCTGGTTTATTTGGTTTATTCAAGCTTTTGCTAGCGTTTTCAGTATGTTTGTTAAAGTAATATGCAGGTATTTATAACATGAAGTTTATATATTAGTATGTGGCTAGGTATAGTCAAGTATATGATTTTATGTGTTCAAAAACATTCAAAAATAAAAACAAACTGCAATAAACGCTAGTCACCTTAGAGTAGTTTTTTAACGCAATAAGCCAGTAAATCGGAGAGTTGGACAGATTCCTTGACGCTTCACATACATCCTTACACTTCTGTGTGTGTCCGTGTAATCCTAAAGCATTAAAGATCGCACGTGCTCGAAAATATCACATACCATCTTGAAGTTCGGAGAAATGCGAGCGATCGTAACGTTTATTGAAATACTGAATCACGCGATGACCCACCGACGGAATCCAGATGACTTCATTCATTAAGTCCACTTGAACGCACTGCGGTACGAAATTTATATGTTAGATTAATTATATTTTTAGCTACTGCAAAGCTTGGCGATTTCTCAACGAATACACGCGGTCAGGAATGTCTCTATAATATGTTCTAACATTTACGTTAAACATATATAATACTTTTAACGGCTTTGAAAATAAATTTATTTAACGTTGACGTTTTGTTACAATTGTCTTATCTAATTTATAACTCAAAAAAGTCGTCTTTAAGAGTTTTTTTTTGATATGATTGAAGTGCCGTAAGTTGACTAGCAAGTGAAATTGGCAGTGGGCCGGTCACTTACCTCTTAATTTATGCTGTGAGGTACCGGCACAGTGATTCCTCCCACTGCACCAGGTGTCGTAAGAGGTGACTAAGGTAACTAAACAACAAAGGTCTGTGCAGCACAAATGCACAGGTTGGGGATGGGCAGCAGAATCCCCGTCATTAAAGCTACACTCTGCAATTGATAACATAATAAAACCTTGGAAAGGCTAATGTCTAGTAGACTTCTAATGGTTGGTATGATGAGGGCACTTATCAAGCAGAACCGATGGATGATGGAGTCGTAAGGTTCTGAAATGGTTAAGAAATGGTTAAGGAATAGATCGGCAAGAATAGCGTAGGACGTCCACCCTCAAGGTGGAAAGACGATCACACCAAAATCGCAGGATCGTGCTAGACGCAGGCCGTATACAACTGGTCCTATTGGATATCACTTAATCTATGTCCAACAGTGACTGATAAAGCCTAATTCAAACTTATAAAATTCTGAACGCAAACTATCAGAGGCATGCTCTAGATTGTAACTACTAAGAATTAATATAAAAATATTTATAAAAAAAGTGTTTTTAAGTAGGTATGACTTTAGTTTTTTACTTGATGAAGTCGTTTTTAATTATTTTCTTACACAAACAATATTTAAGCATAAAGTTTCATTGAAAACCTAATAAAAACGAGTGAACGTGTTGTGTGCGAATAGCGTCTGTGTCTATGAGATTATGTGAAGATTACTTGTACGTTTAAATTTTTATTATGTTCCAATATGATTAACTTATTTTTTCTTCCAGAAAATTTTCGTTTAAAATGTAAATATATTAACATAAACAACATTTTAAAATCAAGTGCTTTTAAGAAACGGACGACGATAAAAAATCTTAACTTTCTTAATATAATAATAATAATAAATTCCCACAACATCTCATACATTGACCTGACTCCGTGGTAAGTCGCTTAAAGCACTTGTGTTACAGACGCCAGACAACAGAGGAATCACAAATATACTACTTAAATACATATATTTTACACCCATACACAGAGCAAACACAAATATCATCTTATAAATATTTGCTCTGGGTGGGAATCGAACCCACGACCCCTGGCGCACATGACAGGATCACTACCATCTGCGCCATCGGGCCCGTCAAGCCCGTAGCTTAGTTGTATTATTATTATTGTTGGTAAATGAAATTAAAATAAATACTGGCAATGCAGTTTTTCAATTGTGTATAAAATTTAAAAAAACAATGACAAGAAACGTTTGCTACACTTAAATTGGTAAAAACACTTTAAAAATAAGAATAATTATCGAGAAACGCACTCAAATAACATTATAAATGAAATCAAATTTTAAATCTCCGAAAATTAAAAATCGATAATCCGACTTCAATCTTTATGCGAATATTAAAGATTAAATGTATAGCAAGAATAAAACTCTTAATACTTTTTCGGCGAATGGACAACCTTAACTCGAATTACTAAAAGTAACACTTTTTATTGCACAAATAAAAATCTCACTTGTACATTAATGTTGGAGGCGATCGTACTGGTTTTATGTCTTGATAATTCGACGATTCGAACGTATTAAATTCTCCTTGCAAAATTTATTTTTCTTTTTTGCCGCCGTCGCTGTTTGTGTTTTGTCGATTTTTAAATATCATTCGAAATAAATGTAGCCTTTTATATAAAATATAGAATAGAACCTCTCTTTGTGTCAGCTGTTGGAAGAGGCATACGAGTTATCGGAACCGACAAGGCAAAGGCGGTATATTCGCTGCTCTTACATCCTAATTAAATATTATATATGTATTATCGAAACTTACAGCTAATAAAGGATTTTACATATAATATATATATATATATA
>JACJUM010003237.1:18916689-18961030 GCA_020976665.1 Heortia vitessoides
ATATATTGTTTATTCTTTTATTTTAGGTTAAAATAAACTTATGCGTTGCTTCTGAAAACGAAGATTTATTTCGTTAATTTCTTACAAATATTATTATATAATTTTACAAATAACTTATTTAACTACTCTATTATTATAACTTTACCTGAAAACGAAGAAACGACAATTAAAGTCTATTCTTCCACCAATTATTCTTATTTATCTATCTTAAATCACAATAATCTAATACAATTAAAGTCTATTCTTCCACCAATTATTCTTATTTATCTATCTTAAATCACAATAATCTAATACAATAATAACCTCTCAACTGACCATTGACCTCAGACTTTAGCGCTTGTCAGTTGTCAATGTCATTCAATGTCGTTCAAAAATTAAAGAAATATTATTTCTTTACATGTATATGTTTTTATATATACTTGGAGGGTAGTATAATTATATTTCTCTTGAAAAAGTATTAATAAAATGTAATTCAGCATTTTTTAATGCATAAAACCTCTAACAAAACAATTGAAAGAACTAAATAAATGATTGTATGAGATTAGTTTCGTGAGAATTTATTTTCGTATTTCCAGCAGATTGTGTTACATCTCAAAATTGGATTAAGGAGAAGCTGCTTGTTTATTGGAACGTCTTGATTAATTTATTTATACTACGCTACAAATTAATTATTATATTTTTACTTACGCATTCAATAGGCATAATAGTGTTTTATTGGCTGTAAAATGCAGTATTTTACATTTTATATTCAATTTTTAAGTTGTTTGCAGTCATTGTGCCAAAAAGTATATACTAAATAGTATAATTTTTTAAAACACTGAACTCGTATCCAAATATATATTTTATTACAGATGGAGGATATATATCCAAAATAGAGTTGGTCATATGCAACAGGGCGGGGATGGGCAGTGGCATCCCCGTAGCGAAGCTAAGTTCTGCGATTGTGACCACACTTGTCCACCGTGGCAATTATGGGCAAATTCCCCTTTTCATCAGGAAGCCTATGTTCTGCAGTGAACGTTTTTCAGACTGCCATGATGATGAAGTACCTACTAGATTCTATTATACTCATACTGTTATGAGTATAATAGAATCTGACCCTGATGACCCTACAGTAGCATGAAAATTATTTAATATATCAAAATTAGGCCTACCTTAAACTAGTTTGCCAGCACCAGTCGATTCTCAAAGCTAAGTTTGCTCCTGGGTTTTAAGGCAAGCCATCAGAAAGAAACCTGCAGGAAAAACTGGTATTGATAGAGGTTCTAATAACAACCAGTAATTATTATATAAGCATAAATGGAACCTCTACCGGCGTCAAACCTTTTGCCTCGAATCAAATATTGCACATTGAAGCCAAACTACATTATTGATAGGTATAACTAATATATAGGTAAAACTGTAGCTTACGCAACAACAGATTTTCGGAATGGATGGAATAGGATTCCTAGAATACATATTTAATTGCAGACGCGTGTGGTACCAGCAGAGTAGAATAGTACCTCCTACTGCACCAGAGGCTATTAAGGTACCAGAATCGACAGATGACGGTATATCCACCCGGAACAGTGCAGTTCAAATGCACAGGGCGGGGATCGGCAGCAGCATCCCCGTCGCGAAAGCTGCGCTCTGCGATTACCCATTATGGGTAAAAACCTTCTTTCTTGAAGAGGCCTATGTCCAGCCGTGGACTCTCAATGGCTGGTATGTTGATGTAGACGTGTAGTGATTTATTTATTGACATTACCATTTTTGACCAGGTCAACAAACAAGCATCCAATCCACGCGATAGTAAACGTCACTGCAGCTTATAGACGCTCGTATGAGTACGATGTGACTAGCGCGTTGCAAACCTTGTGACTTGAAGTTATTATGTCACATTACCCAGTAATTTTTCTGCCTCTCTCAACCTTCAAACCAGAACACAAACCCTTGGGTCATCAGGGTCGTCTTTATTATATATAAATATGAATAAAATCACTTCCTTATTGGAAATATTGATGTAATTATTATAATTAATTTTATTATAATTTTATTGATTGATTGTAATGGGCCAATTTGAATTAAGTATATTTCACTTTGACTTGAATATTAAAGCCGTTAATTCATCCCGTTCTTTACTTTATTATAACTTTTTTATTATTTTTATCCTGGCCTTAAGCAAAGGTCAAAACTCCGTAAGTAATCGATACGACTGTTGTATAGAATATTTTGTGGTTTTAGGCCCGGACTCGTCGTGTTACAAATCGTCAGATCTGTATCAAGATAATGTTACCACAGATTTTGTTCGGAGCAATCCGATTTCACGGTTTTAACTATGTTAGTTGTAGATAATAGGAAGTAGCATGTTATAATTATTTTTGGGCTATCAAATGTCGGTTTAGTATAATGGCCAACTTTTGATATGAAAAAGAAAAGGTCTATGAGTATTTAGTTATTAAAAAATGTTTTTTTATAGGAGATAATGGCTGGAAATGGGAGTTTTGGTTCGAAAACTTCGTTTTTAAATTTAAAATGAAATTTATTTGAACTTATATTAAAGATTATTAAAAAATAATAATAAAAAAGATAATTATAAAATTTTTCATTTGTTCTTATTTTCTTACTACTTAACTACATTAATATTATGAGGTTTAATCGACCTATATCTGTCCTCTTAACCTTCTTCGAGCTGTGTGATTTTGTGTCAACTAAGTATCTCAGTATGCACCTTGATATCTTGCTAGTTTTATTTTATGTTTTGTTACCTCACCCGTAATTTTTTTAACTGTATAGTGTACTGCGTGAACTGGTCAGCCGTTTCTACGTAAAAACCTATAATTAGAGAAATATTAAACACCCTTCCTATTTATGTTTTGTTTCTGTTGTTTTCCATCAAGTAAAGATATGTAGTGATCCAAGGTGTCATAGTGTGAAGTCTAACTATCTTGTGCAAATTTAAAGACACTCTACCTTCGCTAAAGTAGTGTTAAACCAATAAGAGTTAGAGTACCAATGACTGACATTCAGTGCTCGCATCATGGCCGTCATGTACGAATCATGTTTGCTGACCGGCGCGGCAGAATGCGGCCTCGAATGTCAGTAATTGTGTAGAACACTCTACTAGTGCCTTGTTTGGTCCTTTCCTTACCTTCTTACTTTTTGAAGAATCCAGAAAGAAACCAGTCAACAGAAGATATGTAATTTCACTGCCTCACCCTTCCAACCGGAACACATAAATACAAATACTTCTATTTACTAAACGTACCTATTTATGTAATACTAACGACGCGCCCCGACTCCCGAGTCCAGGTTAAAGAATGATTATTGAGGGTATATATATGTATATTATGATTACTGATGCTATAGGGTAGGTGTCTATAAGAACAGCCTAGACCTAGTTTAGGTACTTAAGTATCAAAGTGTATTTTAGTTTAAGTTTCCTTTTGTTGTTGAATAAAGTTATTATTATTATCTCTAAGAAAAAGACATAACATCGCAGATAACTTTATATTATATATAACACTATATTGTTTACCCATACATACATACATATTATTTTGATTCATCTGGTTCAGCGTTTGCAATGTAATAGTTAAAATAAAAGGTTTTTTTGAGAATTTTTCAAGTTGTATCAAAAGATTCTGTAATTAGCGCGTACAAATATACAAACTTTTGTTTGCATAATATTAGTTGAGTTTCGGAGCAATTCATGAATTAACACAGCCTAAGTATTTAATTTGAAAACAAATTTCCAAGCACAATAATTAAATTCTATTGAATGTAAAGCAAAGTTTTTGAAAATCTATTAAGGAATCCGTAAATATGAGAAATAATAGAGATATGAAGATTTCAAATATTGCTTTACCGGTTACAATATGCTTTTTACTGAACAAGGCATAAGGTTTCAAGGCACAGGTTTTTGTTGAAAACCGAAAAGCTGCTGTGAGATTCCCAGATGAGATATCCAATTTCTATTTTTGAATGTTATTCGAAATTTTAATACAGATCCGTCATAACTGCTTTTGAAACATAATAATAAAAAAAATGGTTAATTTAAGAACTTTTTATAGTATTCTCTGTTGAATTTTTACTATAAAACTTTTACTGTGTTTATAGTACAAAAAACTCCACTAGAACAAATACACCCGTAATATTTATTATTCGATAACTATTTCGCTTTATATTACGTTTGGCGGGAACTTTACCGGGTTTATGCATCATCATCATCATCGTACCAGAAAGTCCACTGCTGGACATAAGCCTCGCCAAGAGAGGAGGTTTTTTGCCCATAGTTGCCCCGCTGGGCAAGCGTGTAGGCAATCGTAGAGCGCAGCTATCGTGACGGGGTCGCTGTTGCCCATCCCCGCCCTGTGCATTTGAGCTGCACTATTTCGGATAGATATACCGCCATCTGTCGGTTCTGGTACGGTTTAGTCGGCTTAGTCGCCTCTTACCACACCTGGTTCAGTGGGAGGTACAATTCTATTCTGCCACTTGCGGTACCGGTAATATTATAGATTTATATTGCTATAATATTACAAAAACATTATATTGGTTTATTCGTGTAAGCGTATTAAATATATAAATATACATGCAATAACTAATAATTTTATCGGGCCAGCAATATCTTGAGAGTGCGCCAAAAAAAAGTCGTTCAAATTGGTATCTCACGTTCGAGGTCTGTTTGAAGAGAGGTCAACGAACTCACTATCTCTCTACTCGCACCAGTTAGACCTTGCACTTGCCCAACTCGACCCCATCTGTCAAACGAGGCATTAGCAGATTCACCTGTTATTAGGTATCCCGATGACTCGGCGGAAAGCATTCACTCGAGGCACAAGTCATTCCGTGAACGCCCCGAACCGATCCGAGGCGGTCTGTGCCGGTCTTTGCCGGTTAACATCGGTTTAAATCGCTTTTGTTTGGCTTAGACTGGATATACAGTGGATTTCAGTACTTTGATTGAATTTGTAATATTTAATTTATAGAATTGAAAGTGTTTGGTGCTATAATTTTTCCTTTTTCCGTTTCATCAAATTCCATTTCTAGCTTTTTATTTGGTGTTAATACTAAAATATTGCCTACGCTTTATTATAAATATTCTTAATCCTGTTTGTTATTACAATATATATGTATTCTATATTTTTACATATATGCATTAGGTAAAACACATATTTTAATATTTAACACTTACCCATTCACCACATTTCAAAGCTGTTAAGAGGATGTATAACAAATTTTATTTAAGTTGTACGCTCTTATTTAATGTAGAGCTTGTATTTAAGTATCTGTTACATTTATAAACTTGACTTTTGAACCCATTGTAATGAAACATTTTGTCATTATAGTTAGATGTTTGTTTAAATAAATAAACAGATTTACGCCTTTATATAGCAGGCTTCATGTAGATTCTTTGAAAGGTATACCGATTGACAATATTGTTCTATTTTAAGACAAGAAATGGAAAAAGAATTTGCACTTACAAATAATCTGACACAAATGTTTATACATTTACTACTTCCAGAATTGACTTACAGGAAGACCCGCGTGTAAAATATCTGAATCTGTCAAGTTCCAAAAAAAAAAAATGTTTTTCCTCGTATTTTCCAACACAACGGGATTAACTTCACGTTGTTACCAAAAACCAAGTTATAACACGAGTGACAAACTTCATTCCCAGCGTCTTTCAATTCCAAAGAGAAACAGTAGTCTTATACACAATAAATAAACGAGGCAAACACATGAGAAATTGCGAGGGTACCCTCCGGAGTCCTCATTATTTTAATAGTGTAAGTCCCGCAACGTCAACCCCAAATGCACTTTATAATGCAGACAATACAATCTAAATTTTAAAAGCAAGCAGCCAAGAAATTCAGGCACGATAAACCTTGGCTGGGTTAATAAAAATACTCCGTATCTTTAAAGTGTTAAAGTTGATTTTGGTTTTGGGCCAGATGGCGGTTGACCGGTGGACCGCACAGCAAGTCTTGACGCCTACACCGTCTTTATTATTTGAATCCTCGGATACGTTCCGAGATCGACAGCTAAGAATAATTAACTGCGTATTAAAGTTACTTTAGTCATTTTACTTTCTTATCTAAACAGAGAGCATGCGAGGGAACAAAGTATGTAAAGGCTTTTACGAGCGTTGTTATCAGGGATCGTGCACCTTATAAAGTATTTACTCTCATAAAAGTACAAATTAGATATGCCGCGTTGAGTATAGTTGCATTAACTGAGGCAACATAATGCATTCGGACAATTTAGTTGTAAATTGTATCTCATTTTGGATTCTTAAAAAAGGTACGAGACACGAAAACGATTCTGTTTTGTAAAGATGCCTGCTTTTGTATCTTATTTGTTTCTCTTTTGTGGTTATTTAGAGTGGTATGATTTAATCAGAAATTATTAAGATATTTGTTTTCTTTTAATCTTTTACACAAGTCAACAAACAAGCATTTTGCCCGCGTGTTGGTAAACGTTACTATATCTTGAAGACGCTGTTATCATAAGGATATGATAGGAGTTGCGAACCTTCTGACTTGAAGATATTATGTGTCAGTTCTCAGTAATTTTACTGCCTCTCGGACCTTTGAAGTCGGAAAATAGAATTGATTCCTACAACATATGATGTTTTCCTTTATGTATGTTGATTGTTTATATTTATACATCAGTTTAATTTATTATACATCTCGAACTGCCTTATTATTGATATATTTCTTTTCTGTCCAAAGGTTGCCTGGAAGAGATCGCTCTATGCGATAAGGCCACCTATCGTACTGTACTGTTGTATGTTTTTCTATGTTATTTGAATGTGTGGCTTAAGGTGTGTACAATAAAGAATATTATTACATAAATATTTTTTTTCTAACATATACGCGTTACATGTATACCTACATATATACCTAGCAATATATATTTCTTATTTGGTTAACAAATATAAACCTCTAAATGGTTAATTCTCACCCTTATGCCTCCCCATTTTCCAATTTATAATCACGATTATAGTATTTTTGTCGATTTAAAGTAATAGGATATATATGATAGGAAAAATAGACAATCTATACAAATAAGTAGGGTGAGTTCATTTTTGTATTTTTTATTTAACCAGGTCGACAAACAAACATACAGTCCCCGTGATAGTAAGCACTGCAGCCTATAGACACTCGTAATATCGCAAAGATATCACTGACGCGATGCCAACCTTGTGGCTTGAGGATATTATGCCACATTACCCAGTAAATTCACTACTTCTCCCACCCTTTAGACCAGAACATGCGAACACTGGTATTTGGCGGTAGACATACCTATGTCTACCGCCAACCAAGTCTAACCAGTGTTCTTTTGCCTCACTCTCACCTGAGAGTGAGGTACCAATGCAGATGACTTTTTGTATGAGGCCTACCTCATTGTTTTGTACAAGCAAAATAAAATTCCTTTTAAATTACTTTCTTTTCCAATTGGTTTTGATGGTACGTGTCTTTTTTTTATTAAAAATCAAGCCAGTTAATAGTAAGCAATATATTTAAATTCAGAATGCGACCCATTTCTTTCTACAAAAATCAGCTGCCCATTATTGTCTAACTAGGCGAGTGTGGTGGAATGAGCTTCTTATGCTACGTTTGGTGGATATCCCGCCATCTATCGGTTCGTACGAAACTTAGTATAGAGGAAGGTACTATTCTGCTCTACTGATATCCCATGGATCTACAAAAAGGTTTGTTTTATATCCCACCGAGCCATTATTAAAGAATCAATTCCAGAAACCGATTAAGATAAGCGCCTTTAAAATCGATACGTGACGTTAAACTTGCCTATAAACAGCTCATTTCCGTGGACCACCGGCCACTACGAAAATATTGGGTTTCAACGTGAGCAGACACGATTATTTGTTCGACATACATTGCGGCGGGGAAGTGATAAAAACGGTGATATCTTAATTTTGATAGTAAAATTTTTATTCATGTAATGTGATTATTCAACTTATCGGATTGCTAAATTATCAAGATGCAAATTATTAAAAGTATGTAAATATAATTTTTACTAATTCCATACATTTTATTTGTATCTGATTATTTATTTTTTGGGACTTATCTATAAAAAGCATGTGATGCACTTCAAGATGATCATCAATAATATCATCCACACCAATATTATCAGTGTGAAACACTGTCTATCTGTCCGTCTGTCTGTTATACTTTCGAAGACTAATGGTTGAACCAACTTTAAGCAAATTAAGGGTCACTATTGATCCCATAAAATTTTCCCAGGACTCTATCTGTGGTTAACGAAGCTAGTTTTACTATTTCATACTATTTACTGTTAGTTTTATTTCAATTTGTTTATTAGTTCAAATAAATGAAATAAATAATAAAATGTCACTTATCTATGTTTACAATAAAAAATAATACAACTATAAATAGAGACATAAACAGTCCTATCTCTTAAGTTGCATCAAACTGTGCACAGTCAGCAAAAATATATTAATATCGGTTTAATAATTTAGAAGTTCACCCCACGGACGTAATATCATCATCATATCAGCCATTGGAGTCCACGGCTGGACATAGGCTTCCCAAAGAAAGTGATAATTTTGCCCATAATTGCAGCGCTGGGCAAGCGTATAGCAATTGCAGAGCCTAGCTTCGTGACGTGCATTCCTGTGCATTTGACATACACTGTTACGGATCTTTCGATTTTGGTGCCTCAATCGCCTCTTACAACACCTTGGGAGGTACTATTCTACTATGCCGGTACCACACGACCTATATTAATATAAAAAGATACAGTGCACATATTTTTGCGTTTAAAATTTTTTTTTATTAGATCAGGCCGTCAAACAAGCATACAACCCGCGTGATAGTAAGCGTTACTGCAGCCTATAGACGCTCGTATTATCACAAGGATATCACTAACGCGTTGCCAACCTTGTGACTTCAGAATTTTATGCCACATTACCCAGTAAACTTACTGACTCTTTCACCGTTCAGACTAGAACGCAGCAATCCGAGCACTGCTATTTAGCGATAGAAATATGTGAGAGGTGCGGTAGGGGTTGGTACTTCAGTACCAATAAACAAAATTTTCTATGAGGTCTACCATTACACCGTAACATATTAAACTAAAGGCTCATACATGAGTTTTTAGTTAAATATTTAATGGTGTAAACATGCAAGTTCTTGTTAGTAAATAGAATTTATCATTAAATCAACAAGTAGCAATATAAAAAGGTAAATACAGAGGAACGATTGTAAGCTATCGATTTATGTGAAAAACCAATCTTAAAGACTAAGTATATAGCATTAACAATTGTTATTAAATCAACCACATCGTCGCAATAGGTTCGGCGTGCCCGCGGCCTGCTACAGTGCCCAGTGGACCTCCAGATCGGATCTATAAGGCACCGGCTATATTCCATTGGCCATACACGGCAGCGATAACCTTAATCGAAGCAGCCTGAATTGCACTCGCTCGCGTACAGTCAGCGGAAACGTCTTGTGAACGTAGCGTATGCTTTTAATTGGTTCTTTGTCTGTTAATTCTGTCGGTGTGAAGTAAAAAGGACCATCACATATGATCATTTTAAAATATGTTCATTAATATTTAATTTATTCAAATACTATGTATAAAGGAAGAAAACAAATGAAAATGTAATAATTCTTAGCATTGTACCGATCGCTATTGATAGCAGCGGTTTCAGAGGAATATCTGGTACCGGTAGAGTAGAATAGTACCTACTCCTATACCGGGTGTCATAAGGGGTAACTAAGATACCTTAATGGACAAATCTCGGTATTATATAACTTCTTATTTAAACTTTAAAACCCTGTGCAAATGCACAGGGCAGCAGCATCCCCGTCGCGAAAGCTGCGCTCTGCGATTGCCAACATCCTTGCCCAGCGCGGCGAAGGAGACTTCCAATGGTTGATATGATAATGATGGTGATGATGATGTTGAAGTTTCTTTTAAATTAGTAATATGCATGTAGTGCACCTGGTGCTACAAATAACTAATTACAAGTAGCATATGGCCAAGGCGGATCAGACGATGGCGTCTGATCCGTATGGGCCATGTTTTTAGCCGTTTTTAGCCATTGTTAGCCTGTTAGCCGAAAAGCAACTATTTTGATCAATATTTTGATCTTTACTATTAGCTTATATTTTAAATTGGTTCAACGCTCTGTAACTTATGATCTAGCAAACATACATTTCAAACTGAAGAAATCAACTTGATCTAGTCATGTTACAAGATACAGTCAAGTGACAACTCATTTATATTGAACGTCAAGAATTCCCTACTCCCTTTAAATTTACGTTTTCTTTAACGTGAAGACAACCTGTCCTACAAAATTAAAACAATTTAATCGTAGCATTTTTGCTGACCGTATCACGTCAATAAGGCGGGCGGTATACCGCAATATCTGGTGACTTACGTGTATGCAGATCTGCCGATGGGTAGATATCGATGAATTTATACGGGAAATACCTCCTTACCTCCGATACACAGAGGGAGGGGGTTGGGAGGGAATGAAACAATGATAGCTGACGTTTTTATGGGGATAGATAGTTTTGTTATTGTCTATAATATTTCTTCTGTAATGGCGCGAGTTTTATCTTTATTATTAGTAGTATGTGGATCCAAGATAAGTCAAATAATAAATAAATATATATACATATATACTGAACTTTATATATGTATATAAGTAAGTGCTTTTATATTCAACTAGTAACGCCCCGCGGTTTCATCTGCATTTAGTTGTAGCACTTGCATACTAACTAAGCACCCCCCTTTTCCCACTTTAAAGAATGATTTTCGAGTAAATATTTTACAGGAGTTTCGTGACTTTTGTCACGATGTATAAATCTTTGTTCTGAATTTCATTTTGATAACTTCATAAACAGAAATGTTTCATAATAACTTTGCGTTTTACCCCACTTAGGGGGTAAAATTTTAAAAATTCCTTTCTTAGTGCTCCCTTACGTTATAAAAATACACCTGTTCAAAATTTCATGTTTCAAAGCCTTATAGACAAGCCTTATGGCTTGATCTTATCTTACGTGCCAAAGGCCGTGGGTTTGATTCTCACCCAGGACAAATATTTATATGATGACATTTATGTTTCTTATATGTCTGGATGTTAAATATATGTATTTAAGTGGTATATTTGTGATTCTTCTATTGTCTGGCATCCGTAAACTAAGTGCTTTAAGCGACTTACCATGGAGTCAGGTCAGTAGTCAGCCAGGTATGTAATGTTGTGGGAATTTATTTATTTATTTATAGTTTATAGTAGATATGTCGGTCAGTCAGTTAGCCGTAGGGAACTGGTAACCGTAATAGGCGATTGACGTACAGGAACTGACAGATGGCGGTATATCCACCCAAATGTATGTAGCTCAAATTTACCCCGTTTTTTATGACATTGTACACAGTATATAATAAGTAATAAATTAAAATCATTAATTCGTTTAAGAAAGCATAATGTTAGTACATGTTCCGACAATAAATCACCCTGAGCTATATTTTCTCGCGCATCTCATGTAAAGAACCCACAATATTTACACAAAAACGGACACTTAACAGAACCCAAATCTTGCAGACAGCATTACATGCATTATGACCCCTACCATTGTTATACGTACAATAGATTTCGACTCGAGGCGTGTGGGTGATGACTTGCAGTATACTAATCCTTGCTTCCTGCGGTCAAGTCAAGGGATAAATTATTATGGTTATTAGTATTTTCATTGTTCGTGCTGCGTTTACTTTTAGTGAGTTACTATATTAACTAATTAGCGGTTGATCTTTTGTTGACTTGCGTTTAATTTATTTATTTATAGTTTAGGCCCTACGTTGATATGTCAGTCAGTCAGTTAGACGTAGGGAACTGGCAACCGTAAAAGGCGATTGACGTACAGGAACCGACAACATTTGTGTCGTCTATGAGGTTTTAGAATCCGATGAAGATTTGAAATTTGAAATGTCACGACAACCTTTAAATATGGAATGTGCAAATATCTCTATGTATTATAATATCAAATATATACATTACATATTAAAGTTACTTTTGATTATTGACATGTCAACACAATAAAAAAGAGAGGTAAGATTATTTGTATACTCGTATACTAGTTATCAAGTATATCATCTGCGTTATATTTTAGTGGTTTATGTCATGCACGTCATAAACACCATATCCTGAGAACATTGTATCATACTCCGTAGTAATTTACTGTCACTCTCACCGTTTCAGACTACAATGGAAAGATTTGACAATATAATTACATTTAACAATAATGTAATATCTCTATGGTCACCACGCCTACCCAGATAAGCGTTGCAATTGGTTATATTTAACGATTAATATTCTACAATAACTCTCCTTGTGTACAACGACTTCCATAATTTTCATAGTATTACGTTGTCTGCAAATTATTTTGGCCATCAAGCCAGTGTTTATAAAATGTAAGAATCACGTTTAAAATATTCTAATGGGAAACATTCATTGATCCATATTGATAGTTTCTGTAAGTGGCTCGTTTAATCAAACTGAAGCATTATCATATTAAAGGTAATAGATAAAGCCTAACAATCGCGGTTATAAGTTAGCCCCAATTAACTTAAGCACTGTAAATCGAAGGCGCAAAACTCATCTAATTACGAACGAGTCGGGAAGCGCAATCCAGCGTACAGTGCAATTAGACTGCGGCACTCGCTCCCGATTCGATTACTCGCTCCCGCGGCTAGAGTAACTCGGCCGGACTTGTAGTAACAACGTTAGGGGACTTTTTCAAATTTGAATTTGGAACGACTTTTAAAATGGCCGCCTGTTTGTATAGAATAACGTGGGTAACGCTCTTACATTGCTTTAAAGTTCATATTGATCGGTGTTCCAAATTCAAATATTGAATGTTCTATGTCATCAGAATAACGCATTCTAAAGTATTCCAGGCAGCCATCTTTGATTTATCAATCGAAATTTAAAATATTCCTTACGATTGTTAGTAGAAATATAGTTTAGGGCAAGGGAGACCAAATATTTATATTCTTGGAGTAGATTTAACAGTAGCAGGAATGATGCCATCCAACAAAAAATTACGTACCAGTAGATTAAAATAGTTCTAACTTATACCAGATTTAATCTAAGTCAACGGAGGTGCCAAGATGGCGGATGTCTGTATATCCAACTGAAAATGCAACGATGCGGGAATAGGCAGTAGCTTTCCCATCGCATAAATAAGACTGCTTCCACGGGCACCCGGCAAAGCAATTTTTTTTTAAATACCTAAATGTTTAGGAAAATGTAATAAGTAAAAATGATGACTATCTTTTTACTAACTTCATTTGATCAGCTTTAGACTTCATTTTTATAGCCTTACAGTCCTCGTGATGGTAAACGAACCCGTAGTCTAAAGATTCTCGTGTCATTGAAAGGATATCACTATAACGTTCCCAATCTTGTAACGGAAAAAACAGACTAGATTAAGGTAGGTTAATTGCTATATTAGATTTCAGTATTATGCGTGTAGTCTTGGAAGTTTCCCATTTCGGAAACATAATTGTTTTTTTTTGAGGACTTAAAAAAGAATATTTTTTTATTTTATTTATACATTATCTAGTAACTTCACTATCTCTTTAGCCGGAACAACAACAAATTAAAACAATTCAAGAAAAATAAGCTAATAAACCAACAAAATGCCTTGTAAATAAACAAAATTGACCCCTACCAATTCATAATAGCCCTATCGCACTAAAAAAATGAAACAACAAAACAATCCCATTCAGTTGCCGCTAAAAATATTCCCGAGTTTCTGCGTAGGCGCCATTGTGGCGATTGCCAAAGGAAAATCAACTCTTAGTAGAAAGCTTAAAGGTGAAAATCTCTGTTCATAATTTAATAAGATTAAGTTACTTATACAATACGGCTTTGTTGATCTTGGGTTTAAATCCAACCATATGTGGTCAATATCTCGGAATGAGTGTTGTAAAAAACATAAAACGTCAAGACGTATAAAGGGCTCGTTCTTTTTGCTTCTGTATCTACGAATATAAAGTTCTGTGATCCTTAAAATGGTATTTTGCGTGAATGGCGTATTATGGTGATCTTGGATCAAATCAAACTACAAATAGATGCTACATTAATTGTAATGTCTTAAGATACTAAAATATTCGTATACATGGTGATGCACATCTTTAAGGGCCCGTTGGTGCTTACGGTGGTGCTGATATCTTGTGGGTTCGATGCTCACCCCGGACAAATATTTACATGATTTTGTCTTTATACATATAATTCAGTCGTGTGGTACTCCTTCTACTAGGTGTCGTAAGATGCGACTGAGGTAACCAGACCAACAGATGGCGGTATATCCTCGAAGCAATGTAGCTTAAAGCAACAGGGCGGGGATGGGCAGCAGTATCCCCGTCGCAAAACTACGCTAGCGATTGCCAACACGCTTGTCCAGCGCGGCAGTTATGGGTAAACATTTATAATGAGTGGGGATCGAACATTCAATAAAAAAAAATCTGAAATAAAATTACCAAGTACGTCAACAGGTTCGCCTGATGACCCAAGCTGGTGGTCTCTTAAGCAACGCTTGTGTTTAAAAGATTAATCAATGTTGAGGAAGCAAAGAAAATATTGAGTCATTATCGAAATAATGAGTTTGTGTGTACTAACCCAAAGAAACTCTCAATAAATTGCAGTCGACTCTTTCAGCCAACGACTTTATTCCTGTGACCTTTTATATATTATTCCTTTTAATGATGTGGTTTTATTCTCAATGATATATATATATTTTTATTATTAGACCAGGTCGATAAACAAGCATACATTCCGCGAGCATCCACCCAACTAAGTTCTTGCTGGGAATGTTGGTGATGAATTTTCTGGTAACCAGGGGAGCTCGTGCCCTGTCAACCGCTATATCAATATTGCGTGGAGATGTGGAATCGCCTGAATGTGTAAAGCAATTGTCACGCATCTTTGTGTCTGACGATCTCGATGTAGGATAATTAAATTTTTGTTATAACTTCATAATTGTGTAATTGGGATAACCCGTATAATTATGTAATAAATAAATAAATAGTTAGCCTCACTGTAGCCTAATACGATTGTAATATTACAAGGATATCTATACTCACGCGTTGCCAACTTTGTGATTTCAGAATATTATGTCACATTACCCAGTGAATTCACTGCCTCTCTCACCTTTCCGACAACACAGCATGCGAACACTGCTATAGCATCATTCATAGATATTATAATCACATCAGCCATTGAAAGTCCACTGCTAGTCATAGGCCTCTCCAAGAAAGGGAGAATTTTGCTGGTGTTTTTTTTTTTCAAGAGGCGTGTTCGCAATCGCATGGCGAAGCTTATCGGGGATGCTACTGCCCATACCCGCTCTGTATATTTGAGCAACACTGTCTCCGGTGGCAATACCATCATCTATTGGGTTCTGGTACCTTAGTCGCCTCTTACGATACCTGGTACAGGGAAAGATACTTTTCTACTCTGACGGTACTCCACAGCCCAATGAAAGAAGCCCCAGAAATAGATATGTATAAATATAAGAAACGTAACTTTTAAGTATTGACTACACTCCATCTGAGTGCCGAATAACATTAAGTTCCATTGTACTGCATGAAAGAGCTTGAAATAGCCACGCAACCTGCCACCAACAAAGTTTAAAATATCAGTAACATTTTCTATTTTAAACGTGAAAAGGAAAGAGAATCGAAAATGATCACCAATATTCCACTTTCAAAGTAAATATATAATAACTATAGGAGAAGACACATATCCTATAGAATCTCAAACCCATCCGTCAGCCATATTTATTCGGAGCGAAAATAATCCACACCTGCGCCGGTCACATCCGGTGCCGGGCTTTTCCATTTCCTGCCCGAGTATTCCGTACTTCCGCCAGGCGGGAGGGGGGAACGAACGATTGAAGACATGAACAAGTAATCAGCTGGCATTGTTGTGTTAATAGGTCCATTCAATCATTCAGTTGAGAGGAAAATCTACATTTGGTTTGACAGATTGTAAAAAAGTATGTATTTGTTTTTTTCAACGAAAAAATTGTATTAATTGGCATGCCCACATAGGCATTAGACAGTTGATCTATTTAGAACCGCAGGTTCGCACTTTTTATAAATCAGTAGAGGAGACCCATGACCAGCATTGGACTGCTGAAGGTATATGAATATCAATAATGGATGTTCTTACACAACGCATACGTTTTGATATGCGTCAGATTGGTAACGCCAGTACTTGGAGCTACTCCATGCGAGCTGCTGTTTGTTCAAGAGGAAATTTGATCTCAAGATGAAGTCTGTTAGGTTTGTGAGCATCCCCATCGAGGCTACAACGGTGGATCCACCATTGGCAAAATCATGTTCCTATCTTGTATGCCACGGGTCGTAGGTTCGACCCCCACACAAGACAAATATTTATATAACGATATGTGTGATTCTTCTGTTGTCTGATGTCCGTAACACAACTGCTTTAAGCGGTTTACTCCGGAGTCAGGTCAATGTATTAGATATTGCGTGAATTTATATTTATCAAAATCATAACTAACATATGTAAATTAGGTTTATCTTAAACTAGTCTGCTGGCTCAATACAAGACTTGAAACTGAGTAAACAGCATTTTCATTACAAGAGCCACCAGAAAGGAACCTGGACGAAAAGCAGGTGGTGATAAAATAACACCACCACCACTTATTCACCCACTATCGTGAACGAACAACTCAAAGCCGCCACTGATTAAAAAGCCAGACGATAAATACCAAAAAGGCAGACTGGTAAAAAAATGCAAAAAAATATTATATAAACATTTTCGGCCGGATGCATTTGCATTTTAATAGAGATCCACGCGTACGTAACAAGTTAAACTAATAACCGTGAAATAAGGAAGGGAGGCCCCCCACCGGTTTTTGATGAAATAAAAGTTGAGAATTAAAAGGACAGCCTACAGTCAATATGGATTTCACGGTTCGGATCATGAAGCTGAAAACGAAAGTGTCTAAAGAATTGCGGTGAACGCAAGTGTCTGTCAAATAAAGTTATAATTAGGTATACCTCTTGGTTAGGACTTAGGAATCGAAATATATCATCATTGCCATCATCATCATCATTACAGCCTCCCCAAGAAAAGGGGAATTTTGCCTATAACTGCCGAGCTGGGTAAGCTTTCGCGATGGGGATGCTGCTGCCCATCTCCACTTTACACTGCTTCGGGTGGATATACCGCCGGTGGATAGGTATATCTTTTGTTTCTGGTACCTTTGTCGCCTCTTACGACACCTGGTACAGAGAGAAGTACTATACAACTGGAACCTTACGGCACAAATAATTCATAGATCATTCAATGCGGTTAAAGTCGTGCCGACAATGCCAGCAACGAAGTTATATAAAGGCAACATGTTCGTAAAAGAAGTTAGCATAAGTGACGTTGTGTTCTTAATAACAACAATTTATTAGACAAGACGCGACTTTAATGTTCCGGAAGAACGTTTTTATGACTGTTTATTTTCTGCTAAGCTGGCACATATGATATTTTAATCAGTTCTTAATTTTGACGTTCGCGTATGACAAACATTGAAGTGGCAGCGGGGACTTAGCATGGTGTTCTGAAGACCGGTGGAGCTGCAAGGTTCTGGAATAGACACCCCATAACCACAAACCATAAAGTTTGTGGTTGTGGGGCGTCTATATTTTTTGACATTGTGTCGTACCTTTATTATTTGTTATTATTGTTTTTTATATTTAAGATTTATGACTACTTGTTTTTAATTTATCGTTTGAACGTGTATTAAGTTTCCGTATCCTCGATTTGTTTATAATCAATTATTTATTATTAAACACTGTTTGAAATTTTGTGAAAGATTTGTGTTGGCACTAGGCGTGTAAGCAACCTTTGTGTAACCCATATAAAATATGTAAACTTGTATTATTAAAAATAAAAATAATAAATTCCCACAACATCTCATAGATTGACCTGACTCCGTAGCCAGTCGCTTAAAGAACTTGTGTTACGAATGCCAGACAACAGAGGAAAATCATATATTAAATATCTAGACACAGAAATACTTATAATAATCTCTGATTTGTGTTCTCTGAAGTATTATCATACATTGATGAGGGAATTTAATTTTTCATCTATTATTTTTTCTGTGCCCATGGGTGATTGCAGTCTTGTTTCGGTCTTGTAAGTTCTAACTGGACTTCGACTAGAATAACGTATGTAACGCTCTTACATTGCTTTAAAGTCCATATTGATCGGTGTTTCAAATTCAAATATTGAATGTTCTACGTCATCAGAATAACGCATTCTAAAGTATTCCAGACAGCCATCTTTGATTTATCAATCGAAATTTAAAATATGCCTTACGGTTGTTTGTAGAAATATAGTTTAGGGCAAGGGGCACCAAGTATTTATATTCTTGGAGTAGATTTAACAGTAGCAGGAATGATGCCATCCAACAAAAAATTACGTACCAGTAGATTAAAATAGTTATAACTTATACCAGATTTAATCTAAGTCAACGGAGGTGTCAAGACGGCGGATGTCTGTATATCCAACTGAAAATGCAACGATGCGGGAATAGGCAGCAGCTTACATTGACGAGGGAATTTTTATTTTTTATCTATTATTTTTTCTGTGCCCATGGGTGGTTGCAGTCTTGTTTCGGTCTTGTAAGTTCTAACTGGACTTCTAACCATCACCTTGAAGTCGTACAGATTAAGAAGTTTCCAGACAAAGCGTCACTTAATAATTCACGGTCCAGTCGGTTCCTCCAATGCTGCTGAAATTGACGTCAAACTGCACAGAATGGTCTTAAAATTTTCTTTTTTTTATTAAAAATATCTTAAATCCCTTAAAAATTAAATCAAAACAAAATATGCTTTATCTTCGAAAATAATAAATAGAAATATAAAGTACTAAATTGTATTATATTAAAATACTGATGACCCTGAAGATCGATCGGTGACCCGGCGGGATCGTAAGAGACTAGATGTCTCTTACGATTAAGCGTTCACTACCCATAATAAAATGCCTTTTTAAAAACAGATTTAAAACGGTTGCAAGGCAACCGAAACGTCGAGCAAAAAATGTATAAAGTTAAATAAACCACATTTTAAATCTGTTTATAGTGCTTATACTTAAATATTATTTTGCACTACCCTGGCACTTAAAACTGTTGAGAATTAACTACGAGCACTTAATGAGTTTCTTTATATTTTCACTCTTTATTTAATTCAAGGGAAATGAGTAGTTGTTACAGGCAATTTAAAAACATGCGAGAGATTATTTTCATACATTCTGGGCACTAGCGAGAATAAACACAATTTTTAGTGACAGAACATGTATTTACAGTACTAATATTTTGACATATTTTGTTTTTAAAAATCGTCAATCAATGGTGTTCGTCCAAAATGAACTATTAAAAAACTATACTGATTTTAATTATTTTTTTACTGTGTACAGTCTAATCCAACTTGAGAGATAGGATACTTTATATCTCAGTCTATAGTCGTTTTTTTATTCCTAATTCATCATCATCATATCAGCTATTGAATGTACACCGCTGGACATAGGCTTCCCCAATAAAGGGGGAATTTTGCCCATATTTGCCGCGCTGGGCCAACGTGCTGGCAATCGTCGTGAGCATCTTTTGTGACTGGAATGCTGCTGCCTATCCCCGGCCAATCCCATCTGTCGATTCCAGTAAATAAGTCACCTCTTCCGACACTTGTTAGTAAATAGTGTTTTCAGAAAATCATTTTTAAGGGGTAAAAATAGGGATGCTATGTTGGTATGAAAGTTAAGCAATTTAACGCGGGGGAAGTCGCGGGTCACTGCTAGTATTTTATTTTTATTTATTTTTATTTAACTTTATTGTACAAAATATTACAAAATGTACAAATGGCGGACTTAATGCCAGATGGCATTAGATCCCAGTCAACCATTACACGAAGCAGAAAATATATATATAAATATTTCTTTTTATGTTGGGTATATGAGGCTAACAAAATTAAATGTTTGTTAATTCCATCTGTCATTTCCGGTACCTCAGTCACCTCTTATAAAAATTGGAACAAAGAGAGATACTATCCCACTCTGCCGGTACCTTTAATTAAATATAAAAGTAATTATTTATATCGGCTCATACAAAAATGGGGGGAAAAGTTCGTAGTGAATTATACCTAATTTAAGCACAGCCACATTGTAAATATTTCCCGCGCCGCATGGGAGCGAGCACAATGGAAGACGCCGGCCAGACTGCATTATGTGCCGGCAAACTACCGAATATGTCACAAACTACACACGCTGTTTGGGTTTAAGTGTGGATAAAGAGGTGAAACGTTTCCTAAGAACTCTGTTGTTCCGACTTGATTCTTCTCACTGGCTTACTGGTAGGCGGAAAAGAATAATTTAAGGTTTAAAGACATTTAAATTTCTGATAAGAACCTACATATTTATAGAAATACATATTTTGTTCACTTAATATGAGATATTTTTACAAATGTATAATACGTTGCTTAGTTTGTCGGCGTAGCGAAACACAGCCGATTCGTCATATGCACTACTCGATCAGCACAACTAACGGAGGTAAATTTAAAAGAGCTTACAACGAATATTTTCGCAAATGACGATTGTTTTATAATATACTAACAGTACTCCGCGGTCTCACCCGCATTCACTTGTAGAGCTTTGCACCCCTCACCGCACCCCTCTTAGTTTCATAAGGGATTTAAAAAAAAAAATATATATATATATAGGATATAGTAAATATAGGACACAGGCCGCATACAACTGGTCCTATTGGAGATTATTAGGGAGTTTTATAGCTGATATGATGATGATGATGATAAATTTCGAGATGTATATGTATGAATTGTTGTGTGAATATTCTCACAACATCTCACACATTGACTCCGTGGTGAGTCGCTTAAAGTATTTGTGTTACAGACATCAGATAATAAGAAGTCACAAATACAATAGATATTTTCAACACGCAGACTCAAGACAAACACATATATCATCATATTAATATTAGCCCTGGGTGGGGATCAAACTATCTGCACCACCGGGACCGACAAGAACACGCGCTGCATTAAGACGGGACAACGTCTGTCAGATTACCTAGTTATTTCTATAAATAGGACAGTAAATAAAATACCGTAGCCTACCGATATCAACAATCAATAGCAAGTAGTAAAGCTTAAGGCATTTCTCATCATCATAATAGCCGTGGACATAGAAAGGGGTGTAATTTGTTCATAATTGCCATAATTGTCGTGCTGATTTCGCGACGGGAATGCTGCCACCCATCACCGCCTTGTTGCACGTCTACTTTGGATAGATGTACTGCCATCTCTCGATTCCGGTACTTTAGTCGCCTTTTACAGCATATGGTACAGGGTAGATACTATTCTAATCTGCCGGTACCATACGGCCTCAAGGTACGTCTCATTAAGCAGTAATTTCACAGCCTCTTTCATCTCTCAAACGTTAAGAGACAGAGTAGAAATATGGCTACAGTTAGAAGCTTATGTGAGCCATACTAAACTAAGTAAATATATTTATCTCAGTTACATAATAACATCAACGTTCCTTTCTTATTTAGTGTCCCACAACTGTCCCAACAGGATTAGAGCAGTGTCCCACTTCCGAGCTGTCCCGGGAACGGGGTGTACCGTTTCGCAGATAAAACATGTTGCAAGTTCTGTATATGACAACGTTATAAATACTTTAGAAACTGACTTGAATGTTATATACGTAAAAGTTTAGTTGACTGAGAGAATTTAAACATTAAAATTATAAATGCGGGGTGTGTGTTTGTTTGGCAAGCTATCAAAATTGAACTGAGGAACTAATTCTAGTGAAGTTTATCCGGTAGACAGCTTGTACTCTAGTGAAGACTATTAGGCTATTTTTCGATGTAGGAAAATCCCACAGGAAGCGATACGAAATTAAGTCCAAACAAAGCAAAACCTCCTCCTGTACCAGGTGTTGTAAAAGGTGATTAGGGTACCAGAACCGACAGATGGCGGTGTATCCTTCCAAAACAGTGTAGCTCAAATTGACATGGTAAGGATAGGCAGTAGCATACCCGTTGTTAATACTGCGCTCTGCAATTGCCAACACGCTTGCCCATCGCGGCCATAATAGGCAAAATTCTCTTTGTCTCGTGAAAGCTAAACAAAACCCTTGCTATCTACGTCTAAGTCTAATCAAATATAAAAAGTTTATTTATGTAATAAAAAAATATTGAATGAGAAACAATTCTTCTATTACTAAAGTGTAAAGATGAATTTTAAACAAAGATTATGTAGTATACTTAACTAATTCCCTACTTCAGAATAGTTCGGGCACTCTGTGCTGTTTCAAACTTTACACGATCAAAAGTGAAACTTAATACTTTCTACAAAGAGCTCATTATTGGACCAAATGAATTTTAACTAGCTTTGTAGGGAAAACTTTTGCTAGAAATAAAATAAAACTACCTAAAATATTGTAAATATTGCGATAAGCTTTTAATCTTTTATTTTCTTCTTTTAAATATTTTGTGACTACTCATTTATTTTAGTGTTTTAAATTATTTTTATAAACATGTTACATATTGATACTATATCTTAATATGATTTCTTTAAAAATACCATAAGCTTTTGAGTAATTGATGCGCTAAGCAGGGTATACCCTGAATAATAATATAGCATAAATGGCATAACCTCGTCTAGTGTCTCTATCACTTTCTGTATTCAATTGATACCTACAAATGACGTCATGCAGTCTCATCTTAAGATGAGCAATAAAGCGTTTTATATTGGAGTATGATATTTGGCATTATAATTTGTTATCAATAATGTTTATATTTATTTATTAGTTTCACAAATAAATAATTTAATATAAAATCATCGTAAAATTGAATTTTTTTGCTAACTAACGACTAGCCATATGATTGTTAAAAAATTAATAATGTAAAATATATTATAAGAAAAAAAAATGTTATAATGGTTAAAGTCTTATAATTTATCCATTGTATTTAAATAAATCAATATCTTTCATAAATCGAGAAAAATGGCTGTAATATTTAATTGTCCCTGACAACGGATTGTTAATGCCACAGATAAATTACTTCGGCATAAAGTTAAAGAGCCATAAACAAGAACAGATTTAATGTGACTCATACGTGCAAGCACAAAGGCTAATTGTAGAGTATTGCACTTGTGATGTATACTATAAGAAAAGTCGTTACGTTTGTCTGTGGTTTATACAAAGCAAGTTCATTGAGTTTTAGTGATAAAACCGAAAGATTGATGTACATCAATCTTGATGATGGAGATTTTTCATAGGTCAAATATATAAAAAAAATCTAATTACTTGTAATGAGATAATCAAAACGGATCCATTAGAAAATAACCTTAAAATCAATCTTATATTACTCACTAAATAATATATTATATTTTATTGAAATAGGCTCAATAAAAGTAAATGCAAAGTGTCAAAAATAAATTTGTTAAAAACACATGTAAACAAAAACTGGTAGATGTAGAGTTAAATGAATGAAAAGTCACTGTTCTATTTATTATATTTTGATATTGCACCATAAAAATGAGCTCAGTGTTTTCTGTACAAACGCATATTTTTCTTAAAGTGTTTTTATTAAAGATTTCATTCAAAGACACGCACAAAGCTAGTGCGTGAAAATAAATAAGTATTAGCCGCCCACCAACCTCCACGTGTGGTCAGAGCCAGCTAAATTCCTCCATTTGCTGCGCACTCTAAAACAAGATGGCGTACAGAAATGGCGACAATGGCCTGTCAGCGAGCTGTGCTTGCGCGTGCTTTTTTTCATTTGTCATGTTAAGAGATCTTTGCCCTGTCACCTTGGAATTTTCTACACGAAACCACTTTAAACGTATAATTTGAGATTATAACGCTAAATATCTATAAAGTCACGTATGTGAAGATTAATTTTGTAAAGTAAATATATAAAGTGTAAATAAAAGGTAAAGGTATTAAATAGTTGTGTAAAAATCAAATTTATATTTATCATTGTAAACTCGCCTGACACCTGACACAACTTGATTTTTTTCTAGTAAATATAAATCTTCAATATAATTCAGCATTCTCTATACATTTAACATCTTTAAGTATCTATTTCTTCTTTATCGGTTGCTGCAAACTTGTAAAAGTTTGACATTTGAGGGTTGTTACTCAAAACATTGAAGAAATGGTGCTGACAACTTAGCATAAAAAAACCCTAGATAAAAAATCGACATGACCGCAAGGTCATGGTCAAGGTTGGCATGGGAAAGATGCGGGTTCGAGTCTCGCCTGACACCTGAGAAAAGTTGAGTTTTTTTTAGTAAATATCATTTGAAACATAAATCAGTATTTTCTATGCATAAATCCTCTTAAAGTTATGTAAAAGTTAACATATGACTCTTAGGGTTATTTTCGCTCATAAATGCTAGGCTGCGCAAGCGTGGTGGCAGTCACTCAGCGTAACTTCGTGATGATGGCCACGGTGATGCAAAGTGTTTTGGTCTATGTTTTTTTTATAGATATACTGCCATTTATTAGTTCAGACATCTATTTCGTCCCTCACAACCGCTCCACGTGGGGTACGGTAGGTACCGGCACCCCGTGAGGTACTGGCAGAGTAAAATACTACTTTCTCTTGTATCGGTTACGTCGTAGTAGTGTAGTCTTAACTAAGGTACTAGAAGCGACAGATGGCGGTAAATCCATCCGAGACAGTGTAACTCAAATGCGAAGTAAGATCCCGGTCGTGAAAGCTGCGCTCCACGATTGTGTTGTCGCTTTCTAACGAAACCTTGTTCACAGATCAGGATATTTTTTTTTTATATATTTACTTTATTAGAGACTCAATGATATTTTTATTGACTTTTATATTATTACTGATGCAAAATATTAATTATATTAATTTAAATATTGATGGCACTGCTCGATGAAAAAAAATCCCCTGCTCTTACAATATTTTCTAAAGATTTTACGTTTGCAGTTAAAAAAACAATTATTGTTTTATATTCAATGCCGGATAGAGATATGTGAGAATATTTATTTGGTTATTTATATTAGACATGACAAAGGTCCCATTCACAATGCCCTTTTTAGATTTTTTACGATCCCACTTGACAGAGAGCAGATGTTTAAACAAGGTGACGTTGTATCCTGATTTTTTTAACGAGGGATACATGTGTTGTTTTCTATATTGAGCGTAGTATAATAAATATAACCAAATGCAAGTACCGAAAAGAATCATTAGTTTAAAAAAACGTAATGTAATTTTTATAAAAGAAGTCACTGATCTACGCAGACTTTCTGAGGATGAGTATTCTAGATTATTCTAGATTTTAACTAATTCCCCGATCCAGTATAGTTCACACACACACACAGGCACTCTGTGCTGTTTCAAACTTTACACAATCAAAAGTAAAACTTAATCCTGACTACAAAGAGCTCATTATTGGAGCAAATGAATTTTAACTAGCTTTGTAGGGTTAACTTTTTGCTAGAAATTAAATAAGACTACCTAAAAATATTGAAAATATTGCGATAAGCTTTTAATCTTTTATTTTCTTTTTGTAATTAATATGTGACTTTCGTGGGGTACCGGTGGAGTAGAATAGTATCTCCCTCAGTATCAGGTGTCGTAAAAGGCAACTAAGGTACCGGGACCGACAGATGGCGGTATAACCATCTGAAACGGCGCAACTTGAATACTACAGGGTGGGGATGGGCAGCAGAATCTCCGTCGCAAAAGTTGCGCTGTGCCTACACGCTTGCCCAGCGCGGCAATTATGGTCAAAAACCCCCTATATTGGGGAGGCCTATGTTTAACAGTGGACTTTCTAAGGCTAATATGATGTGACCTCTCTTTATTCTAGTGTGTTAATGTTTTATGTATTATTAATACTATATCATTTTACTTTTTTGAAATGAATTTTTAATATTCCATTTATTTTTTCCGTGAATACGTAGCAAAGAAACAGGATAACCTTTAGTTGTACTGTATTTTTTATAATACCAACTTCTAGTTCTCGTGATTTCATCCGTGTGACCTTCGTTTTAAGATACGTCTTGAAAGGATAAAAAGGAGCTTATGTCCTTTTCTAAAGTTTAACCTATCCATTTACCAACGATAATAAATATTTACTATTCAGTTGAGTCGTAACGGCGTTACAAACAATTTTTTTTTATTTCATCACATCATTGGATGTCCACTGCTGGACATAGGTATCCTAAAAAAAGAAAGATTTTACCTATAATTTGTTTCATTACACAGGAGAGAACTAAGGGTATTTGAAAATTCACTGAAGTGGAAAAATGGGAGTGAAAAGTTATATTAACACTTTCCTCCAATTAAAGTCATTCGAATGAAATCCCTACTCCCTACTAATATTATAAATGCGAAAGTATCTCTGTCCGTCTGTTTGTCTGTTACGCTTTCTCGCTCAAACCTCTCAACCGAAATTTGTCATAGACAAGCTTTCTAGCTAGAAACTTGAAACTTATTTTGCAGGCCATTGATTCAATGTAAATAAACATGACATTCAAAGTTTATTAAATTAAGGTATAGTGCCCACAAAAACTATTCCACGCGGAAGAAGTCGCGGGCACAGCTAGTTCATTATAAAAGTTCTTTCTTCATTGTCATGAAGTGATGAAACACGTGTTATATGCAATAACACATTATATCAGCCGTTAAGTCCACTACAGGACAAATGCCTTGCCAAGAAATGGGGTATTTTGCCCATAATTGCCACGCTGGCCAAGCGTGTTGGCAATCGCAGAGCGCAGCTTTCGCGACGAGGATGCTGCTGCCCATCCCGCTCTGTGCATTTGAGCTGAACTGTTTTGATTGGATATACTGCAATCTGTCGGTTTCTCAGTCGCCTTTTACGACACCTGGTACGAGGTGATATTATTCTATTTTGCTGGTACCATATACAAATACTCATTTCAATGTAATCTTTAACTATGTAAAATAAAATATTTCTTTTGTCAGCATCAGCATTCCCGTCGTAAAGCGAGGCTTTGCGATTTTCACCACGCCAGCCCAGCGTAGCAAATATGGGGATATATCTTGGGGATGCCTGTGCCTGGCAGTGAAATAGCTGATATTCTATTTAACATGCAATACGTTGTCGGGTCAACTAGCAATAAATTATCTGCCAAATTAATTTAAACATCGTTTCGGCATGAAAGATACCCTACTCCGAGTTAAGTTGCTCAAAGCACTTGTGTTACGGACATCAAGCTACAGAGGAATTATAAAGGTGATACTTAAATACATACTTTTAATACCCAAACAGAGAACAAATACTAATATCATCATATAAATATTTGTCCTTGGTGGCGGTTGAACCTACGATCCTTGGCACTTTAGGAACATTACCATTAGGCCCGTCCAAACATTAATAGTAAGAAACATCCATGTACTCGTCCATCAATAGAATCATCCGAGTTTATAATTCTAATAGGATTATAAAGTAATTATTTTGTCATAAATGTTTTTCCCCAGTGTAAAGTCTTACAAAATATCTGACCGATAATTCCGCGGGTGCGGTCTCCCAGACCGCAAGCCGCGGAGTCCTCGGATAAACATTTGTTTACTTTAGGCCTCCCTGGTTACCACATGCCAGCTGCATAGACCTGGGGCTATGCATTATATAACCTAACCTATTTAAAGCTGTGTGCGTAATAAAATATATTAAATTTGTAGAAGTCTTATTGTTTATACTTTACAAAAATGTACGATGGGACCGATGGCGTATTTGGTCTTCCTATCTTGATCGTCAAAGTTTGATACCCAATATTTATGTGATATTTTCTATTTGTTCTGTGTCTTTATTAAATAATTTACATTTACGTTTATTTACGTTTTTGATATCCGTTAGCTATTAATTTCTGAATGAATTCATTTTATTATCTCTGAGTATTTTCAGTACTTGCGAATTTCTGTGAAATATTTTTTCATGCCAAACTTGTACTTGTATTTACGATTACAACCAAACAAGATAATATTTGAATTCAGCAATTGCAGTTTTTAACACGTTTATTTTTTATTTCTACGCTAATTTGTCTATGTTTTCTTTGGTTGTCAGTATTTAAACCAACGTTCATAAATTAAGTTATTATAATTATAAACATAATTGATTTTGGCACAGAAATAATAAAGTCAGCAATAATTATCATTATCATCATTATTATATCAGTCTCGCGAAGTCCACTGGAGGCAGGCTTACATAGGCTACCCTTGAAAGGGGGAATTTGCCCATAATTACCGCACAGCAGGTATAATGGTAATCGCAGAACGTATCTTCGCTATGAAATACCGTCCAGTGGCATTTAAAAATACGCTGTTTCGGGTAAATATACCGCGAACTGTCGATTCTAGTACTCTGCCGGTATCTTAAGGCCATAACATATGGGTTATTTCTTATCCTAAAACATGTACCTGTGTGATGGTCTTGGTTATTTTTATTTTCAATGTAATTGGCACGACTTTTTGTATAGTTTAGCTATCAAAGGTTGACATGAAATTTAGTATTAGAATAAAAAACTTTTTCAGAGATGCGAAAGCTAGTTCATTTACAAAAATGAATTTGTTGTGTAAAGTTTACAAAATGTAAAGTTGATTTGCCTAAATAAACTGAATCCCCAAAACTAATGAGTAATTCAAATGAATAAAATTACCAACTACGCGCCACTATAAAGCTCCAAGCCCCAGGCGCGAGCCCCACTGACTCACATACCAAGGTCGTGGGATTAAACAGAGCTAAATAGATCCAGATTTACGCCCCGATTGCCCACATGCCTGGTGTTTCTGGTAAGCTTTTGGTCGTGGTTTGTTTGATTTATGTTATTTACTCATTGGTACAGTATCTCAGGGCCTTTTTGATGAAATGAGATGATATGTTCCTAGTTTTTTCCGTATTCCGTCTTCATATCAATACCCGACGGGCCAGTTGGCGCATCCGGTAATGTCTTTACCTTATACGCCATGGGTAGTGGATTCGATCCCTAGCTTGTTTTTCTTTATCCATAACTTACCACTGAGGAACAATTGTCTAAAACTATGAGAAAAATAAGCCGAGAAAAAACTTTTGAGAAAAAATAAAATGCCGGGTCGATCTCACAGGAACATATTCGCGGAATTTTTAAGTTGACTACGTGTTTACGTGTACCGGCATAGTAGAATAGTACCTCCCTTGGATCAAATTTCGTAAAAGGCGACTGAAGTACCGGAACTAATACATAAATGGCGGTATATCTATCCGCAATGGGCAGGGCAGAGCACAGGTCCGGGATGGGCAGGAGGATCTCTGTTACTAAAATTACGTTCTGCGATCGCCAACACGCTTGCCTAGCGCGGCAATAATGGGCAAATCCCTTTTTTGGGGATGCCTACATCCAGTAGAAGACCTACAATGGCTGGTGTGCTATTCTAGTTGATCAGAATGTCTGCCAAATTCAATAATATGTTTATCATGAAAAATATTTTGCGGCTATAAATTGATACAAGCAAAATCATCTCTCAAGTTAAAATTATCTCTCAAACTGTAGACGCTACGCAAACATTTATTAAAATCTGTTTAGTAGTTTAGGTTCATTCGGGACAAACACCGTGACAGGAAATTTTTATATAAATAAGTTACATATTTTACTATATGCACACTTCCAGTTAAGCCTAAAGCCAGGTCTTGCTCACAATCATTGATGTTAATCTACTTTCGCAATGGTTTCTATTAATATGGGTCACCCAAAATTGGTTATATCTAGCCCACTAACCGTAAAGTAATCTAATCGAAATAGTTTTATTTTCACGAATGATTATGCATCACGTCAATGTATGCACAAAAATGTATAAAAGAGAATAAAAAGAAATGGCACTCATGAACAAAGATTTCGATTAAAAAAGTTAATTAATATTAGAATTATGAAATAGAATAAATATAATTCGACACTTTTAGAGACTAGCTGACCAGGCAAACGTTATGTCTTTTGAATTATTTTAATATAAAGCACAAAAATATATAACATAAAAGAAATTGCAAAAATTTAATTGAGATAGGAACTACCAGCGAAATCAATTATTAAATATTCTAAATTTTCTACTTGGAGTTCATTGCGGTCAAATGACGATACACCTTTTTTTATTAAGATATTAGTATAAATAACTAGCAACATTACTCAGTTTCATCCACGTATTGGCTGATTATGAAAAAATACGGAAACAAAATATATTTTTTATCAATTGCGGATATTGTAACGTATTATTAGTAATTTTTTTAAATTAGTTTGTTAGTTGTTGAGTTTATTCGTTATAAACATACACATCTAAGATTATTCCTTTTTGGGTAGGGATCTTTACTACTTTTTTATTTATCTATCACTAGGTAAAGATATAGCTTTCTAATGGTGAAAGTCATTTTAAAATTGGTCAAGTAATTTTTTTGTTGAATTTCAACAAATATTTATAATATTAGTTTAGATACATCGACGGTCATAAATTCAATTGTCGCAATGGAAAACGAGCAGATTTACAAGAAAAACAGAAAAGAAAATAAAAGCAGTATTTGCTTTATAAATTTGTTATTTTTAATTATGTTGAAGCTGTCTTAGACTAATATTTTTGAAATTGAATTCTCTTTTACTTGAAATTATTTACAAAAGTCAGAAATAAAAACAAATTTTTGGCCTATATGTTCCTTATGCCAATTGAATTCCATTTGCATTTAGCGGACCATTAGACACAAATATGTTATCAAAATAAATAAATAAAAAAAACAAACAGGCAGACTTACATTTTTATTTTTATTATTAGTATGGGTAAAACACAAAGATAACAGTTTCTCAGCATAAACAGGAACAAACAACGGTGACCATATCAATATCTCATACAAAAAACACCCAAAAAAAACGTATCAAATATCATGTTGCATTCGCTACAATCCTATAAGAGACGTTTTCGTAAGCAATATTTGACAGGTGAGAGGGACAAAAAACACAATGTATTGAGATGGAAAGAGAGAACATCATATCCAGTTCTATTAGCGTCTAAGTTGAAACCTGAGATCTTCTTTGATCCGAACGAGAAGCGAATTTAAAGCATCAAACTATTTCAGGGACGTATAAAGATGTCATTTTAGAAACGACTAACTGTTGCCTGTGGTTTTGGTCGTAGTATAGTGCAGAGAAGTATAAGCCGCGCGGTACCGGCTGAGTAGAATAGTACTTCCCTCTGTACCAGGTAAGAGGCGACCGTGGTACCAGAACCTACAGATGGCGGCGTAACCACCCGACACCGCGCAGCTTGGAGCAGTGAGGATGGGCAGCAGCATTTTCGTCGCAAAATTTCGCTCTACAATTGCCACTACGCCTGCCAAGCGCGGCTGTTGCGTGCAATCGTCTCCCTGTCTCGGACAGGCCTTTGTCCAACAGTGGGCTTCCTATTACTACCACTACATAAAAAAATTATTAGAATCCCAATTTTAATAGAGAAGATAAATGTAAAATACCGTTTGTCTGGGATCCTGTCATGCATTTGACCAAGAATTAAAGTCTACATCGCAACACTGCCCGATTATAAAATACCGTCACTACCTACTGCATCGATGGGAACGTGAACATACAAAATAAAAAACTAAAAAAATTTACAAATATTAAGAGATTTGTTATTAGTCTTTTATCAATCTGGAGAACGATTTCCGCAACGTAACCAAAATGTGGGACGAAAAATGTCATAAATTAAATAAATCGCGTTGTAAATCCGTTAAAAAGTAATGTTATGTATATTTATATCCTAAAAGAAATAAATTTTTTTTGGATCACTCATAATTATCATATCATATCAGCCATTGTAAATCCACTACTGGACATTAGACGTCACAAGAAGGAGGAAATATTGTCTATAACTACCGCGCTGGGCAGGTGTGGTAACAATCGCAGAAAGTAGTTTGGCGACGCGGGTGCTGCTGCTTCTCTCTGCTCTGCATTTGAGTTACGTTGTTTCGGGTGGATATACCATCACCTGTATTGGTACCTCAGTCGCTTTTTCGTCACCTGGTACTACGGAGGTACATTGTTATTACAACGTTATGAATCCAGTAAACTATAATGTTAACTATAATATTTTTAAGTCACAAGACGGTGTGCTATTCATGATTTACACAGACCTAAGTCAACGTTCTATATTATAAAGATTATCAAAGTCGGCCATTGTGAACGTTTTCAGGTGCACCCACCACACAGGTCTAATACAGCTGGTAGGTGTTATGAAAAACATAAGTAGCCACAATCAACACAAATCAGCTTGACTTGCTTAAAGTACTCAAAGGCTGAAATTGATTTTGGGCCGATCATGGCAATGGCAGCCATTGCAACATTTGCTTAACTTCAACAAACGCCCCGTGAGTTCCTCACATCTTCATAAATCACATTATTTCAACCATTTTACGAAGTAAAATAAAACCTGACAATCATCATAAGAACATAATTCAAAAGAAATCAACACCATCCAAATGAACGGCGCTCACTCCGTCAGCGAAGTGCTCGTAAAATGACTACGAAGCGAAAGATATCGGTTTCATTGTTTATTTTAAAATGTAGGTTATACATTCCGTTGCATGAAGCGTTGCACAAAAAATATTTCGGATGTTTGTGTTTAATGTATTCATTGACGTGAGGAAACGCCACGGATTTTCCATTTTGGTTTAGACAGGTAATTATTATTGTGTAGGTAATTTGACACTTGTATTTATAGTTACGTCTAAATGTATATAATATTATGTTATCCAATGTGTAATTTGGACACAGTCAATCAAATACAATTGAGTTTATCTGTAAGAAAAGATTTATTTCGTTATTTTAAATGTACGCTACCTAACCAACAATGAAACAAGTGTTAATAATACCTTACATACCTGTAAGAAAAGAAACGACATTTAATGTTATTATTTACAATGTCAGTTCCAAATCACAACTATTTTAGTGGTATTTTATTCAAACAAGTAATTTATCAGATTATGACAATGTAACGTTTTTAGGTTATAATTATTTTACCACAGATAAAATTGAATGACATTAGACGCGCGACTGTGCGGAAAAATTTTAACTAAGAAAATTATATTTTACATGTATATAATAATGAAGTTTGCCTGATGGCGCTATTGGTAGTATTCCTATCTCTTGCCCCAAAAGTTGTAGGATAGATTCCCGCTTAGAAAAATAATTTATATGATGAATTTTTGTTTTTTTTTTGTGTCTGAGTGTTAAATGTATATAAGTATATATTTAATTTCTCTATTGTCTAATGCCCGTAACATAAGTGTTTAAGCAATTTATCTCAGAGTCAGGTTAAATATATGATATTTTATGTCCATATTTTTATTAAAAAATAGAAAAGAACAATTTTCCATACAACCCTTAAGTCAGTTTAAATAGATATAAGTAAATAAAATAAAATAAATTTTCAAAGCTTTCCTAAGTATATGAATCTACTGAAAGTCAGTGAAATTTTTCAGGTTGGCTTACCACTTTTCATTAATTTATTATGACAGTATTTTCGTTTATTTTTTTTTTTCATAGTAATTTCCACATTTGTGTTTGTTTGAATTAAATGAAAATCAAAAATGTTAACGCATGCTGTGGTTAATCTATGATTTAGAGTGAAGTTAAGTGGAGCTGAATGATTTTTATGGATTGCTTGTTTTAAAATTTGATACTGTTTTAATTACTGACCACTTGACTAAATAAAATAGTGTCTGGATCTTTAATATTGAGAGGGTAGAATAATAGTATTGAGGAAGGAAAGTTTCGCCATTTCTTTCAAGCTTTATAGGTATTCCGCCATCTATTCCTATTGCCATCCTATTTCTTGTGATTTTAAACATCACCTTCTTCATCGTAGCCGCAGAACGTCTGCTATTTCTGATATACATTAGTCTGACATACATTGCCGCTCTAGACAAGCAATGTAGAGAATTGAGCTACGCTGTCTTAGGTTGATATACCGCCATCTGTTGGCCCGGTACCTCAGTCGCCTCTTACGACTCTTGGTACGTTTCGGAACTCTACTCCACCGGTACTCCATGGTTATATTTACCCCATTCATTTGATTTGATTGTTTCTAATTTTCTTTAGTAGCCTAAAAAAAATATATCTTTATTTAAGTTTTGTACAAAACTTGCGGAACCGACAGATGATGTGATCCACGATATTTCAAGTGTTAGAATATTAAGCAAATGGAAATACTCTAATCACTTAAATGAAGGACAATTAATATAATTAAATAACCTAGATACCGACAGCAGCGCCATCTACCAGGCTGGTTCAAGTATCCATACCATGGAACCCTAGGGTTCCTAACGCTCATCAAAAAATGTATGCAAATCGGTCATACATACACATACACATGTACATAATGATATATAAAAAGATATGCTTTTAAAAGACGTTGTTACATAAATCTAGTTAACATGCCTGTTCTTTAATCTATACATCTGATAAAAGAGATGTTAGTTTTTTCTTGGACACCAATATCTGTCATTCTCAGAAGTCAAAAGTTAAAAAGTAAGCAAGATCAAATAATAATCAATAATACTATTTTGTACAAAAGAGGTTTTACGCTTCAAAATAAGTATTACACGTTTCGGAGACTTATATTTGTTATTATAACTGAAATAGAGACAGACGAAATAAATAAAAATTCGAAGAACTAAAAGTAGGTGGATGATATCCGAATTACGAAAAGATTTGTACATAAAAATTTAGTGTCATGGTTTTTGTCTAGAATTCACTTCTGAACTACTTAAGCGATGTCAACGAAAAAATAAATCTATATATTTATGCTTGTATCTACATATATACAATCGATGTCAAATTTGCAATTTTGAAATTATAACTCGTCCTTTGCCGTGGGATACCGGCAAAAGCTAAAATAGTACTTCCCTCTGCGCTAGATGTCGTGAGAGGCAGTTGAGCTAACGGAACCGACAGATGGCGGTACCATTTTACAAGTGTGGCTCAAATGTAGAGGGCGTGATTACCACCACGCCTGCCCAGCATGGCAAATCTTGGGCAAAACTTCCAAGATATGCATGAAGATCACTTGGGAATGCTTATATCCAGCAATGATATAATTATTCGTCCCTTTGTTTGCAAATAAAACAATAGTAAATCCTTAAGTATCTATTTATTTTAATATTTAAACATTGCGCCATTGAGTCTTCGTATTTCCAACCGTCAAACCGAATTCAAGTACCCAAGAATATTTATTTATCGGCCGATGGACGTTAGAATTCAATAAAACTCTGAGAGCTTGTAAAATCCTAAGCCGAGAGCCATAAATTATATCTTCCGAAGGGTCCTATTTCACCGCGTTTCAGAATTAGCGAGCGCAGATATAGCCGTAAAGTATGAGAAATATAAAACAGGATTTATGCTCCTACAAAAGGCGAGTACACATTAAATGCAAATACACCGATAGGAGCTTGCAACTCCATCAGATGCCCATAAAATTGAATTTTCGGCAATGCCTTACATTCACTTGGACATTGATCTGTTTTAAGAAACGACTAAAATAGACCTTTGGTACGTTATACTCAACTTTAATCTATTTAAACTATTACTATTGCATGAGCTAGACCTAATGCAAAGGTCGTCATCATTGATACCTTATTCTCACCTATTTCTACCACCAAATAGCAGTGTTTGCATTGCTGTGTTTCGGTTTGAAGGTTATGTGATATAATATTTTTAAGCCACAAAGTGATATTACGAGCGCCTATAGGCTGTAATAACGCTGTATATCACGCGTATTGTATGCTTGTTTATCGAACTGGTCAAATGAAAAACAATCATCATCACCATCACATCATCACCAAAAAGTGTTCTTGTGGCTGCATTCCAGTTTGAAGAGTGAGAAGCAGAACTTACCTTTAACTACGTGTTTTATTCATGGCGTTCACCTGTCATCAGCACAATGGTTCAAAATAACGGAACCGAAAAATGCAAGGACCAGATTTGCCAGGTCTTACCATTGAACCAAAACCCATTACGTAGTAATGTTTAGTACCCTACGGACTGAAGACTAGAAGACAAGTCAAGACTGGAGACAATCAGTCTTGTCTAGACACAAAGTAGATTTAGTAAAGTCACTCACTACTATTAATTGGTATCAACTATGATATAAATATTCATTGGAGACACTGGATAAGCCGATTCCCTCTTTTTACAAGAAGGGATTCTCTTTACATGACCTAGGCGACTGATTTATATCGTACGTGACGTTATTCTATATCTGCAAGCAGAAAGTAGATTTACTTCTTAGGATGATGGGATTGGTTTGTGATAACGGCATAATTATTTGCACAACCACCACAACTGTCTATAAATTTCATTCTCATAAGCTGTATACATGTGTGCTTAAAACTAATAGGCAATGGAATGTTTCTTTTTCAGTTTCATCGATGCTTTTGGTGATGTCATCACCGAATTTACTTCAAATCGCAGTCAACAGACAATTTTTCGAGTCTAAAATAGCCCAAGACCTTTCCTACAATTCAAGCTATACATGTCAAAATAATTGTGGTACCGACAGTAAAAAGTACCTCATCCTATAGCACTTGTTGTAACAAGCAATTGGTATCACAGAACCGGAAGAAGGTGGTATATCCACTTAAAACAGTGTAGCTCAAATTCAATAGGATTAAAATAATTAGCAGCTACACTTTAGGATTGTCACCATGCTCGATGATTTACACTTAGAGAGGTTCATGTCCATCAGTGATTGCTCGAAGGCTGCTATAATGATGATGATCATGTTTTTAACCAAATTTTAAGGTTGTTAATCAGTGAAGTCATATCCGGAAATGCTTTTGCATTTTCATAATTTGTATGGATACCTCCCAAGATTAGTAATTTGAATATATTTAATAATTTGCCCAAATTAGCCCCAACTGCTCTTGTAACAAAAAAAGCTAAATATTAAGTTATTACATGTTCATTAAATTAAACCTGACAACAGACCATGAAAACATTAATTTGATGGTTATCAATTATTTTGATACCCACGCACCCCCACCGAATCTGTCATAATTATAACAAAAAGCGTTTAAACGTAATCTAACCTAATTAAATGTATTATTCGAAAACTTATCTTAACGTACGTATAACAAAGTTCAAATTACTTTATGTTCTTTACGAAAAAAATTGACATGAGCGATTCTGTAATACGAACAGTGAACAGAATAGGAAGCTATTCATTTCGAATGTTGTCTATCTTTGTTTTTCGAAAACGAGTGAGGGAGATGGATGCAACGATAAGTAATGCTATGTCATAGTTAATTAACATCACTTAGTTTTAAGGAGCAGTTTTTTTAATTTATAAGTAATTTTGTAAAGCAATTCATACAAATAAAATCTAAATAAGCTTTAATTGAAAATAAGAATCATTACACTATTATTTTCAAAAAGACAGTAAAAAAATGTATATCTAATCAAAATATCTTTGAGAAGGCCGTTGATTTAGCAACACAGGTTACTAGTGAAATAGACAGATAATATTAATGTAGTTAGGCTAGCTTTAAAAAAAATATATTGATAAATTATTAGTAAAAGATTCACACAACATCTCAAACATTGTCAGAACTTTACGATAAATCACTTAAAACACTTGTAATACTAAAATCAGACCATAGATGAATCACAAAATTAAACCAGATACAGAAAACCTCAAATATCAATATAACATAATACGAAATAAGTGATTCTTAATACTACAAGGTTTTATCCGTAAATACTAATATAAATCTATATACTAATATTAGAAAGCTGAAGAGGTTTGTTTGTTTAAACGCGTTAATCTAAGAAACCACTGGTCCGATTTGAAAATTTATTTCAGCGTTGGATAGTCCATTTATTAAGGAAGGCTACCCCCGAAGTCACTATTCTACGCGGACAAAATCACGGGCTCTACTGTTTGTAAATACTGTAACTCGCTATTAATAAGGCACTTTATTCGTCAAAGAATTATAGAAATATTATTGGCAGTTTTAGAGTTTGTTCGTTCCAAACGTACGTATATAAGCTTGCTTAAATTGATCTATTTGTAGATAAAGATATCCATATAGAATATCGACAAATCAATATAAATAAAGATATCTAACATTTTTAACATATAATATAGCAAATGTTACTCAGTGAAGATGTAGTTTTTCAATGGTGTACGAAGTTTAAATACCTACAGAATTTTATAAGTGTAATATTAGCATTTTTTTAAATATAATTTAGCAATTATTTAGTTTAATTTTAATTACAAAAGTTAAATTACTTTAGTATTATTTGAGTTAAATAACTACAAATTAACAACTTCAACATTAATTTAAGATAAATATGAAGACGTCTCCTTAAACTGAGCTCGATACACCCCGATACACTGAAGGAGGGTCACTGTGAAACCGATGCGGTTTTTTACGATTTTTTTCTCCGAAATCGTTTTAATTGTGCCCACATGTAAATCCTATCTCCCATCTTAGATCAGAGATTGTCTTAACACGCGGCCTTTCTGGTAATTGGCTATAATTGATTGTTTCTGAACGCATTAACGATGGCCCGTGCAATTTAGGGCTTACGTGGAATGAAATTTCAATTTAATTGGGCGATGGAGAAACGATTAAGGCGTAATTTGGGCAATCGATTATAATCGGCTATCGATTTGTGACATCCTGAAATTGGATCGGGTGTTTGGCTACCGATTTCTGGTTGAATGAGGCTTTCTTGGGTTAAATAGTTGACGTGACTTTAGGGTATGTTAATAAAGATTTTAAAATAACTTGCCCAGAAAAAAATCAAGCGAAATTTATTCATTCAATTCAATTAAACAATTTCATATCAGGTGCTTTATAAAAGCTGTAAACAATTCTTATTGGAAATATCTAGTTAGGTCGGGTCACTAATTCAAGTATAGCTTAAAGCCCTTCAGCTATTTGTTTAGGCAACGGAGAAACTATAAATATATACCAAAATATATAATAAATAAATTTACACAACATCTGATATATTAACGGGACTGATGGCGCGGATGGTAGTGATCCTGTGTTATGTGCTAAATAAATAATATATAATATAAAGGTCGTGAGTTCGATCCAGGACAAATATTTATATGATAATATTTAAGTTATTTAATTATTATATTAATGATAATATTTATTATGTTTAGTTCTGCATCTGGGAGTTCAACATATGTATTTTAGTTATATATTTGTGATTATTACTCTGTTGTCTCCGTATCACTTCATCGAATGAGTTTGAATCAGGTGGAATGTCTACGATGATGTGGGAATTCACTTATTTATTATTTATTTATTATTAACCTGCCTTCGAGATAACTCGCTTAAAGCAATTGCATTACGCACATTAGACAACAGAAGAATCACAAATATAATACTTAAATACATACATTTAATACCCAGACACAGAAAAAACACAAATGTTAATCACATAAATATTTGACGTAGGTGGGATCGAACTCAGGACCCTCAGTGTACAAGATAGGGCTTCCACCGAATGCATCATCGGGCTCGTTTAAATAATACAGATATTACTATTGTATTTAAAATTAATTTAATTAAGATGAAACAGATTTTTTCTTTTGAAGAAAGCTTACCTATGATGTTATTTGATAGTAATATTGCAACACTATACGCATAAAAATATAACCGAAGAATTAATATCACATGTTCCAACAAAACACTGGAAAATCTATTTTAAAAAAGCACAACTATCAAATCCCATGCCGCCGGCAATGCCTTGAGGTACCGGCAGAAGAATAGTAACTCCCTTTGTACCAGGTGACGTAAAAGGCTGAGCGTTGGATGGAAATACCACCATGTGTAATTTCCGATTCAATTTACAACTATTCTTTTAAAAGGAAATACTCTTCTACTCTGGTCGCATCCCGCAGTCCCACCACATGAAATAAAAACTTACATACATCACATCTGCGTCCCATGAGGGTAAGCAGAGACTATGGACCTCCACTTGTTAAGTTTTTGGTATACCTCTCTTACTTCCCTTACTCGCATTAGTATTTTCACCCACGCTTGTTTATTCATGGTACTTTTGACCTGGCCATTCTTTAATACCACTTCTACCTGTTAAAATATCGCCTCAGTCATTCTATACTAACACTTCCATTCTCTTCTGCTCTATATATTTGTGCAGTCATTCTTCTTTCATCCCTCCTTTCTACATGTCCAAATCATCTTGATTACATAATTCTTTACCCCAACTAGCGGCTGCATCGCAAAGGAAGCAGAACTTGTTTATTTCATAAACCTCTTAGGTTTTGACGTTTTGGGTATCTCATCTCGATTTTTTTTATTGGACTAGGCCGATAAACAAGTATACAGTCCGCAGACTGTTAGTAGTTAGCGTCACCACATCAAATAATTGTTATATCACAAGGATATCACTAGCGTGTTTCCGACCTCGCGACTTGAAGATGATTTGTTAGTTTCCCTAGTAATGTATCTGCCTTTCTCACCCTTCAAACCGGAACACAACAATGTGAACACTGCGGTAGAAATTTGCGGTAGAAAAGTGAGGTAAAAGTGAGGTATTAATGCAGATGACCTTTCTATGAAGACGATTTCATATGTGCCCAAACAGCTCCTTTATGTACTAACATCAAATAACGTTCATGTATATAAGCCGTAAGGTACCGACAGAGTAGAATAGAACATCCCACTGCACCAGGTGACGTATCGTCGTCGTATATCCGTCCAAAACATTGCAGCTCATATGCACAGGGCTGGAATGGACAGCAGCATCCCACGCTTGCCCAGCGTTGCAATTATGGGAAAAAATACTTCCTTTCTTGGAGAGGCCTATGTCCAGCAGTGTACTTTCAATGGCTGGTATACATGTACATATTAAGTGCATAAAATGTCAAACTAAACAACTAATAAGCCACTGGATATTACTTTGTAATCACTTGTATCGCAAAAGCAAAGCATTTTCTGTCGTGGTTATAATATCTATTTTCATCGTTGTTCCGATTTTATCAGCATTATTTAGCTTTTACTGGCAAATACACGGTAATAGCTATATTGCGCGCATGACAGTTTCCCATTTATAATTGCTGGAACACACCAGCACGTAACTAAATGAGTGATTTTTGCGCGGATATTACTATATATTACGTATATTACGCGTTGTAAATTCACGAGCGTCTATAGGCTGCAGTAACGCTTACTAACACACGGAGCATATGCTTGTATGTCGACCTTGTGTAATAAAAATATCAATAAGTGGAGCTATATAACGTTAAGTATAATTAATATTATCTATTTAAAACACCTCCGCCAGTAGTATACAATTTTGGGACATATATTATCATAAAAAACCTTACAATGAGATAACTTTATACTGTATTATGTAAGAGTTGGTTCACATTAATTATAGACTGTGGCGGACTATTTTTTAGAACTTTTATAATGGAATAATTTTGTCATACCAAAATTTTAAATAGCTGTGTCCGCAATGCTGTGTGCCGGTTTGAATATTGAAAGAGGTAATATGACTACTGGGTAAATATAACATCACAGTTTATTATCTTCAGTTCACAGGGTTAGCGACACGCTAGTAATATCCTTGTGATGACACGAGTATCTACAGGCTGCGGTCACGTTTACCATCAAGCGGGCCGTGTGCCCGTTTCCCGACTAAACAAATTAAAAAAATATATTATAGATTTTCCCTCGTATTTGCAACGTTTTTCAGTAAATTTTCTCTAAGACAATAAAATATTATTTTACAAAGAACAAATAAACTATCGATTTACATTGTTAAGATATAATTGTGGGTAGAAAATGATCATATTAGTAAATAGATAATCCCAATAATATTATAAATGCGAAAGTAACTTTCCCGCTTATACATCTAAACCGATTTTGATGAAATTTGGCATAGACAATATTTAGACCCTGAGAAAGGACAGCCTATTTTTTAATTCGAAAAAAGGGTTGTGAGGGGTCAAAAGGGGGGATGAAAAATTGTATGGAAGTATCGCTATTTTTGGAGCTAGAAACTTGAAACTTATTTTTCAAGCCATTGGTTCGATATAAATTAACATGTCATTCAAAGTTTATACCAGGTAAAGAGGTATGGTATTCAAGAAAACTGTTCCACGCGGACGAAGTCGCGGGCACAGCTAGTGTGATATAGTAAGTTGCAGTGAAATTATTAGGTGACAGTATCTTCAGTTCACAAGGTGAGCGACGCGCTAGTGGTGTCTTTGAGGTTTCTTTATGCTGCACGTCGCATTTAATATCAAGCGGACCGTATGTTTGTTTGCTGACTCCATAAAATATAAGAAACTTCGTATCAGCATGACATCGTCATCATACCAGCTATTGAAAATCCACTGCTGGACATGAGCCTTTCCAAGAAAGAAGGTTTTTTGCTCTTAATTGCCGCGCTGGGCAAGCGTGTTGGCCGTCGCAGAACACAGCTATCGCGACGGGGATGATGTTACTGTTCCCCGCCCTGTGCATTTGATCTGCACTGTTTCAGATAGATATACCGCCATCTGTCGGTTCTAGTACCTTATTCACCTCTTACAACACCTAGTGCAGTGGGAGGTACTATTCTATTCTGCCGGTACGTCACAGCACTTTTTAAGATAATTCTATACTAACAAATACTCATAGTTAATAACTCATATGGATTGAGTTGTGTTGGTAATAACACCAATGATTTATGTAAGTTTCAGTTCATAAGTACATATTTAAGTACACTTGCGACAATTACCAACATGCCATCGAAAAAATATTGTTAAATAAAAGAGGTTTCATCGCGCTATGAAAACCTTCACTGGCAACATCACAGCCAAGTAATATTCCACCTTATGTCGATAGTGATAAGGGATTCCGTTCAAAATACGAGCGGTAAACGTTGGCGAACGCAAATTACGGGAATCGGTCGAGTCACAGATAATTAAATAACAAAAAGAATTCGAACAAAATGTCACGTTGATTTATTTAGTGTTTTTTAACATGGCGGTGTGGGAGTGCCTTCGACGATGTTATAACATAGATACAGACGGTTCACTCCTTAGAAAGGTTTTTAAGATTATTTTATTTTAAATATCAACTACCTACATACTATTTTAAAAGTAGACACAATAGGACAGATTTTGAATAATTTGTCTTCTCATCATTTAAAAATAGATTATTTACGTTAAACCATTTTACTAAATCTGGGATAGCATTTAGTAAGAATGATAAATCATCGGCATACTATGCATATCATGATTATCGTGTACACGATATGGTCAATCATTTATGTGGACAAGGAACAGGAACGGTCCAAGAATAGAGCCTTGTGGTACACCCATTGAAACCAGTGACCCCGGTGAGATCATAAATAACATTTCTTGTTCCCTAGAAAATTATTAATCTCTTCATGTGATCATAATGTAGTATATGTAAAATATGGTCAGTTAATATTCTTTCAGGTCTACCGTTACAAACTGTTTCGTTGGAATTAGCTTTGTAAATCTCTTCGGTAATAGTTTTTACAACCACCTGATCTCTTGCTGATAATGCTCTTATAAATATTTTCAATAAATAAACACGTAGTTTTTCGTTTTCGTAAGTCAAAACCGTAGGCAGCAAAGTAGAATGGTACCTCACCTTGGTATTGTAAGAGGCGACTTGAGGGACTGCAACCGAAAGAAGGCAGTGTTTCCACCCGAAACAACAAAGCTCGAATACTGCGGCTGTTGCAGCGAATGGAGTGCATTCCCGCCGCAAAACTATGCTTTGCGATTGCCACGCCTGCCCAGCATTGCATTTATGGCTAGTCATATTTTATATCCAGCAATGGACGTTATACAGTTTCTATGAAGATGGTGGTGCTGAGCTTTAAAACGTTGTTCAACTTGATACCATATATTCTTTACTGATAACTCTCTAGTAGAAACTTCTAGAATTTTTTTAAGGATCAGCTGTTGTAAACAAGACTTTATCTGTTTTAAATATGAAGTGTTTCGGGTTATCATATAAATATGAACATGCTTCATTTGACAGATGATCGACCAGCATGATCTTGCCTTAACTTCTTTAAAACTGGCTCAAACGCGGACCCTCTGTATTATCATTTTTGTGATTTAGGTTAAAGGGACATGTTTTGTTTTGTAATTACTTAATTAACGTACGTGGATGTACTTTTGTATGTTAAATGCTGTTTATGCATAATAATCTGTTTGGGTGGTATCCGACGTCTGTGGTGCGGATAAACAAATGT
>JACJUM010003237.1:18961430-19078329 GCA_020976665.1 Heortia vitessoides
TCATTACTCTCACAAAACATATAAACGCATGCGCAAACGAAAGTAAAATTTAAAGAATCCGTAATGAACCTTATAAAGTTAGATAATAAATGTTAACCACAAATAAATACGTGCATTGTAAAAGTCTCGAATTAATTTGACGAATTGTAACAAGCTTTTAACGAATGTTACTTAATTTGATAAATTTTCGTGTGGTATTGTAAATCTGAGTGAGGAGTACAGTGTCGACCAGAAGTGTCAGTAATTTATTCAAACTTGTCATCTATAGAAATAACATTAATTCAGGTTTTTGTTTTAAAGAATCTTACAATAAACTAGCAGCGCGGTTTCACTCGCATTCATTTCAGAACTTTCATACTAATTTTGCACTCTCTTAAGGGATAATTTTAAGAAAGACGATTTTTTTCACTTCTTTGATGAAGAACGTCTTTGAAACACCTTTAGATATTGTAAAAATTTAATTTTTAAAACAGCTAGATTTCATACTGTCCTCCGTCCTGTGACGTACCTGCAGAGTAGAATAGTACCTCGCACTGTATTAGGTGTCGTAAGAGGTGACTAAGGTACCAGAACTGACAGATGGCAGTATTTCCATCCGGAACAGTGCAGCTTAAATGCACAGGGATAGGATGGGAAGCAAAATCCTCATCGTGAAAGCTGCGCCCTGCGATTGTTTACACGCTTGCCCAGCGCAGCAATTATGGGCTAAAACTTCCTTTCTTGGAGAGGCCTATACCCAGTAGTGGACTTTTAATGGCTGGTATGATGATGAAATTTCAAACTGACTATGCATCCCTTTTTTAAATTTACTCCAATTTTGACTTATACTGTCTTAGTATTTTCCTATGTTATAAAAGGATCCCTGTGCAAAATATTAAGTTTCTACCCCTGATAATTTAGATCCTGGGTTGATATATCAGTCAGTCAGTCAGCTTCTCCTTTTATATGTATATAGATTCATAGATTTCTTACGACACTTTTATACATTGATTTGATTCTAATATAAGTCGCTAAATGTCATTAAATGGTCTAGCCATTTCAGAGTTGTGTTATATGTACCCTGTACACATCCATAAGCATTAAGTAAAATAATTTATTTAATTATTACAAACAGACAATTTTATTTATGTGTATTGAATTTAGACATAAAGCATACTATATAAAATCGACCTGAAATGCAAACATAATATCATTAAAATTATTTAAACTTGACAGCTATCATATAAATCAAGCTTTACTAAAATAATTATTTGTCTCTTTTACCATTAAAGTTCAATTCATAGGATATCTACATCACCCAAGAGGTCTCGAATATAACGGGAATATGACGGGCCTGATGGTGCAGTTTGTAGTGATCTTGTCTCGTGCGCCATGGGTCGTGGGTTCACTTCCCATCCATCACAAATATTTATATGATGATATTTGTATTTGTTCTGTGTGTTTGAGATACGTTTAAGATTTTTCTGTTGTCGGACATCTGTAACATAAGTGCTTTATGCTACTTATTTTGTACTTAAGTCAATATATGAGATGTTGCACGAATATATTTATTAATTTAAATAAAACCAATTCTTGCATCCGAAATAAGTTTTAACGCCAGATGTTTGATATTGTCTTGAAATATTTACAAAAATATCTTTAAACTTTTGAACGCGCGCGTACATTTACAGCATGTTAGTTTAGTCCAAAGTCTAAGCCCCACCTATTAGGGTAAACGCCTTTATGGGACGCCATAAAATTAATTGATGTGTTACACTCATCGGATTGTCTGTCATTTTTATTGCCCGGCCACTTGAACAGTCCTAAGTTTACGACTGCCTCTGTACGCGCAGTCGTATATTATGTTGCCCAGTTATGGGATAAAGTTACAATTCCGTGTCATCGAGTAATATCAGACATTTGGATAGATATACATTACTTCTTACTTAAACGTTATTTCTTGATTTACTGGTCTCTGATCTCGCTACGCGTAATATGTTGAATAGCTTAATCAAATGTCCGTTACACAGCTAATTAAAATAAATAATTATATATGTGTGTGGCTTTATCAGTGTCAAACTTTCTTCCTTGTATAAATAGTTTAATTAAGAATTGTGTAATGTTGTGATTTTATGCACGCATTATTATTTTCTAGCTCAAGTTTCAGCTATAATTTTTTTTGCATTAATATTGATAAATTAGGCACAACGAATTTGACCCAATAAATATTGGAACTATTTCTTTATTGTATCCATAGTTTAATTTTAAGTTTTCTGTTATTCTTTTCAATAAAATAAAAAAAAAAACTAAAAAATCATCATCATAGCAGAAAGAAAGTCCATTGTTGGACATTGACCTCCCTAAAAGAAAGATTTTTTTTATAAATAAATCTACAAACGAGCATACAGGCCAAATTTAAATAAATATAGACATTATTTATATAGGCAAAACAAAGGCTTTTTTAAAACGAAAAAATAATAAAAATAAATTTTAATCTAATGACCTATGACCCTAACAACAAATGGTTATAGGAATAATTGAAACAAATAGGATTTGAGTGTCCCAATTTAATATAGTTTGCTGGCATCAGACGGGTCTTATAACTAATTTTACAGCAGGTTCATTACGCGATCTTCTTTTCAACTACTTTCAAATTAAATATAAAATTTACCTGGTGATAGCAGTAATTATCATATCAGCTGCAAGACTTGCACTACCTGACAGGCGCCTCCAGGAGTGAGTTATAATCATTTCAGTATTTTGGCCAATAATTGGCGCGCTGGGCAGGTTTAGTGGTATCATACTGCGTAGCTTATCGATATTTGATGTTGCTTTTTATCCCAACTTGTAATGTTGCAAAGGGGCTATTTTTATATCGTCGTAACAGAACATAAAACAGGTTTTCAAAAAATTGACCGCCTAAATGGGTCAAACGAGGGCGCGGAAAACTTTCTAATTTTTTAAGTTATTTCAATGAAAATTAGTACAAAGGTTTTCCATTGAAAGCTATGAAGCACATGTAAAGTGATTTATCGATTATCTTTCCTACCTTTTATATTATATAAAAGGGGGGTGCAAAATTAGTATGAATATTCTACAAATTAATGCGGGTAAAACTGTTTTGTTGCCATAATTTTTTTATTTTTAATTCAGAAGCATTAAATTTTCTTATCTTTATTTCGATAACTTATAGATTGCCCCTACTTTTTCTTCGCAAATTTGCCAATATGTATTCTAAAACGTTAACATAATTAAACGACATCATTCGCCATCCTCTTACAAAATAAAGCAACAATCCACTCATTATACTTCCGAGAAATTGCGAATTAAGTTTTTCGCAAGTCGCCTTCTTTGTCATCAATTTGATTATATATATATATATTTTTAAAGAGCACCCTCATTAGGCTCGGCCCGTCGCTTTTTATGACGGATTCATTAAAGCCGTACCTATTTGCGATTTTTTTTAATGAATTTTGTAAAGCGACAAATTAAACAAAGATGTAAAAAAAAAACAAGTTAAAGTTCACGACGAACATATTTTCGTTTTACTTAATTAGTTTACGAGTCGTCCGGGTCACTTTTAAAAAGAATTAATACTGTTTGTTTGTGTAATGAGAAAGTACTGAGGAAATTGTATTGTTTTAAGTGTTTGTTATTTAATTTAATTGGATATACAATTTTCTTTGCGAAATATTAATGCATGTTTATAAGTACCGTTTTCATTCATTTCAGTTAAGTAAAATAAGTATTTAAAAATCCTATACGGAAAATACTTGAAAAAGTATAATGTATCCTTGGAAGTTTGTCGGTGGGAAACCGGCAAAGTCGCACCTACTTTTATCATCATCATCATCATACCAGCCATTGGAAGTTCATTGCAGGAAGGCCTATCCAAGAAAGGAGGACATTTGCCCATAATAGCCGCGCTGGGCAAGCGTGTTGGCAGTCGCAGAGCGCAGCCTTCGTGACGGGGATGCTGCTGCCCATCCCCGCCTTGTACATTTGAGCTGCAGTGTTTCGAATGGATATTCCCACATCTGTTGGTTCTAGTACTTTAGTCGCCACTCACGACACATTGTGCAGTGGGAGGTACTATTCTACTCTGCCGGCACCTCACGGCAACTACTTTAAGGCTTAACTTGATATTATTTGTGCTGGCGGAAAAAATGAGAACCTCTCTCTAAAGCGATCGCGATTAAGGTACCGGAACAGACAAGTGTCGATACCTCCAACTAAAACAGCGTAGTTCAAATACGAAGATTTGGTCAGTAGTATTTTACATGACGTAGATCTCAAACAAAAGTTCGACTGAATTGGTAATTCACTATCACCTATTTCTACCACTAAATCGCAGTGTTCGCATTGCTGTGTTTGAGAGAGGCAGTGACATTACTTGTTAATGCGATATTATATCTTAAAGTCACAAAGTTGGCAATGCGCTAGTGATATCCTTGTGATGTTAATAGCGTCTATAGGCTGCAGTGACGCTTACTATCAAGTAGACTATATGCTCGTTTGTCGATATAGTCTAATAAAAATATATATATTTTCGATAAAGGTAGCCCAATTGAAATAATGATATAAATCTCCAAAACTAATTATACTATTTGATTAGACAAACGTTTTGCGAATGATTTTGTTGAAATCCTTTTTCATGCCACAATTTAAATTTCAGACCTTTTTTAAATTCAAACTGCGCGACTACAATTAAACTTGTCAACATAATGAGCAGCATCAAGAGGTGCAAGTTTGAAGAATTCACAGTAACTCGGAGTGAAGAGAGATTTAAAAAAAATATTAATTATCCCAACTACCCACTTATTCGATAGCCCGGGGGCCATAATGACAATGTTATTAAAATTCATGTTAAGTTGAAAACTTTGAGATACACTTAAAATTTATTATTGAACTTTTAAGCACACTTGTAACAACGAAAATGGAACTTGGGGTCCTCTAACTTTTTATATTAGTAATACTTAATGACCTTTGCCCTAGGTTAAGATATACTAGTATAGTTTATACCAAATAAACATTTATTTCTACTGAGCGTTAAAGCTGATTTACCACAGGATGGTGATATATAAGCCAGTGGTGCCCAAATAAAAAGTATTTATACATACATACATACATCATTCGTGTGTCCCATCGGCGTAGGCAGAGACTATGGATCTCCACTTGTTTAGATCTTGGCTTACCTCTTCCGCTTCCCTTACTCGCATTATTACTTTCATACACGCTCGTTTATTCTTGATACTTCTGACCTGGCCTTTCTTCAATAACTCTTTTATCTGATTAAGATTAATTCGCCTTGGTTATCTTATACGTTTTAAGTGTTTTTTCTTTATTATCCATATTTTCTTTACAACAGAATTATCAACAGCAATTAATGACGTCAGAAGTAATACATTCCAACGACATTTCATACACTGACCTGGCTCTGTGGTAAGTCGCTTAAAGTACTTATGTTAAGGACGCCAGACATCAGAGGAATCACAAATATACTTAACACCCAGACACAGAACTAACACGAATATCATCATATTAATATTCGCTCCGGATGGGAATCGAACCGACGAACCCTGGCGCAAGTTAGGATCACTATTATCTGCGCCATTAAGCCCGTCAATGTTTTAATATAAATTGAATTTCAAATGTCAACAACGTTACAATTTTCCCTCCAATGTTATCATCATCATACCAACCGAAAAAATCCTCTATCACTGCTGGAAATAGGCTTCATCAAGGGATTTATTATAACGCAAGTTGTATGTGGCCTGCAGCGTGATTCTGCGAATCCAGTCAGGTCATCGGTATACCTTGCAGCTGTACGTTCTACGTTTCACTTGTTGGTGATTCCAATCCAGAACCGCACTGCATTGTTTGACATAGACTTGCTTATCCGCTATGCAATGTCGATAACTTTAGATATTTTACGGATCTCACTTACGGATTTCTGATTCGATTGCACAACTCTACATAGCTTATTAGTTTACTTTGAATTGGCTAATGAAACCATCTGCAATTTCAAAATATATAACTTCGAAAATAAGTGATCTATTCAATAATATTAACAATCACCATAAAAGCTATTTAAAGTCCACTGTTGGACATAGGCCTCCCCAAGAAAGGAGTTATGTTGCAAATATTTGCTGCGCTGGGCAAGCGTGTTGGCAATCAAAGAGTGCAGTTTTCACGATGGAGAAGCTACTGCCCATTCCTGCCCTGTACATTTGAGCTGACTTTTTTGCATAGATATACCGCCATCTGTCGGTTCTGGTAACTTAGTCGCCTCTTACGACACCTAGTACAGGGAGAGGTACTATTCTATTCTACCGGTACCTCACGGCTAAAATTAAAAAATAACATAAGTGAAGTAAAGTAAAAATAAAATATTAGATAATCGCAAATAGAAAGTAAAAAACATATGAAGGTACAAACTATAGAATTGGTTTGAAAAAATGTGTTGACGTAGTTCAATATAATCCGGCCCAATTAGCGGGCTGACGTTCAGCTATAAAGTGGAACGAACCGCTCATACCACGGTTTTTATTATCGTTGCAATGCAGACGCTTTAAGCTATACCGTTCATTTTAACTGTTTTATTGTTATTTTATTAACGACTTTAAGGTTATAGCATCGAGGTAACCTTGGAACTCTTGCTAACTTACCATATCAGCTTAGTACACCTTTAGAAAGAAGTGCGTTTGAGTGAGGATGTCAATGCAATTTGCAGTTCTCTTACAGTAAAGAGAAGATATAATCCGACCCTATTAGCTTGTCTGCGTTTATCCATATCTTAGCACGAAGCACTCGTAAATTTCCTGATTATTATACTCGGTGCCTGATGATTTGGGAGGCCTACGTCAAGCAGTGGACGTAGGATTCTCGATGCAAACGCTTTAGGTCAAATCATACGTTCAATTTAGGTTGTCGGCTGTTGTTCAATTAGGCTTATTTATTAGGTCATCAATGAGCTAATTAATACTGAGCAGTACACCCCTAAAAATATGTGCGTCTCTATACCGGGACATGAGTGTCTTGCAGCTTCGATTTCTGATCGGAAACAGACAGGATAAACTAATCTTGTGAGAGACTAGAGTCACTTGACTCTTTTATTTACTATTTCTTACCCTTCACACCAGCACATATTAGTTATACATACATTGACCTCACTTCGAGATACATTTATGTCATAAGAGGGGTGGTCCATGAGATAGAGTTACCACCGAATGCGCCATTATGTCTAAAAGGTCATAAAATGGCCTTATATCAATAGCCCTTCAGAAAGATTTATGCTCGAGTATTGTTTGTGATTGTGCATTGAAGGGTCGTCAAGTAATTAGATACGAGTGAGTAATTCAATTTCGATTACCTTTAAGGATCAAATAAATATATTAGATAATAATTATAGCTTTTTTTAGTTTCACAGGCTGATAATGCTTTCGAAATTAAGTTTTCTTCTGCTGTTTAAATATATATATATTTTAATTACATAAATTCCCACAACATCTTATAAGATGTATGTATATATTGACCTGACCCCGACCTGACCCGAGGTGAATTTCTTAAAATACTTATGGTATAGACATCAGACAACAAAGGAATCATAAATTGAATACTTAAATACATATTTCACACCCAGACACAGAATAAATACACAGTAAAAGATAAAACAACTACTTTCTTCCATAGGGCCCATCGCGGGTTTAATAAAGCTAAATAATTGTTTTCCAGCTTCGAAGTAGAAAATTTGTTACTGGCGTACTAAATGTTATAACCATTTACTTTTGAAAACCAGACCATTACCACGTAATTATTCGCTTATTAATAATCACAGATGGCATGCACCAAGGTACTAAGAGTGGCGACGGAAAATATGAGGCGGCAATTAACATTAATGATTGGAGGCTTTACTGAATTAGCAGTTCGTCCTGTCGTCCCTTGATCCGCTGACTGTTTGAAAGATTGCCCCGTTATATTTGTGGGGGGGAGTGAGGTAATTTGTTCGAGGGCTTACTTTTGAATTGATGGTGGCATTGTCGTGTTTACAAATTTAAGGCGCCACGGACTTTACCCGTGTTTGAAGAGATTGCGACGACCTTCTGAACGATGGCCGGGATTTACCTGGAACAAAATCGGTATCCATTAGTTGTGTTTATGTTGATTGGAGGTTTTGATCGCATGGTAGTGGAGAGTTTGTAAAACAATAAAGGACGAGATCAATATTAGGATATGACATGTTTGGAGAGCGCACTTTTTAAGTAGGCATTTTTTAAATTATAATGAAAACTCACTCTTGAGAACATTTTCGTGGAAATCATCATTATCATACCAGCCATTGGAAATTGCTTAAGATAGACCTCTTCAAGAGAGGAAGGAGGTTTTTGGCCCATAATTGCCACACTGAGCAAGCGTGTGGGCAATCGTAGAGCGCAGCTTTTGCGAAGGGGATGATGTTGCCCACCCCTGCCCTGTGCATTTGAGCTGTAACCATCTGAAACTGTGCAGGTTAAATGCAAGAGGGCGGAGCTGAATATTATGAATATAGTACAATTAAACAATTATATTATGAATATAGTACGTCATATTTCTGACTTAAAATTATTCGATTTTATTTTTAACGATTCGAAAGTGTTTCTGTTTGTAATGGGCCTACTTATATAAAAAATATTTTGATTTCATTTGATTTATGAATTTTTCATAAACGATTTTCAGCAAAATCCTTCTACCTAAGGAAGGCTATATCCAGCAGTGGACGATCAATGGCTGCTGTGATGATGATAAGAACTATAAAATTATATTGATTGCCGGTGACTTATCTGTTAAAGCTTTCACTGCATTATAGTATAATTACTATTAATTCCCATAAATGAACGGAAACGTGTCAAATTATCACCCGAGATCACATTTAGTTGAATAAGTCAAAACTGGCATACAAAGCTTATGTAGGCGTTAAAAGTCGCCAAGCGGCCTCTTAGTGACTGAGTCGGCATCTTAATAGCGAGTTGCTGCCTTTTGCGAGGCTTGAAGAGCGGACTTAGAATTGGGGGCTACTAGCGGTTTGGTTTTTCCAGACTTTAATTAAATGTGAGAAATCTAGATAGACTTAATGATGTCATTATAGTGTGAAAGCTTATAATTTTGTCATGTACGCACGATAAGGAGTTTGAAAATGTCTATGAGTAATTGTTATGGTGGTAAATTAAGTAACAGAGTATCTAAAAACATTAACCATTTTTATGAATTAATGTGAAAAATATCTACAGGGTTTATATTAAATAAATTGTGGTTTAAAACCATTAAACTTGAATATTATTCAACCAACCATTTCAAATGTTATTGTAATAATATAAGTTATGTAAAAAAAAGGAATTATATTTATATTTAACCCGGTATCATGGGGCCTGGTCAAAATTAACTGCACTTTTGTAGTTTGCTTGTAATTTTACAAAGAGGCGCGCGAGTTTGCTGCTCTTCGCAGTAGCTGGAGTTGCTGAGGCCCTCTACACGTTTATCCCGCAAAATCAGTTTGGAAAGGTCCGCGTTGAGAGTTACAAGTGTTGTCACGGGAAAAAGGTAAATATGACCCATGCCTGTATTCGGTGTAACTGTTTTAAGCCATTTATTTAAATTGCTGTTTACATGATTTATTGTTGTTTTTGATACTTTGTATTAGTATTACTACATTGTTTTGAGGCTTTGACGTTTTTTTATCTATTTTTACGGTAGGTAGGACGAGTAATAATGGATCGCGTAGAACTGGAAAGACGTCGTATTATGGCGGTACTCGGCGGAATAATCGGATTCGGATGTTATGCCGTCTGATCAGGAACCTGGAGAGGATGATTACCACGTGAGTTAGCGTGTGTGAAGCAACCAATACAGAGCAAGAGATTTCGGATGACGAGGTCGGTTGGCGACAATTAGACGTAGATTACAATCTGCATCAGGAGGAATATGCATCAACAAGTTTGTCGACTCGTGATTGTGAGATCACACGGCAATATTTTGGTAAAGATGGTACGGCTTGGTTTTGAAAGCCTCTTCGACAGAATGTTCGAACAAGAGCTGAAAATATAATCCACCAGTTGCTAGGGGTATCTCCGGAAAAATCAAGGCCTTGCTTTTGTTAGTGTTCACTTGAACGTCCGGAAATTCTCAAAGTTTGCCACGAGAACTTCGTAAAAAATTAGCCAATTTTCTGAGGAATCTACCGTGGAGCCCTCAGTGAAAGATGCAATAAGGGGTACAGGGGTTCCTTTTATAACATAATCCCTTATGTTATAAAAGGAACCCCTAAAAGGATCCTAGCACCAAGAAGGATTTCAGTGCTAAGATTATTAATTTTCATGAAAAGTCATAAAAAACGAGTAATATTTTTTTTCGAATATCCTCTCTTGACACCATTTTACGCGGGTGAAATCGCGAGGCGCTACTGGTTTATAAATAAAATGCCTAAATGTATCTTAATAAATTTTAGCATATATATAGTTTAAAACCTAGAATACGGCAATCCTACTCATAAAACAGGAAAAATGAATAGTTTGTCGCGTGTTACCTTAAAGTGGACATGTTTTGTGTTTTCCACTTTAAAGGGAGTAAGAGTCAATAAATTACTGGGTAACGTGACATAATATCTTTAAGTCACAAGGTTAAAGATATCGTTGCTATAACACAAGCTAAGATGCCACAGGCTACATCCTTGTTTGCCAAATTTGTTATACAAAAAAATTTACTCACATATAGATGGCAGTATATCCATCCGAAACGGTGCAGCTCAGGGCGGGGATAGGTAGCAGCATCCCCGTCGCATAATCTGTGCTTTACGATATCCAGCACGCCTGCCTCCTTCTAAAAACCTCCTTATTTTGAGAGGTCTATATATCCATCAGTGGAATTCTAATGGCTGGTATGATGATGATGATGTACACAAAAATGTTCTTAAGAGTGAGTTCTCATTATTATAAAAAGGGCAGGGTAGGCATTTGTGTACCAAAACGGTGCGCTATCCAAATGTGTGTATAAATGTAATTTTAGTACAAGATAACGCAGGAAGGCAATCTGTTTTACATACCCGACATTATAGTTCATACCATTTCTCAGTCATAAAGCCGACGCATTAGAACGGAGTCGATGAATCGATACTGGTCGCATAAATTAACTTGTTGCAATAATAGCGCATCGCACCCGCTCGATTCGTTACAGGGTCGGCAAAAAAGCTGATTGTCAATTGCACGGTTACTATAGTCCTACGAATTTTGCTTGATTGCAATGACAGCTGTCAAATTGACGCGGCTTAAAACTGTTTCAACGGATATTTTGTTTTAATTTCAAGTTGTTTTGATACAATATGGTTTCAAAGCATCATCACACCAGCTGGAAAAGATTACTGCTGTACCTGTGCCCCAAGAAAGGGGGATTTTGCCCATAATTGCCGCACTAGGCAAGCGTGTTGGCAATGGCAGAATGCAGCTCTCGAGGCGGGGATCACAGCATCCCCGCTCCGTGCATTTGCAGCTACACTGTATCGGATAGATAAACCGAATAGATAATTCTACCGGTTCGGGTACCTTAGTTGCCTGTTACGATACTTAGTACAAGATAAGGTACTATTCTACTCTGTCGGTACCTCAAGGATGAGAAACCTTTGTATTTTATGACAATATAAATAATCTAGGCGGCGTTTTTACGTTGCCATCGGCCATTCTAAAGCTATATTTAAAGAAGTATAAGTTTGATTATGTTTAGAAAGGATTATAAAACAATACACGTACGATTACAATATCATTATTAAAACAGCCATAGTACGTCTACTACGGCATTGGCATTATCACGGAAGGAGAAATGTCCATAAATTCTGCGCTGGGCAGGCGTGGTGGCTTAGCGGTAATAATGCCAGTAATGCTGCTACCCATCCCCACCCTGTTGCATCTAAGCTAAGCTGTTTTAGGTGGACATACATCACGTGGTACAGGAGGGAGTAAAATTCTACTCTACCAGTACTCCACAGCCAATATTTTATAGATTACATTACATTCACACGAGGTAGTTCTCATACAAAGGTCGTCTGAATAGGTACCTCACTCTCACCTATTTCTACCGCCAAATAGTAGTGTTCGCATTGCTGTTTTCTGGCTTGAAAGGTGAGAGAGGCAGTAAAATTACTGGGTATATGTAACATTCTAGTTACATCTTTAGTTCACAAGGTTGGTGATACGCCAGTGATATCTCTGTGATGACACGAGCGGTCATGTTTATTACCAAGCGGAATATATGCATGTTTGCTCTCTTCATAACATAAAAAAATACTTTTATTCATGTGATATTAAATGGTACCTCACTCTCAACTATTTCTACCGCCAAATAGCAGTATTCGTATCGCTGTGTTCTGGTCTGAAGGGGAGAAAAGCCATGAATTTACTGGACAATGTGGTGTCATATCTTTAAGTCACAAGGTTGGCAATGCGTTCGTGATATCCTTGTGATATTACGAGCGCAGTGTATGCTTTTTTGTCGACCTGGTCTAATAAAAAAAAATTGAATTTGAAGCTTGCATCAATTTATGTGTTAGAATTATAATCGAAACTTAAAATAAAATGTATATTTATATTTATGTATAAAAAATCATGTAACGTGTTTGTTCAGTATGAATATCTAATCTCTAGAACCAATTTTAATAATTTTTTGCTTACTGTGTCCAATTCCAACTTGAGTGTTAATATAGTCTATGTCTCAATTAATAGTCGTCTCAATTAAAAGTATAATAAATAGGGCCACGAATGTCGGAATAGCTTGTGTACATAAATATACATACATACATAATACATACAACACACCTATGTTCTATTAAGGTAGGCAGAGACAATGGATTTTCACTTGCTTGCTATCTTTGTCGGATATATATATACCTTTCTCGTTTCCTTTACTCGTATTCATACACGCTTGTTTATTCCTGATACTTCTGAACTGACTTTTCTGTAATGTTAAATAAATAAATTATAAAACACCAATGATAGGACCATCTAATTTTTATTCTTTTGGTATTTTTAACGTCTTTAATTTGAAACGGCACACATTTAGTCCACAAACAAAACTGGACAGTTTTGCAGACCGTCCCAACCAGTTGTTATCAATGCGCGAGAGCATCGAACCCGGGGCGCCTTGACCCCCGCCCCGGGGTCAGCCTGCGCTTTGCATCATATTGTCAAGAACGACGCCTTTCCCGCCACTCGAATAGGATATTCGTTGTATATATCATTTGTATATATATTTATATATGAGGAGCTGACTGATTGACTGATATATCAACGGAGGATCTAAACTATAAGGGTTAATAACTTGAAATGTTGTACAAGAGTTTTTTTATAACATAGCACTAAAAAGTATTTTTGAAAATTCACCACCCAAAGGGGTAACACAGGGGTGCGAAGCTAGTATGAAACCATGCTGATTTTCAAGTTGTTCGAAAGAAATTCAGAATAAGGGTTTTTCATTTAAAGTCATGAATCACGTACAAAATATTTTTTTGAAAATCATCCCTTAAAGAGTATAAAGAGGGGTGCAAAGTTAGTACGAAAGTTTTACAACTTAACGCGGGTGAAACGGCAGGGCGCAGCTGATTATGAAAAAATCCAAAAAACATTATCTCAACTTGTCAATCATTCGGTCTCATATAAATAATTCTTAGGATGTTAGAAACTAGCAGTGCATCGCAGTTTCACCCAAATAGTTTCCGTTTCCGTGGGTAAAAACACAGGGTCAAAATGGAGTTTATTTCTATGTTAAAAGTAATTTTATTAAAAACACTATAATACACAAATTTAAAAATATTTTATCGCTCATGTCATCACAAAGATATCACTAGCGGGTCGCTAACCTTGAGACTTTAAAATATGTCTCAATACCCTGTAATTTCACTGCCTCTCTCACCCTTCCGATCGGAACACAGAATTGCGAATATCGCTATTTGGCGCTAGAAATAGGTATGAGTAAGGTACAAATGTAGGCGACATTTTTATATGATATTTGTAACACCTCTGTAATGCTATTCGTAACTCAAGCATTTGAACATGCTTATCACGGAGTCAGGTCAATGTATAAGATGCGTCTCTGTTTAGTCAATCTATGTCCGTTAAGATTTATCCACTGTTTCATTAACACAATACATATACATTACGCCTGTGTCCCTTTGGGGTAGGCAGAGAATATGGATCTCCACTGGCTACAGTTTTGGAAAACCTCTCTCAACCCCTTTAATCGTATTTACTTCTGACCTGGACTATCCTGAATACCTCTCCTACCTAGATTGAGTATATTCACCTAGTTCGCACTTACTCTTTCGCTTGATATATTTATGTAGTCTTTCTACTTTCCTCCATCCTTGAAACATGTTTAAACCATTTCGACATTCCTTTCCCTATTGTTTTCACATCTTATCTTTCCCACCACATCACTCTCTTATCACACTATTATTTAACTTCTAACTTAAAGTCACACTACACATATTTTTGTCACAAGAAAGTAATAAACGCTAATACCTATTACAAACCACTTATACCGCAAAACTTGAGACCCGTTTCGCCCAAGAAAAATCCCATTTGTACGAATGCATCTTGCACTCCCCTATAGCATAATCCCCTGGGACGGTCCACTTGCAGAACGTGACGTCTTCACCTCCGTTTTTATTACCAAAGCCCCTTAACTGGAGGGGCGTGGTAAGTGGCCCTAATTGTATGGGATAACTTAGATTGGCTTTTTAATTCTTGGCATTACGGCTTGAATAATTTTCCGATGTTATTTGACTTTGATAATCAAAGCTGGTGGTTGGTTAGCCCTTCGTTATTTTTGTGTTTGTTATGATTCTTATGCTGCCCTTGTTCATTTGATTATTGCTATTTGTTTTTTTCTAAATGCTAATTATGTTTTTATATTTCACGTTAAAAAATATATTATAAAAATACTGTAAAAAACGATATTGATGAATTATTTATACATACTCATATTCGATTGTTTTACTTATGGGCCCGATGGTGCAGGTGGTAGTGACATTATTTTATGCGCTAAGTGGGGGGAGGGGGGTAAAGCGACTAATTTTGTACAAATATCATTATCATTATATTAGCTCTAGGACGTCCGTCCTTTTTTTTGTGTTCAAAAAGCTTAATTCCACGTCAAAATGTAAAACATTATCCACCAGTTAATCATGACCACATAGAAAATAAATAATATCCCCTACATTATTAGCAGAAAAAAGGAAGCATTATCGCTTCTTATATATATTTATATATAAATATAATATATAATAAGATTAGGGCCAGATGGCGCAGATAGTAGTGATCCTATCTTGTGCGCCAGAGGTCGTGGGTTTAATTCCCACCCAGATCAAATATTTATATGATGATATTTGTAGTATGTCTAGGTGTTAAATTTATGTTTTAAGTATTATATTTGTGATTCCTCTGTTATCTGGCGTCCGTAACACGAGTGCTTTAAGGGACTTACCGCGGAGTTAGGTCAATGTATGAGATGTTGTGTTGAGTTGATTATATAAAATATTAGAAAATTTGCATTACATTTGTTTGAAATAAGTACATCAAAATGATAATTAACAGAATTAGGTTCATATCGTTTGAGAAGTAACATCAATAAAAAAAGAACAAGGAAACTGTTTAAGTGCATTCTGTTTATTTGATTATGATCCGATTATTTAGAATTGCAAACAAAACGGAAGTATTTTACGATCTTAAAAAGCTACGCCAAACTTATATCAAAATACACCTTCACCCGCAAAAACTTAATACCAAAACCGCCATATTTCGGCTACGGAGAACCTTCACCTGACGTGTAAATTTAAGAATACACCTCTCATAAATAGGGTGTCCATTTTCTGGTGAATACCGGATAAAGGGGGTTGAGAGGTGGCCATAAATTCGGGATGAGAGGGAATCTTGTTCCCGTCAGTTTGAAATAAAGTCGTTGGCTGTTGGAGTGAACCTGAGTGGGGGTGCGAAAGTGGAAGGCAAATATATTGTTGTACTTTTATTGTAGTAACTCTTATACTAGAATTCTAGATAAATGTTTGTTTATTTATTCGGTGTATATATTTGAATAATCGTAATTTAGCCTCTAGCATAATCATAGAGCAGACTAAATGTAGAATTTATATAAAGGTCTGAATTGTTACCACTCTCAACTATATATACTGCCAAATTGAAGTGTTTGCGTTGACTGTAAATCTACTAGGTAATATGACAAAATATCTTCACATGATTGGCAACGCGCTAGTGATATCCTTGTGATAACAAGAGCGTCTATAGATTGCAGTGACGCATATTATCACTCGAAACGCATCTTGTATGGCATAGTCATGTAAAAATAGGACCTCTGCTCTGTGTTGTTACCAAATGTCGAGCAAGTAATTAAACATCGTCATATTAAGACTAGCAGTGGTCCGCGATTTCACTCAAGTAATCCCCCTTTCCACGATAATATGGGGATACAATCTTTACCACTTGCTTATAATGTATATTTTTATTTATGAAAGAGTTTTTCAAATGAGTTCAGTAATTTCTGAGTTTATTCGCTAAAAAGGTACAAAAATTGAAATACTGTTTACTAAAGTCTATTGTAGGTGGCGGTCTATTATTCTTTTTTAAATATAAAATGGCCATTAATTATCGTCATTATCATCATACCAGCCATTGAAAGTTCACTGCTGGACGTAAGTTTTTAAAAGACAGTAGATTTTTTGCCCATAATTGCCACGTTATATCTATAGTGGCAAACGCAGAGCGCAACTTTCGCAACGGGGATGCTGCTGCCCATCGCCGCCCTGTAATTTTAAGCTGCACTGTTCCGAAAGGATTTTCCGCCATTGCTCGGTTCTGGTACCTTAGTCGCCTCTTACGACACCTGGTGCAGTGTGAGGTACTATTCTACTCTGCCGTTACCTCACAGCACGTCGCCATTGTCACTCGGTAAAGAAGTAGCTATTTGATTATGGAAGAATCATTTAAATCGGTTAAGTAATTCTTGAGTCTAACTGTAACGAATAGAATAAAGAAACAGATGAAAGAAGGTTTACAATGTATATGAACTGCTTCAAAGTCTCAGTGAAATAAATCTTAAGACGTTTAAATACATCAAGTAATCTTGTATCAAGTATCAAGTTAGTCGCACAGTGTAACATCAAGTAAGTCACACTGTAAAACATGATTTATTTATGTGACATAACTTAACAGCACCGTGTTTCGCGCCGGCGGCCTAGCATGCCATGAATTATGGGTAATTCAGTGTTTATTATGACGAATGACGGGCGACGCGACACAGGCTTTGCGCGTGCAAAATAATCTGTTACGTAAGCATTTTATATTTTATCATGCACATAATAAAGGAAAAGGAATGCACATAATAAATTATAAGAGATTTTTTTTTGCCTTTTTTCCAGTATAAGCGTTTTTTAAGAAGATTAATCTATTGAAGATTAATGTGTAAATGTCTCGATTTATTTCTATCACAAGTTATTAAGAAATAGTAAACATGGACTTTTAAAAAAAAAATTTATAAATCGTGTAATTAAAAAAAATCATCAGATCAGCCATTGGAAGTCCACTGCTGAACATGGCCTCAGAGCGGAGAGCAAATTTCGCGACAGGGATCACTGTTTTGGATATACTGCTGTCTATAGGTTTTGATACCTTAGTCGCCTCTTACGACACCTGGTACAGGGGGAGGTACTATTCTACTCTGTCTCCACATGACTTTCAAAAATATAGATTTATAATTAAATAAAACATGACTACCAAATCAATTTTACAATATTTACGTGTTCACTTAAGTCAATAATTGATCTATGTTTGTAAAAATGTATTCAACTTGTATCATTTTAATACAATTAATATCAAACTTAGTTCATTTTAATTCCCAATGCTCGGGGCGGCGCCACTGACTATGAACAAAATTCTAAATGTACTATTAAAAACGGACATGTAGCTATGAATCAGTTCAAACAAGTTTACCTTAAATTTCTATCCCATATATTAACACTACCAGTAGGATATAAAGACAATGATTTGTAGACGCATAAAGCATTTGAAATGATAAGTCAAATGTTAACCTCATTATTGCGTTTTGAGTAGTAATATATCTAGATAAAGTCTAGGAAATGCCTCAACATCTACAACGAGACGTACATTATCTGTCCACGAGACAACAAGGCCATATTCTTTGGAAAGTGGCTCTCAACTTGTGCACGTGCTTGTGTTACGCACCTTAAAATAACCCCAAATTGCTAGTGATGAATAAAATATTTATTATTTTATCTAACATAAGGACTTACCTCGACTTAGCAAATTTTCACTAATGTTGCTACCGATTTAAAACCTGTTTGCTGACGCCAAAATTTTAAATGTGCATAATTTTGGGGCCAATTTACCTATGGTACCTACAATACCTACGGTAATATGTTATAAAAAGGCCGCCATTTCCCTCGAAATATTGAAAAACTATTATTTCTAACAAATATAAATTTGGACTGGCCCGATGGTATGATGGTACTGATCTTATATTTTGTGCTAAAACGCGTGGATCCGTTGTCTAGACAAATATATATATATGACAAATATTTGTATTTGTTATGTGTTTGATTGTTACTTATGTATTCAAGTATTTATTATATATGTGATTCCTCTATTATATAATATCGTTACAAAAGTGCTTTAAGCGACTGATCTCGAAATCGCATAAGAGGTGTAATGCAATAAAAGAAGTGTGGTGGCTATAATCCATTTGGAAAAAACTTTTTTAAGGGATATATAAAATTATATTAAAAATCTAAAGGTACAAAATTCCAAGTGTATCGACACACTTTTTGTTTTTATAAGCAACTATGAAAAAATCGTGTGCTCTGTCAGTTCAGTCAAAAATCAGTTAAAATTATATTCGAGTTGTAATCTATGAGTTCAATTAAGTGTTAAAATTTATTACGGCCAACACGTACGACACGGCTCGACACAGCTGACATCTACACTGGGGATACAAGTACATAGATTGAGAAACACTGTCCTTGTACAATAACAAGGTACATATAATTTCTATTTGACAACAACGATACATTTCCACACCATAAAACATGGGAGAAACTCGATGGGACTAGGTGCTATGATTATAATGTATGGATAACATCGGCTGTAAGATAATGTTTCAGAAAGGTGTTGCGTGCGTTTTGAGATTTAACACACAAAGGATATGTGAGATTTAAACTATTTTTTATGATAAATTCATTCATGATCTTGTGATAGTAAGCGTCACACAGCCTATAGATGCTCGTGTCATCTCAGGAATATCACTAGTGTAATGCCAATTTAATGCAGCAGATGCAATATAATCCATATAACAATTCTAAAGTATTCACCCATTTTTAATACAAATTTTTCATTTAGAATCCAACAAGGGTAATGCGGTAAAGGTCAAAGACAGAAGCCATTTAAGCAAAACCTCTTTTTTATAATTAAATAAGAAAATCTAGTTTCAGATCAATCGAACTATGTACTTGCAACTCTTATGGACTTGAAAATATAATCACACTCTGGGATTATGTTATACCTGTCGTTTGGACTAAGAATACTACATTAGTATTTTCAGGGAATAAAAGTTTGATGACATAGGAAATTAGTAGTATCTAAAACTATACATGTTTATACATGTATATTCTACACATACTTTACTTCATATATACATCACGTCTGTGTCCCATCGTGAAGGTAGAGACACAATTGACGTGGTGGGTGTTGGCAATCGCAGAGCGCAGCTTTCGCGACAGGGATGCTGCTGCCCATCCCCGCCCTTTACATTGAAGCTGTACTGTTTCGGATGGATATACCGTTATCTTTCGGTTCTGGTACCTTAGTCACCTGTTATGACTACCGGTAAATATCATCAAAAATAATATTTTTCCTAAATCGAATCCACGACACTGAGCGAACAAGATAGGATCACACACTGACCTGACTCTGAGATGATTAGCTTGAAACACATATGTTACGGGCATCAGGCAACAGTATAATTATATATATATAACGCAAATATTTATATATGACACCCAGACAGAAGAAATAAAATAAATTTTCTTTATACAAATATATGTGTTTGTGATAAATTTGTGGTCTAGAAGATGCTGTGAAGGGGATCATAAGCTGCTTCGTCAACTTAATCATATGAAGTGAAGGTTCTTTTTTTATTTTTAAACTCATTGAGAAATTTTGACAGGCTTGTCCATTTACTAATAATGCTCAGTTCACATCATCTCCCATTCAACATTTATATTGTGACGTAATCAAAAAAATGTCCTTGGGAACGTTAATACAAGCTTACAAAATCCGATCAGGCCCTTCAAAAAAAACTTAAACTTTGCGCTCATAGAAATCATTAATTGCCCTTATGCATTAGTGATAGAGTCTAATTCACCTTGGCGTCGACGAATTTTTTTATTGAAGTTGTTTTTTATAAGCCGGGTTGACAAAATGGAACCTTCTTATACTTCATTAATAAAGGGACAATGCAGTAAAGACATGTTGGGAACCTTAAAATCTCTCGACAGGACTGTATTAGTCAATACGTGGCTAGGGTTGTCGCGTTCAAAGTTAAATATTTTTTATATTTAAAACTTAAAGACAATAATGTTTTACAATTGTTTTAATACTAACATAATATGTTATTTTTTAACATTAACTAATCTCGTAATACACGAGCCTAGTTAAACGTAGAGCGCTTTTGTATTTATCATCATAATAATTGCAAGCCTATGTCCAGAAGTAGGCCATAGGCCTCCCCCTAAAGGGGGAATTTAGGCGTATCAGCAACGATTGATATTAAATTCGTAATGTAATAGTTATGTATTGTTACCTAATTTATTTAGAAAAACCTATATAACAAATGTCAACCATCAACAGCGAAGCTTTCACAAAGGGGGCGCTGCTACCCATCCTCTGTTTCAGATAAATATACCGCCATCTGTCTGTTCTGGTACTTAGTACCTCTTAAAACACCTGGTACAGGGAGAGATACTATTTTCCTCTGCCGGTACGTTACGGCTTAAAAGATTGGTGGTATGTAGTATTCTTTATTAGTTATTAATGATACACAATCGTGTTCTAAGTGAAAAGGTATTTGCAATTTTTTATTTCTTTAGGGAGCGATGGTAATAAGAATTGGAATTATTCAAGTTTAAATGTAGGTAACAGTTAATGAGGTTTCACATTGACATTTTTACATGAGGTAGACCTCAGACAAAATATCGTCTGCATTGATACCATGCTTTTAACTATTTCTACCGCTAAATTGCAGAGAATTTTCTGCATAATGTGGCATAACATCGTCAAGTCACAAGGTTGGCAACGCGTTAGTGAAATTACAAGCGTATATAAGCTGCAGTCACTCTCACTATAACGTGGGCTGTATGCTTGTTTTTCGACCTGGTCTAATAAAAATAAAGTAAATATCACAGTTATGGGTTTAACATTTATCATTTAATATTAAGCTCTGAAAAGGGAGCATCATGAAACCAAATAAAAATATTTAGTAGAGTATAACATAAAAAAAAGTTTTAGCTGTGACAACCCTGTCTACTCGCGAGCACGTCAATTGACAACCTTAGGGCAATGATCTTTATAAATCGGTACTCATTGTATGGATTTCACGCACCGCTCGGTTTCAATTAGGGTTGCCTCCCGGGCAACTTTTGAATTTTTTAGCACATACACACACAGTCGACTAAGCAATTATTTCTGTGTACCTTAGTTAGTCGTCAATTGCACTTTTTTATATTGCCAAAGAAAAATGCGAAGATTTATAGGGTGGAATTAGTTTTTGTACAATAGACTGGCAACTCCCGATCAATTCAATTTTAATCTTTGATAAAAAAAAGCTGAAGAGTTGGTTTAAATGCACTCACATCAGGATTGCTGGTTTTTTAAGACAGAACTTGGTCATATGTTGAAACTAGATTTGCAGTAGTTATGTTTTAAAGCTTATGGGCAGGGTTGGTTCACTCTATTATGAAGAACCGGTGCCAGCACCTAACAGGTGATACCATCAATCCTTGACATGTTTGCCAGTTGAGCTAGCTATGAGCTTTTGAGGAGATTCTAACTTTCCAACTTTGAGGAGAGCATTCGAATTAGCACCTTACCCAGAGGCGCATCATCGTTTAAGATATCGGACAAGGCAAACCCTTCCCTTTTGCCTCTACAATAAAGAAGGAATTGCCGTGTTCGATATCTTAAAGGATATTTAAAGGAAGGAAGACTTATTGTGATTACTCCACTGCAACTAACGAGTACTGAACAATTTGGTTCCTCTTTTGACAAGAGGCAGTAAATTTAAAACATCGCGGTAACTTGGTGTCCAATAGAAATAGCTTCTGATTCATCGGTTATACCTGCTGATCTTGATGCTTGGATATGATCCCCAAAAATGCTGCAAGACATCTAAGTGTGTCACCACTTCCTTCATATCAGCCGGTAGATATAAGCTACTGAATATAGGCTATGACGAGTCCAATGGCGAAGATGGTAGTGTAGTAGGTCCTATCTTATGTGCCAAAAGCCGTGGGTTCGATATAAAACAGCAATGCGAACACTTGTATTTAGAGGTGGAAATAGGTGCGATCGAGTTGCCAATACAGACAGCCTTTGTATGAGGTCCTCATGACTGCTATCATCTAACATAATTAAAAAGTTATAAAATCACTAGCAGCGCCCCACGATTTCACCCGCGTTTAACTGTAAAACTTTCGTAGGTACTCACTTTGCAGCCCCCTTTTACCCCTTTAAAAGATAATACTCAAACTAATATTTTTATACGTGTTTCAAGACTTTAATTGCATTACTTCATTTCATTTGAATATCTTCAAAACAGCAAGGTTTCATAATAAGTTTGCACCTACGCTTTACCCCTTTAAGGGGTGAGTGTCTAAAATCCTTATTTAAATTTCTCTCCTGCGTTATAAAGGGAATTCCAGAGTAAAATTTTAAATTTATCACAGTGAGTCAGTCAGCTTTCCCGTTTCTATAAATAGATATTTGGCGAATAGAAGCTTTTCTGTGAAAAATTCTTAGTAATTTAGTCAAACAAACCAATTTCCACCCATGCTGTCATCATTTCCTTATCTAAACGAAGTGAGAGACATCTATATCCCGGAAAAGCGTTCTGAAATGGGTAAAAATCTTGAACGTTCCTCTGCCAGTTAAGTAATTACCGAGCATTGGCAAAAAGCAGCCAGAGCTGAAAATTTCCAGATCGCAGCCCCAGATGTGGGGGTATCGTCAGCAGAAACGTCAGGGGCGCAAATAAAAATAGCATAGAGTAAAATGGAAATTGTGTGCTATCGCTTTATAGCTATTCAGCATATTATTCCTAAAAAAAGATATTTTAAGGAATAAAATTAAATGCTGTATTTAAAAAAATAATATATTTTTATATATTAAATTGATGAGCTACCGTCAGGTACCGGCAAAATAGAATAGTACCTCCCACTGCACCAGGTATCGTGAGAGGCGACCAAGATACCAGAACCAACTGATCACGGTATATGCATCCGAAACATTGCAGCTCAAATGATGCTGCCCATCTCCGTCACGATAACTGCGCTCTGTGATTGCCAACACGCTTGCCCAGCGCTGCAATTATGGGCAAAAAACCTCCTTTCTTGGAGAGCATTATGTCCAGCAGTGGACTTCCAATGGCTGGTATGATGATGATGACGGTTAAAATAGAGAATAAGAAATGTTTAATGTCGTCTAATCATTTGATATTTTCATGGTGTAACAATTACTGGTTTATCAATAAATAAAACATGCATAGGGATGCATATTTGATTCCTATCATCATGATCATATCAGCCAATTAAAGTCAACTGTGGACCTAAGCTTCCCCAAGAAAGGGAGAATTGTTGGAGTGTGTTGGCAATCGCAGAGCGCAGCTGCCCATCCCATGCATTTGAGCTACACAATTTTAGATGGATATACCGCCATCTGTAGGTTCTGATATCTGTATCGCCTCTTACAACACTGGTGTACAGGGGGAGGCACTATTCTATGTTACCTGTACCTCACGGCTAAGTTTATACTGAAATAAAAATATAATCTACTTTTTTTACATGTGCCAAGGATTATGCGCAGAATGAAATTTTGACCCGTAGAATGTTTGTAATGTTATTATATTTCTTAGTCTTTCACATAGCCATTTTCCACATCAACCCTAAACATTACAATAAAACGTTTTTATATTTTACGTCCGTATGGTAATCTAAATTTTAATTGTCCATCAAAATAATCTAAACGTTATAAACCGTGTTTTAATACCGCTAATTTTTTATTATTATTATTATTTTTCTGATCACAATGAAATTCATCAGAACGATGCAAATGTATGCATTTATACTGAAGTAATTTTTAAAATAAGTGTAAATTTACATATCGCTTTCTGTCATTAAGAAATGTTAATTAACGTTTTTGCTGACTTTACTTCGGTAGTGTTTTCATTTAAAATGTCATTAGCGTGTCAGTCTAATACGAGGTTAATAGGAGACGTCACTCAGTGGTGGAAAAACCGGCACGAAGATACATTACTCACTGATGCATCGTTACTGAAGACGGAAAATATTCTAGTCATGTATTTTTGTTGACATAAAACATATAATTGGAACTTAATTTGAAATTTTATTCTATTGTACCGGCAAACGTTGTTCTGCCAATTAAATTACATAAAATTACTAAAATAAATAAAACATTTGGTATTGGTGTTGGAATGGTAAAAATATAGGGTTATATGACTATTACATACCAAATATAAAATAAATCCAATAATTTCAAAAATTGTGTTGGGTAACGTTTATCATTTAGGAGTATGAAAAATAGATATTAGCCGATTCTCAGACAAACAAAATAATTATGCACATATAATTTCATATGAATCGGTTTAAGCAGTTTCAGTTGCTTATGGTTACTAACAACGTGACACGAGAAAAGTATATAGATTAGGTGCCAATAGAAGTTGTCCTATCTTAAGTACATATCTATATTTATTATGGAAAAAAAATTACTATAAGTTGACTCATCGAGCGAAAGTCTCAACTATCTCTTGAAAATATACTCCTTCTGTACAAGGCAATATTGAAGCCTGTTTGGACTTATGGCATCCAATTATGGTGCACCGCATCTCACTCAAACATAGAGATTATACGAATAATTCAAAATAATCTGCGTATGATAAACAATGCTCCTGATTCGTGATCAACGAGCTTTTGCACCTTGACCTGGCTATACCCACTGTAAGGCAGGAAATTGAAAGTCATCATCTAAACACCCTGGCACGGCCTTTAATGGAGACCCACAACGAAATACGTAGATCAAAACGCAAAATACGTCAAGACCTAATCCAATCACAGTAGTACAACTGTATGTACAATGAGGATGTGACAGAAGTCATATACCGAGCACGATCGCATCAGCACAAACCAATATACTGCGGAATATTTCATGAAGGAGACAGTTTGTAGGAAAATTAATAACAAAAGAAAAAAAGGTTATAAATTGAGATGTAAACTATTTTACTTAACTAAGTTTAACTCAAGTGGGATCGAACTGTACACAGTCAATAATGTTTGATTAAAATCAGAACAGTAGTTCAAAAGTTTGTCCCGGACAAACACGGTGACTCGTTACTTATATGTTACTTGATATTTTTGGTTGCTTAGAGGTAGACCTCTAACAAAGGTCGCATGCTTTGGTACCTCACTCTTACCTATTTCTACCGCCAAATAGCTCGCATTGCTGTGTTCGGGTTAAAGGGGAAATAGATCTAGTGTCACTTCACAGCATTAACGATGTGCTAGTGATATCTTTGTAATGACACGAGCGTCTATATGCTGCGGTCTCGTTTATCCTTAAGTGGACCGCATGCTTGTTTTCTGACTTCATAATATAAAATATAAATAATAAAAATAGTATAATATATACATAGTATATTATATATATATATGGAATGGTACTATTCTACTCGGCCGGTACCTCTCAGTCCAAACAAATACAAATATCATTATATGAACTTTTGTACTGGATTATCAAATACATCCTTGGCGCATATGCTAGAATCTCTACCACTCGGGCCGGTCTTTTTTTATATATAAATCATCCTCATACCAGCCATCAAAAGTCCACTGTTGGACATAGGCCTTCCCAAGAAAAGGGATATGTTGCCCATAATTGCCGCGCCGGGCAAGCGTGTTGGTAGCTTTCACGACGTAGAAGCTGCTTCCCAACCCCACCCTGTAAATTTGAGCTGACTTTTTTGCATGGATATACCGTCATTTGTCGGTTCCGGATATATAAATAGTAATTCGCAATTTAATGTTTAATTTTTCAATTATGTATTTTTATAAACGCGTTAAATGCGGTATTACAGGTTTGTAATCTTGTAATAACTGTGCATAGAAGCTTAACAAATTTAATAACAACGATTCAAAACATGTTGTGATACCATAAAACATCTACATTCATAGCTATAAAATGATAATCGTAGGCATAAAGTAAGCTACTTTTTATTACACAACCAAGTACCGACCATAATTACCCACTTATAAACTTACCCGGATCAAATACGTATTAAATGCGTAAATAAGTTGCATGCGTATTTTACGATGCCCGATAAAGCCATAGACCGGAGCGAATAGTGGAGTTAACTGGAATTTATGATTTCATTGCGTTACCTATGATTTACAAGACTTTACAACGTTTCCCCGGATCCCGACACTGTGTCGCCGTAGCCTAGGAAAATGCAGATGCTCCAATACAGAGACTGGCGCACCGACGAGCAACAGTGAAGATATTGTAGGAAGTGTTCGAATTAATTTTCAACACATTTTTGATCATGATGATCCTACCGGATCCTAGAATCTAAGAATACCATTCTTAGTCACCGTTTGCCGTGGGGTACCAGCTGAGTAAAACAGTACTACCCACTGCACAAGGTGTCGTAAAAGGCGATTAAGGCAGCAGAACCGACAGGTGACGTTATATCCACCTGGAACAGTGCAGCTAGAATGCAGAGGCATAGGCAGCATCATCCACATCGTGAAAGCAGCGCTCAGCGTAGCAGTTATATGGCAAAAAATCTCCTGTCTTGGAGAGGCCTGTGTCCAGCGGTGGACTTTTAATGTCTGGTATGATAATGATGATTTTTAGTCACTATCATTGTTTCAGTTGCCATCATCTGAAATCTAATAATAGTTATATCGATCATATTAATTTCAAAAAGATGTATCGTATCCGCATGGTTGTTAACTGCTTGCACCTGTGAAAATATTTAGCATCTTGTGAGAACCCAGTCCAGTGACGCAATGACGGATGGTGGAATTCAATGCGTCATTAGGGCTATAAATTATGTTCAAGGTGTTTAAACAACAATTATCTTTGATAGTATGTGGTTTACATAGACCTATGTGAATAATATCCGTTCCAGTCAATGCAACGGAATTATTATTATCTTATTAATTTTAGCTTAGTTATATACTAAATACAAATACACTTACACACATAAATATACAGATAATTATCAAAATTTGAGTTATGTCGTTATATAGAGACTTTCTTTTTTAAGGAAGAACGGTGTCTTTTAGCAGTCTTTATTAAGCTTTAAAGGAGGCACTGATCACTTTTTGATGTAAGCCAAATACTCATTTTTCAATTTAACAAATACTTAGCATATATCATCTTCATTGAATCAGCTTTTCGAAGTCAACTCCTGGAATAAGTCGAAGTCGCCGAAGTCGCCTCCCCAAAAAAGGGAAAATTGCAAATAATTACCGCACTAGCAAAACATGTTGGCAATCCAAAGCGCAGCTTTCGCAACGGGCATGCTGCAACCCACCTCTCACCCTGTGCATTTGAGCTACACTGTTTCAAACGGTTATGCTGTGATCTATCCGGTTCTAGTACTTTAGTCACCTGTAATGGGCACAGGAGGAGGTACTATTCTACTCTGCCGGTACCACACAGCTAATATTAAAATTACTAAAATATCTAACCTATGTGAAAATTACGAGGTTGAAACCTTTTTGTCCACTGAAATTTAATACACTGTGACGCAATTTGAAACAACTGAAGTTTAAGACGTAAAATGTATAGTGTTAAAAGTTTTATATTGGTATTTGGACTACTGTTTTTACAAGCTTACTTCGACTGATTAGGCAGTAAATTTTGAGTTTAATATCTGAGTTATAAATAAGCTCAAGCTTGTCTGTATATGAGATTATGTTATATATTTGCGCGCTTTAGCGTTAAGCTTAGCCTTGAACACTTGTGTAGTTGAAAATTATAGATTCAGATAGTTATTTTGTTGATATTATGTATTACATGAGTAGACATGAGGTAGACCTTATATAAAGGTCGTCTGCATTGGTAGCTCCATTGTGCTAAATAGCAGTGTTCGCATTGCTGTGTACCGGCTTGAAATTAAGCGAGACAGTGATATTGCTTAGTAATACACTACATACATATTCTTTAAGTTACAAGGTTAGATACGCGATAGTGATATTTTTGCGATATTACGAGTGTCTTTGGGATTCTGTGACTCTTACTATCACGGACTGTACGCTTGTTGGTCGACCTAGTCTAATAAAAAAGTTTTCTGTTAAATATTGTCATTTATATAGTTTTTGTGATGAATAATAATATATAAATATAAATAATTAATATATAAATATAAATAATATATAAATATAATAATATAAATATAAATAATTTAATATAACCTTGTTTTTTGCTACAATAAAAAAATTACAATAATTTGAGAGAGCTTCCATACAACAAAAGCGAGTTGTTACGCCAAATAATGGTACAGAACCCTTTGTGCGCGTATGCGACTCGCACTTAGCCGATGTTTATTGAACTATTAACGATGTCTAGAAATCAATTAACAATTGTAAAATGATAGTTCAAAGGGCAACAGGCATATTGTTTTTGTATATTTTACGTACATGCAATCAGATCTGATGGCTCAGATGGCAGTGATACTCTCTTGTGTACCAAAGGTCATGGGTTCAATCCCCACCCAGGACAAATATTTATATAATGAATATTTATAAATTGTCTGTGTCCAGGAGTTTTTTTATGTATTTAAGTATGATATTTGTTATCTTTTTTTTGTCTGATGTCCGTAACACATGTGCTCTTAGCGACTTATCTCCTAGTCCAAGTCAATGTCAAAGATGTCGTATGAATTTACTTTATTTAAATAAAAAATACTCTGGGATTCTAAAAACAGAAACACATTATGAACCGCTAAATATTTTTCAACGCCTTAAATCAAGTTTTAAGTTATTCTGAAATCAAATTAAGCAAGTTTATCAGCAAATTTTTGACAGCACAAATCTTCCCGAAGTGCCTTAAAAAAAAGAGTTACACCGAATATTGGGAAGAAGGGAATCTTGTGTCTAATTTGAATAAAAAACCCCTCGGTCACAAATCAAGCACCTAAGCTGCCGTGGCGAAGGTTTAATTAGGGATTACGCCCTTTTGGTGGATCGGGATAGCAAGTCAGTCGACTGCGCGATCGATTGGAGTTTAAAACTGGTTGGCCACTGCATGCTACAACTTTGCTATAATAAATAAATAAATTTACCCTAGTACTTGTGCCACGGTCATCAGACAACGAAGGAACCACCAACACAATACTTCATTTATTATCATCATCATGATATCAGCCATATGAAGTTGATATTGTACATACTTGTCCCCATGATAGAGGCGTTTATGCCGCAATTCGTTTTGGTACCTCAGCCGCCTCTTACGACACCTGGTCCAGAGGGATTCCACGCCACCGGTATTCAAACAATACTTAGATGTATATAAATACTAGACAGAACAAATACAAACATTCATCAAATAAATATTTACTCTGGGCAGGGATCGAACCAACATACTTTGGCGCATAAGGTAGGATTACTACCTTATGCGCCAATTAATACATTTCATACATTGACCTGATTCATAGATAAGTCACTTGTGTTACAGACATCAGACAACTGAGAAATCATTTATATACAAAGAATAAATACATGTTTACGTTTCCCGTGAGGTACCGGAAAAGTAGAATAATACCTCCTACTGCACCAGGTGTCATAAAAGGCAACTAAACTACCAGAACCGTCAGATGGCGGTATATTTATCCGGAACAGTTCAGCTGAAATGCACAGGGAGATGGGTAGCAGCATCCCTTTCGCGAAAGCTGCGCTCTACCAACACGCTTGGTCAGCGCGTCAATTTTGGGCAAAAAACCTCCTTTCTTGGAGAAGCCTACGTCCGGCTGTGGACTTCTAATGGCTGGCATGATGATGATATAATGAAATACAAGTATTAATAAGTTTAAGCAATGAATATAAGGTTAATCCAGACATAATACACGGTTATTTTATTTTATGTATATATATATATATATATATATACATATTTTTATCATGTGCAATGGTTGACTGGGAGATAAGTCCGCCATTTGTACATTTTGTAACATTTAAATATACAAATGTACGGCCTGCCTCACCATTTAAACTGAATTAGTAATGCTTCTGATTTCACTTAATTTAACCGCTAAATAGCAGTGCTCAACAAAAAATAAGAAAAATAAATACACCGCGTTTTAAAGCCGTTAAATAATAACAGCTATATTTTTTTTTGTTCCATAATAACAGATTTAATACCATGACATGAATTATTGTTACAGAGTTTGTTACAATCTATTGTCGAAGGCTGGTGCCTGAACTGGGCTCAAGGCCTGTGTTTCTGGCCACCAGATCTAAATAGCAATTTTGTTGTAAGTATTAAATACCTATGTCATCATAATGCTTGTGCGTGGTCATAGGAAGAATGCAAGTCATATGCAGTCGGCGTTCGTCATCGGATACAGTAAGTAAACATATTTTTCTGAATTTAAAATTCTAAATTTTTTACTGTTCCTTAGTCAATACCTGTGTCAACAAACAGTATTGAATCATTTTATAAAAACTCATTCCTGACATCAGAAAAGCCGTTAAGTACCGGCAGAGTAGAATAGTATTTCCTTCTGTACCAGGTGTCGTAAAAGATGACTAAGGTACCAGAAGACGGTATATCCATCCGAGATAATGCAGCTCAAATGCACAGGGCAGGGATGGGCAGCAGCATCATAACCCCGTGAAAGCTGCGCTCTTTGATTGCTAACACGCTTGCCTAGCGCGGCATTTATGGACAAAATTCCCCCTTTCTTCGGGAGGCATATGTCCAGCAGTATACTTTCAATGGCTGTTACGGTGATGATATCAGAAAATATACATATTTTACATCCAAACACAGACCAAACCATCACAATATTTGTGCGTAGTGAACATCGAATCCAAGAACCTTGTCGCATAAGAAAGCGTTACTTCCAAATGCGCCATCAGGCCAGTTGTAATGGTTATGATAACAAATCATAGCTTGACCTGCACGCAGAGCTAAAGTCGGATTTTTTGTAATTTTTACCTTAATTTACAGCCGTCGGACGAGCGGTCGTGACTCGCCGCTTCTGTGCCGAAATTTTTTAATTTTCTCCAAGAGCTCTTATGGTATGTGAAATCACATTCGGTATTGAGCTGACGTCACGAAAGTCGATCCCGGTTCAATTTGGATTTTTAATATGCGGCGTATTAACCGTGTATGGGGTTGGCCTACTTAGAACACTCGATTTGATGAAAGAATTATAGAATGATATGTAAGTCACTTTTCAAAGAAGTCTTTTCAGTAAAAAGGCATGATAAATATTCTTTCTTAACGGCTATATACCGCGCTTAATTTAATTTTTTTTGTTCGACATTTCAGCTACCTTGCGGCAACCGTTCTCAAAGCTGACAAAGATATTTTGACATGATTTGTAAGAATACAATTACGCCCCATTATCCTCTATTTTGAACGGACGTACTCTATAAACTTCGTTTTAAAGCCGTTGAAAATAGTATTATAACGAGTAGTGTACGCGAAATCTTTAAAAAATCACAAGAAAAGGCACTTTGTCTACCGGTACTGGATTCCATTTTCTGATTTGTTTGTCCTGTTACCTCCATGCAGTACAGATTATCTGCTATCAGAGTAGACCTATATGTTATCTTCATAATATACAAGACAATATCAGGTACAATCTCTAACTATATTTGATAGAAATTGAAGAAGTTCAATCAAGTGGTTCTTAAGTATCCTTATCTTATTTTAAGACTGTTCTTGAAAGCGTCTAGTTGCACTATTCCGTATTGAAGTGGTGGGAACTGCACGCACTTGCCGGTGTGTGGCATACTGCTAAAGCGAGGAATATATAATGTATAGCAATACATAAAAGAACTTGAAATGACATGTACATGTAATCCCTCAGCGGTGTTAATTATGTTAAACTGAGTTAGGTTTATATACCTATTTGTATTCCAGAAAAAGGAGGCTGTTTCGTTAAGTGCGAAAGCTTTTAAAACGCATCAGTCGCGAAAGATCTCCATTTTAATGACAGAATTTCAAACAATTATCTCTCCGTCTGAATTGTCCATTTCAGTAAAGCATTCGCTTAAAGCGAAATACCTTAATAGTAGTGGACAGATGGCATGTATTTAATTGGCTTGTTAAATATTATTATCTTATTATTTCATAAATAAATTTTCCGGAAAGAATTTGTCAAGGGCAATTACCTTGGCCAAGTGATAGAAACAGATAATTGTATGTATTAGTGGAAAATATACCGGAGACATTGGAAGAGGAAAGGAATTTTCTTATAATGCGACAAGTGTTTAGTATTTTGCCTTTTCAAGAAGGTAGAGTGCTTTCATATATATGGTGGTATATATAACGTTTGGAGGCTTTGGGATAATGATTTGAGAATTAGTCGTGTTGATGACAATACTATGATTACATGTACTACATGTACTATTTTCGTCATGTTATGTGTTATGTCATGCTATGTCGAATATGTACGTTAAACTTTTTTCACTATCCGGATGGTGATGTCGGATCTATTGCAATGTTTCATCGGTCATTATTGTTTTATCCCGGTAAAGTTTAAGTCAGTTATTCTCTAGGATCGAGTTATTATTAAATTGGCTACTCTGTGCCTGACCACCCCAGAGGCAATAGGAAACGAAAAATACAAATTAAGTAAAATATTTCTTACGTCATCATTATCTGCTATAATATTATGTACTGGACTTTAAACAAAAAGTGTGATTAATAAACCGCGTATTAAAAATGGAGCTTGATCGTTTAAAAAAATGTAGTTGTATTGTAGAAGATATGTGCAGAATATAATAGAATCTTGTATCCTGTATCAGGTGTCTTAAGAGGCGACTAAGGTACCAGAACCGACAGATAGCGATGTATCTATATATAACAATGTAGCTCAAATGGAGTTTCGCTCTGCAAATGTAAACACGCTTTTAACGCGGTTTTAACAATTGCCAACGCGGCAATCATAGACATTACTCCCTCTTTTTTGGGTAGGCCTAACCAGCAGTAGACTTCTAATTGCTGATATGATAATGATGAAGCAATTATCATTGATGTTCGAAAATTTGTCTCAACATATTATCTATATAATATATCATATATAATCTATAAAATATATATATCATATATAAAAACCGAGTCAAATTTGTTTAAAAAAGGTATTTTTAATTGTAATTTAATTGTAAAATTTTAAAATAAACTTTAGTATTATACCTGCATATTGGCGCTTCGTCTTAATTACTTACATCAACGCATTATACTTTATCAGTTAAAAACATATTTGATGTTTCAACTTATGCTTAAAAAGACTTAACGTTAATTAGTTTATAAAGTCATGTTAATTCCATATTAATTAATAACTCGGATAACGTAACTTTTTAAGTTTGGGTTTAGCGTTGAATAAGGCAATTCGATATTACCTGGAAGTCGCAAACGGTCCGCTAGTCTAGCCCATTGTACTGTGTAATGCCTCAAAGTGGTCGGAATTACAGCCGATTCTGACTTATTGCCAGATGAACCCCGATCCGCCGGGTCAGGAACGGGTTGAAGCTGACTTATGAAACGAGGATGTGGCATTTGACCAGAGAAATAAATTATATGTCAGTCGGTTCACTCTATGGAAGACTGAATTACTTGAAGTCGTAGGTACTGATCTCGGCTATGGAATGTGCTATATTCGGTTCTCGATCAAATTATATATAATACGAGTGTTGACTATATTGATTGACCAAAAATAGGTCAATTATAAGTTTAATTACGAAAAGTATGTAAGTGAAATTCGAAACTTATTGATTCAAAAGAAATTAAATGAATATCAAATTTCTACTACAAGTGGTTAATTAATAATTAATAATAACTAGTTTCATAATAATAATAATAATAATAAAATTATTCCGATGTACTTTTAGTGCATGAGGGTACTTCGTCTTCACATAAACTTCATTTGTGTCACATTTCACGTTCATCCGATCGTGTATTTTCCTTAAAAAGAGGTACACAATTAACACTCACTACTGATATATATATTATTATAGATTATGTAAAATTATTATTTGCCGTAAGGTACCGCCTGAGTTGAATAGTACCTCCCACTGTATCAGGTATCGTAAGAGGCGAATAAGGACCGAGAGATGGCGGTATATCCATCCGAGACAGTGTAGCTCAAATGCATAGCGTGGGGATGTGCAGCAGCATCCCTGTCGCGAAAGCTGCGCTCTGCAATTGCCAACACGCTTGCCCAGCGCGGCAATCATAGACATTACTCCCTCTTTCTTGAGGAGGCCTATGTCCAGCAGTGAACTTCATACTAAAGGACTGCACTAACAGCATGTCAAGGTCAAGGTACCACATTGACCTTGACAAGTCGAATGTTTTCTAGTGTTTTTTGTACTGAGGAGTCAGAATTTTCTCTTCATTTTGTAGGTAACTGGTAAATATTCTAATTTTGATTTAATCGTGACCATTATATGACCATAGTCCGAGAATATTTGTCACATTACCTAGTAAATTCATTGACACAAAGTCAAACCTTCCGTGGAATTTCCCATGCCTTGTCTATTATCATCTTCATTACTCCCTGACAGGTTAGTGAAAGCTAGAAATGATGACGTTAGGATAATGATGGGAAAGTCTATTTTGTGCCTGATCTTACTTTGTATAGAAACTAGTAATAGTCTGCTTTATAGCAACAATACTTGGCAAATACTAGTTGTTAAAGTAACTTGTAACTAGGCAAAGTATTAAAAATTGCTCACAAGCCCGATGGCGCTGTATCTTGTACAACAAAGGTCGTGAATTTGATCTCTACCTAATATTTATATGATGATATTTGTGTTTGTTCTGTGTCAAGGTGTTGATTATATATATTTATGATTACTCTATTGACTTATGTCTGTAACACAAGAGCTTTAAGCGACTTATTTCAGAGTTAGGTTAATATATGTGATGTTATATTTATAAAAAACATTGCTAATCATACAATCTTTGGCGTATATTAACTATATAGTACTTATGTTTATCATGAAAAAGTTCAAACTGAATACACTAATGAAAAAAACATAACAGTATAGTTTAGAAGTTCATCCCGGTCAAACATCAAAGTCAAATAAATTTTATTCAAGTAGACCCATTACAAGTTCTTTTATATCGTTAATAAATAAATAATAAAATGAGTTATAATAATAACATTATTATTTCTTATAAGGCAGTGATTTTATGCATATTTATATATAGAGACGACTCTGATAACTTAAAGGATCATCAAAGTCATCTAACACATATGTACTTTCATTAGGCTCGCCTTAACTAGTCTTCTGAGAAAGGAAACTTTAGGAAAAACTGATGGTGTTAGAGGTTCTACGCCAACTACTACGGTTTAGGGCTTACTACTACACCACCTTTGTAGTAGTTAGCCCTCTTGGGCTCGAATATCCACCCAAAGCAAATACTTATATGATGATCTTTATGTTTATTCTGTGTCTGGGTGTAAAATACGTATTTAAGTAATATATTTGTGATTCCTCTGTTGTCTGGCGTTCGTAACACAAGTGCTTAAGCAACTTACCACGGAGACAGGTTAATGTTTGAGATGTTGTGAGAATTATTATTATTAATGTTGATTTTAACAGCTTTGGAGCATGTTTATTATAACGTCTGTTTTTAGTATGAAGTATTTGTTGAAGAAATCTTAAGGCGCTAGAATTTGATAATAAAAAGGGCCCGAGTGCGCGCATGGTATCGTTTCTATTTTATCCAAAGGTTTATATGACGACTATTTGTTAACTTTATATCTCGGTATTAATTATATGTTTTTAAGTATCATATTTTTGATTCCTCTGCGGTCTGATGTCTGGAACACAAATGCTTGAAGCGAGTTAATTCGTTGTCAGGTCAATGTATGACATGTTGTTAGTTAATTTATTGTTATTATTATTTTACAAGTGGTTATCTTGAAGCCTAATCTGAAATAATACTGCGTCTAGATTTATAATTACTATCATTAGGAGTCTTCTAAAATGTTTGACCTTCCCAAAATAAAGATGTCGACGGATTTATGTAATATTTCATGGTGAACACAAAGGAAAAACGTCAAGGAGAAATGTATTTCTCTATTGGACAGTCTCATAAATCTTTGTCAGGCGTTTGATTAAGTTTTTTTATTAATACTCGTACTGATATGGTGTGAAAAATAAGTATTTTAAATAAAATTGATGGTTACCTGATGGTACGTAGTTGGCGTACTTCATAGGCGACTGCAATAGAGACTATCTCGTAGAGCACAAATGTAACACTTAAGCTTTAACACCCAGACACAGTAAGAACAAACATATGTTCATTTAAATATTTGCTCTGGGCGTTTATATTCATGTAAGGATGTCAACGTTTATTCTGTGGACTTTTGCTTTTGAGGGTGTTTAGAACTTTTTTACAATAGACTAGGTCAATAAACAAAAATATCGTCACTGATACTTCAATACCGCGTATGTAGCTTGAGTTAATAAGGTCCATTTTCCATCATTTTTAATTAAATTTTCAACTTTATTTAAACTGCTACTTACGTGGTATTGCAGTATTATCGAAGATATATTTCCCATGATAGTTAGCGTTACTGCAGCCAATAGACGCTCGTATTACAATGATATCACTAGCGCTTTACCAAAATTGTGGCTTGAAGATATTATGTCTCAAACCCAGTAACTTCACTGCCTCTTTCACCCTCCAAACCGGAACATCAATACGAGCACTGCTATTTAGCGGTAAAAAGAGGTAAGAATGCAGATGAACTTTGTATTAGGTCTACCTCGTGTGAGGTATACCCTGCTCTTTGCAAAAGAAACATAAAGAGCAACCAAAACAAAAACGTTTACCAACAAATAACGTAAAAGGAAGCCGGCCATTGAGATCAACTATATTTTATTATCTTCCATAGGTATTTCCATCACAGGCTGGACACTCAATTTCAAGCGGCGGTTGATTCAGCCATAATTATAACGGCCGTGTTATTAGCAAGGAATTTAATTATGCACAAGGAATTTTTAATTAAAACACAATTTTAATTGTTTCGGTCGCAGTAATAAACGTGTGTGTTTTTAGTGAGATATTTATTTACGTGATTGAATTAATCAATCGCGGAGGTGGCACACTTGTCTTTCTCATCCGAAAATCGCGAGTTCGATTCACCATTTCTATATTTAATTACAAAAGGTATGCAGAAGGATAATAATCAGTATATAATAATGAATATTTAGAAAAGTTAATATGTTTCAGTCAGATAAATTATCACATAATTAAGTGATCTCCAATAGGACCTGTTGTATGCCTGCGTCCATCAACAGTACTGTCACAGAGATATGGCTAGAGGATTTCCAACATTGTGGCTTGCAGATATTATGCCGCATTTCACGGTAGTTTCAACGCCTCTGTCACCTATCGAACCGGAAAAGAGTAATACGAACACTGCTGTTTGGCGGTAGAATTAGATGAGAGTGAGGTACCGATTTAGTCGACGCTTGTATGAGGTATATCTCTAGATTTAGGATACAATGTAGGTTTCGCGGACACTCTTCAAATTCTCAGAAGCACCTATGACTCTGTTATATTAAATCAATATCAATTTATATGCACTGGCGGGCTGAGATCTGTCTGTCCGTCTGTCTATTTGATGGATGACTACACTTGACAGTTCTTCGTTAATGGATAGCTGGTTGTGAATCATATGGGTTATGGTTGTGTAGCGAATATTGTGTGTTCATTAATTTGAAATGTTTTAATCAAAATCTGCGGTCGGGCCCGCGCCAGTCGACGTTTGTTAATGGATTTTTGTTAATTTCTTGGCGCATTCCTAATGGATGACTCGGAGTTTTTCTGATGTTTGACGGCGATACCTAAATATGAATGCTATCTACAGTTAGCGGATCGAAGTTTTACGTGTAGTCAAGCAAGCACAAACAGAGAATTATTAATACTACTAGTAAATATGTGAAAGTATAGATATAAATTACGTGTTCAATCATAAAAAAAAACTCCTTAAACGCCTTGTGCGCCAAAAGTCGATCCTTACCCAGGACAAATATTTATATGGTAATATTACATTTTTTTTCTGTGTTTGGGTGTTAAATTTATTCATTTAAATATTATATTCGTGATTCCTCTGTTGTCTGATGTCCGTAATACAAGTGCTTTAAGCGACTTATCATAGAATCAATGTATGATATGTTGTGGGAATTCATTTATTATTATTTAACGGCTCTAAAATTAAAAATGATCTCTTTACACAAGTGCAAACAAATTATCTCGGAATTTATTTAATGCAAATAGATGCTTAAATTTTAGAAATATTGTTGTCATTGTTCGGTGATTTAAAAGTCTTTTAAAAATCATCATTATTATCATCAAAGACGTAAAACGCCCACTGCTGGACATAGAACTCCCCCAAATAGGGGTAATGGTCCATAACCGCAGAGCGAAGCTTTACGTCAGGAATGCTGGTGCCCATTCTATTACATTTAAACAACACTGCTTCGGAAGGGTATACCGCTATCGGTCAATTACGATACCTAGTAGAGAGGGAGGTTACTATTCTACTCAGCCGGTACCACACGGCCATAAAATATAATAATATTATATTAAAAAACAACACAATTAACATTAATTTAACATCTGATGTGTATTATAGAATTAATTGGTACAGTAAAACATAAAAGTTGTGTCTAATAATTAGGGCTTACATTTTAAACTTAGACTTACAACATGCGAGACATTGAAGCGGACATTCGATCAGGACTCAAAAACTTTTTAAAACAAAATTTGTTTACAAATTTCAAAAGCGATTATGATTGATACAACCGACGCGAGCTTCGGGATATTAATTAAGAAACTAATGGGCGAAACGAAAAAAATGAGCAGTAAGAAAGTGATGACCTTTGGTACAGACAGCAAAACAGATGGGAGTTATGGTAATTTACAACTTTGTGTATCCTATTTTGCTGCATTTTGTAACCGCGGCCTGTAGAAATTCAGTTGATTTTTTTACACCTGCAAACGAGCCAAGAAGTCAACTGATCGTAAGTTTTTAAATTCACTCAAATTACTATGGGCCTGACTGACTAACAGGTAAACGCTGACAGCGAACATTATAGATAGATATATTGAGAAATGAAAGAAAATAGAAATATTAACTGAGAAATAAGTGATCGGAACAAATAAATTACCTTAAAATCGCATAAATTTACCTGATTCTGTGATGAGTGGCTTAAAGCACATGTATTATGGATATCAGACAACAGATTAATCTCTATAGTACTATATAAAAACATATACTTAATACCCAGACACAAAACAAACATAAATATCATCATATAAATATTTGTCCTTAGTAGGGAATGAACTCGAGACTTCTGGCGCACAAGACAGGATGGTTATATGGTAGTGACCATTTGCGCCATCGGGCCTGTCATCAGAACAAATGTATGATATCTTTGAAAATATATATTGCAAGTGGTATTTTTTATATTTGGATTTTAACATACTAATGGGAACACAAATAATTAAAAATGAACCAAATGAAAGTAGCATTATTTATGTTCTATTATTAGATAACTTATACATTAGTAACATAACATGAAATGTAAATCGAATAAAACGCAATAAACTAGTAGCCCAATGGCGCAGATGGTATTTTTTTCTAATTCTCACAGCATCTCATACATTGAACTGACTCCATGGAAAGTCGCCTAAAGCACTTGTGTTATGTAACGCAAACAATAGAGGAATCACTTATATAATACATAAATACATATTTTTAACACCCAGATGCAGAACAAATACAAATATTGTCATATAAATATTTGCTCTGGGTAGGGATCGAACCCACGATCTCTGGCGCACAAGATAAGACCACCACCATCTGCGCCAACGAGCCAGCCTGTTTAGGATAAGCTGAACGACTTTTTTGCTGACACTTCCTTACGTCATATAAGGCTGCGTGCACCTCAGTCCGTTATGACGACGGCCTTATCTCATTAACAATCTCGACGCGTCAAGCACGATATGCGCCGAGTAGTTTGTAAACTTTAAAAATAACTTTCGATAAATCATGTTTGGTTAGACGCTCTCAGCTGTTGCGTCTGGCGCATTGATCAAAATATTGCTATTATTTTAAATAATTAATATCTTTATTATGTTATTTTTATTTTATTATTATTATATATAGTTAAACATATATACATATATCACGCTTGTATCCAATGGGGTTAGGCAGAGACTATGGATCTCTACTTACTAAGATCTTGGCAAATCTCTCTTGCTTCATTTACTCGCATTAGTCCTTTCATTCAAGGCCGTTTATTCTTGGTACTTCTAACCTGGCCTTTCTTTAATACCCTTTCTACTTGGTTAACATATGTTTGCGTCAATATTTTATTTTATTTATTTATTTGTGTCCGTTTATATGCTATTTTAAAAAAGCCACATAACGGATTTTTAAGCGGTTTTATAAAGAAAGAGTGATTTCAAGAGGTTAACGTTGAAAGTTTATATCGTGAGATCGTAAGCAAAAATATATTTTATGCAATTAAATTGCAAAAACTGCCTGAAGATAGATGAAAATAATGTTATATTGTACTTTACACCATAAAAAGGTATACATAAAATCCGTGGTCATGTATGTCTATCTCTTAGGGATAACCATTTTTTATCCTCATTGTATCCATGCAAAGCCGGGCGGGTCACTAGTGTATTGTATAGTTTTTCCTTTATTTATCTAAGGATAATGGGTACCCTTCAGACTGTTGGATTCCAGTATCCGAAGCTCTAACGGAAACTTAGTAGATCAAAGACGTGACTGAGTATATAGGGCTATCAGATATCGGTTACAGACACGTTATAAATTGTTACTAGTACCAATTGCACGCCCTCTTTTGGGAGTGAACCTTCTATGCCTATCTACATTCCTAAAAAATAATGGACGATATCGCAAGCCTAGCAGTATCTAAAACTCATAATGAAACAATTTATTAACGTCTTTAAAAGGCGGTTATTACATTCTAATTTTGACTTTTCAGCAGCCATTCAAGGAGTTCTAGGAAAGGTGGGGAAGTTTTATTGTGAATAGAAAATGCGTAAATGTTAGAAAATATAACAAGCTAAAACTTTACTTATTTCATTTTCCTGCATCCCGAGATACCATCCGATCCTAACTGACTAAGCGAGACCGCTTTACAGACATCAAAGATCTTAGTTACAAAATGCTTCCTACATCTTCAGGACCTTAATCCTTTATATTTAGCCAATAGAGCGACAAATGAATTAAAACAAAAACAAATCGCGACTCCAAAAGCCTGTTGACCACCAAACTATTGGTAAAGCAAAAATAAAAGCTGCCAGTTAAAATTAAACCATAAAGCAGTTAAGCTGTGAAATTTAGCGCGCGCAGCGGTCAAGCTGATTAATGTGATGGTTTAAATAGTGACGCAGATAATTATTCATTTATTTAAACGTTTCGCCCACCGGCTATGTGTCATTTGTTGTGAGGTACTGTAGATACTATGTTGGTACGATGGATTTTTTCACAATAATTTTGTTATATTAAACTAAGTCGACAAGTATACGGCCCGCGTGATGTTGTAAGTGATACAGTAGCCCTTAGACACTTGTAATACCAGATATCATTAGCGCGCTGGCAACGTTATAAGTTGAAGATCTTATGTCACATTATCCAGTAATTTCACTGCCACTCTCACTTATTAAACCTAAACAAATCAATGTGGTCATTGCTATATTGGCGGTAGAAATATGTAAGAGTGAGGTAGACCAATGCAGACGACCTTTGTATGATGGACATATACCCCCTACCCCCTTCTCCGCGTGTATGCTACTGCCCATTTCATTTGACGGATATACCACCATATTTCAGTTCTAGTACCTCAATCACCTCTTCCGACACCTAGTACATGGGATATATTCTAATGAGCCGTTACCTTATGATAATTAAGGTATCTTATCCAACATAACATATCACCAAATCATTTATTGATAATAAAACTACTCTTTTGACGGCTACCTAATTGGGTCTGCCTTAACTTGTATCATTTTTTGTTCGACGTTAAAGAACCGTTCTCAAGAACATCTACATAATTAGATCTCTTACGGCTTTTTGTGATGATTATGATATAATTACATAGTTTCTGTATGAGATTTTTTTTATTGCTACTTTAATGATATTGTTTACTTGTTGTCTGATATAGATTACACTTGTACTGGAACGTACGACGAACAAAGTAAAATTCATGCAAAGGTCATCTGCATGGGTACATCACTCTCGCCTATTTCTACCACCAAATAGCATTGTCCGTATTGCTCTGTTGCCATTTGAAGAGTGAGAGAAGCAGATAAATTGTATTAAATGTGACATAGTATTTCAAGTCTGAAGGTTGGCAATGCGTTAGTGATATCCTTGTAATATTACGAGCGTCTATAAGTTGCGGTGACGCTTACTATCAAGCGGACTGCATGCTTGTTTGTCGACCTGGTCTATGAATTAATTGTCTCTAATTAATAACACAATTTTGCTAATGTTAATGACAATAAAAAAGAAGACCTGAAAGATTGATTGAATTATTATTATACAGTCAAATTTTAATCAGTGGGCGTTAATTTGTATTAATACTTAACGTTGAAATTTCAAACATTAACCAACCGAGAGTATAGTACATATAAATGTAATCTGTGGCTAATGAATCGGGCTGGTCTCAAGATATCCATTGCCTAATCACGTCAAGGCGGCGTGATTGATGGTTGCTCACTACCGGGGCGGGGTGTGCGGCGTGATCTGTAATATCACGTCGATTAATCGACTTTATCCTGTATATAGTATAATATGTGCACATTCTACGACTTAATTTACTCTACATATTTATATTGAGATCTAGTTTTCATTAAATTTTAGCAAATTGCGAAAACAATTATTAATACATTTAATATGTGAAAGAAATCCACAAAGTTATTTTTATACCAACTAATTTTATGGGGTTTTACATGTGTTTGTACTTTTAGTCCCTCGTATGTGACCTCAACCGCGGCCGAATCTGGTGCTGCAGCGGAAACGACAGAAAAATACAGTTTATTGGCAGCTAATTATTCTTTCGTGCCAGTTGCTATTGAAACATCAAATTTATGGAATAAAGAAGGAAAATGCTTCTGAAAAAAATTAGGAAGGCGTATGGTGGAGCAGGGTTTGGACTACCGCTCCGGGGCTTTTCTGATGCAGATGATATCGCTTGCTGTGCAGTGTGGAAATGCTGCAAGCATAATAGGGACCTTTGGGTCGGATATGTCTCTGTTATGGAATGCATATTTTTTTATAAATTTTTAATGAATCTCTTTAATATGATTTTATAATATGTATTAAATTTTTTAATAATAATTTGAAAAAAAAAATATTTCCACATCTCATACAATGACCTGACTACATGGTAAGTCACTAAATTCACTTGTGTTACGAACGCCAGACAATAGAAAAATCACAAATGTACTACTTAAATACAAATATTTAACACCCAGACACAGAACAAACACAAATTAAATATTTGCTCTAGGTGGGAATCGATCCCACGACCTATACCGCATAAGGTAAGCTCACTACCATCTGCGCCATCGGACCTGTCAAAATGTACTAGATACCTTAATTGAACTAAGTAAACATTACCCAACAAATAACAATACCAAAAGTTATTTGTTTTAATATAAATTATTAGTATATAAATAAATTATGTAAAGGCTTTAGACAGTTTTTATACATTTTGGTCTTATTTAATATCAAAACTTTGCTTATATAAATGACAATAACGAGTATATTAAAGTTCCAACCGACCATCGACCACCGGACGACCACTTGTTAATGTAATCACGGCAGAAAACTGTCATTGTTTATATAAAAAATGTATTTCTGTAACCATTGTCGAAATGTTTTGTTGTCTTCCTGCCCATACGCGTGAACGTGAGAGCGATCGATTTAAATCGAGCGAATGGTAAATCAAACATTCCCGATATATTTAAACCGGCCACCCGTAACTTTGCTTATATTTCTAACAATCGGGGTCCGCGACTCCATCAGGTGTATAAATAATACATTTCTTTTAATGACTTTAAAACGCGGTTATCTTAGGCATCGGCAAAAACGTTTTAAACGTGTTTAGCGAGAAGTTTTATTATATATGGGTTATCCCAATTACAGAATTAGAAAGTTGCAACAAAAAATAAATTATTCTACATTTGACGTTGTCGACAAATACGTTAAAATCCGGGTGAGATCTGAGGAGTGCGTTGAGTGTCCGATGCATGCGACATAAAGGTGATTGCGCACGACAATTGACATTTGACTACAGAGGAATCACAATTATAACACTCAACTACATATTTAAATAACAAGTATTCATTATGAGCATCAAACCCACGACCCATCGTGCACAATATAGAATCACTACCATCTGCACCATTGGGAACATCAGTCCTTAAACTCCGCGGGCGGTGACAACACAGCATATAAAATAAAATAAAAATACAATTTGCATTCTTTTTGTCGGTGTTTTAAACCAATTACAGCGTAAAAACAGTTCCTCGGCATGTTTTACATCATGTGTAATTAAGTGCATTCAAAAGTGTATACTTTTGATACTGTCCGTTAAATTACAGTGGCGGACCCGAAAACAGGTGGACAATCTTATTTTTACGGTTGTCGGTAAATGCTTGAAATTATAACGTCTTGATATGATAGTACTAATAGTTCTCGAAGTTACGTTACAACTGGCCTCGAAGTTATTAAGTGATATGACATATTATTATACTATCTTGGGGTGTAGAGTACCAGGCAGACTAGAATAGTAGCATCCCCTGTACCAGGTGAAAGAGACAACTGTGGTACCGGAACCGACAGATGGCAGTATACCTACCCAAAATAGAATGGCTTTTATGCAATAAAGAGAGGATGCGCGGCGTTATTTTCACGAAACTGTACTTTGCGATTGCGAACACGTCTGCCCAGCGTGGCAATTTTGAACAAAAGCATAGCTGCAAATGCAATTCCTTCTGTCTAGGCTGTTCTAGACAAAAATTAAATTACTTTCGTTACGTGTTTTCGATATTCTGTCATCAAAAGTGGCCTATCATAGGTGATAGTACAATATTAGTAGCATTAGTGGTTAAAATTCAAATTTTACGTTTCGCTGTTAAATCTTGAATTTTATTGGTAAATGTTACTTACGCAGTTTTGAACTATCTGCGACGCTATGCCCTTTGCTTTAACTATACCGTTTATTTTTAAATACAAGACGAACCCGACGAATATGCTAAGGGTCGTGGGTTCGATCTTGATCATAGCAAATATTTAAAACATGAACATTTTTGTTTGTTCTGTGTCTGGCTGTGAAATGCATATTTAAATATAAACCTCTGTTGTCTCATAACCATAACACTAGTGCTCTAAGATACTTATCTCAAAGTCAGGTCAACGTATGAATTGCTTTTTTTTCGGACCAACCTATTGCTGGACTACCCAGATGTCCAGCGCCACCGAAAAAAAGGGCGGGGCCTCTCATAGATGAGTGGTCCGAAACCCGTATGAGATGTTGTCACAATTTTTTCAAAACCAAACGATCATATGACATACACTTGTATATTTATAAAAAAGTAGTTAAGATATAAAAACATAACAACTGGATTTAAAAAGCATACTTTAGAATTTTCTCAGATAAAAATTCTTGGTAAAAAAAAACATCATCTCTACAAATAAGTACGTTTTTCATTAAGAGCTAGAATTGAAAACCTTTAAAAATCGAATACGTCCAAACAACTAACAATAGTAGTGGTATCTCATTCAATTCCAACTTAATCGAACAACTTAATGTATGCAATAACGAACCCTTCCGCCATGTTGGCGGATGGCAGACGATGCGCCCGCGCAACCGTTACGGTCCACCTGCTGTTTCGGCTAATTGGAGGAGGTAAGTTGTCAGTTAAAGCGTGCCCAGTTAAATGCAATTGCAGTGAGCTTTAAACCATGCTATTTTTGTTAATATATCTTTATTTAAATATCCATATAATAGGCACTTTCGAATAATCAAAATAAAAATATAAATTCTATAAGTATCGTTTTTTTTTTATTACAATATTATACAAATGTCTGAAGACCCTGACAACCTAATAAGGTATTATAAGAGTCATTTAAACAAATAGGTAATTAAGTGTCCTACTTTAATACTAGTCTGCTGGCACTATATGGATCTTAACACTAAGTTTATAGCAGGTTCATTACGCGAGCCACCTGCAAGAAATACTGGTGGTGATAAGGGTTCTAATAACATCTCATATTATCTTTTATTGGAACACATACCGTTAGTGTTTATATCGAATCATTTTATACATTTAACCGTAAGGTATCAGCAGAGCAGAATAGTACCTCCATCTGTACCAGGTCGTAGAAGAGACTGCGGTACCGGTACCGAACGAAGCCACCACGTTTGCCCAGCGTATCAATAAGAGGCAAATTTTCATTTTCTTAGTAGGCCTGTGTAGAAGCGGACGTCTTATGGCTTCTCTGAAGATGATCACTACGTAGCTATGGTTTTACTGGAATATAGTCGGAAATAGCTATCATAATGATGCTACTGAACGTCTTAGCGAAAGTTATTGCTTCTAATTTAAACTAGCCTAAAGTGGAAAGAAACCTGGCCGTTCACTAATGAGCAACTTTATGCCTGCGTGCTTCTTACATCCCGCAAGGGGATCCGCGCTTGCAAGGTTTACGAGGTCAAGGAATTACGTTTAAGTAGCCGTCGTTTGAACCTAGCCTAGTGCAGCTGGAAAGCACATTCAGCCAGTACATCCACCTGTACACGGTGTCGTAAAAGGCGACTAAGGTATATCTGTCCAAATCTGTGAAGGTCAAATGTATAGAGCGGGGATGGGCAGCAGCATCCCAGTCGCGAAAGCTGCGCTCTGCGATTGCCAACACGCTCGCCTAGCGCGGCAATTATTCGCAACATACCCCCATTCTTGGGGAAGCCTTTGTCCAGCAGTAGACTTTCAATGGCTGGTATGATGATGATGATAACATCTATGTGGAATGGTGGTAATGTGACCTAAAACCGCGTATTAAAATCATTAAATAAATATTTTATTACAAGACATGAATATTAAGAAAACAATATGTATCAATTCGAAAAAAGCCACGACTTACCACACAACCGAAAAGATTAACACTAATTAATTCATGCACGCAATTATAACTCTTATATACCCCAGATACACCCGACTCCCGACCAAATTTTCGACATAATTCTCCAGAAGTGTTGCAAGTAACAAGCGCACGACTAAAATATAATTAATTTAAAGCGATTCGCGTCGAAATGCAGTGTGTAGTGCGCGGGTCATAATTGCATGGAAAATATGTGCTAGCCGAGCTTTCATTATGGCTGCAGGCGCTTGTGGGTTAAAGGAGCGTTTGATTACTCTGAACTTGGGAACCTGGACACGATCTCATACTAATTTTATTCACCATTATACATCGGAGCCATAGAACATCCATTGCTGGACGTAGGCTTCCCTGATAATAGGGAAATTTTGCCAATAATTGTTCCGCTAGGTAAGCGTGATAGCAATAGCAGAGTGACGCAATGGAATTGCTGCTGCCCAACCCCGTTGTTGAATATAAGCCAGCGTTTTCGGGTGAAAATCGGCTCTTACGACACATAGAATAGGGAGAGGTACTTTTTTATTTTGCCGGTGTCCCACAATACAATTATCTTTATTCTAACGAACCTATCACAGTGTCTTTTTTATAAACGAGTGGAGCGAAAGAAGGAACTCCCTCATTCACTCTCAATATTCAATCACTGCATTTACTAGCCGAAGATTAGTAAAACCCATGCACTAATAAATATTTCCTTTCTCTACACCCATAGTGAGGCCACTCGTATTCTGTCCTTTGCATTTTGGAGGCTGTCAAATGACAGCTACTTAACTAAATCATTGCATTAGTAGCATCTTGATTGATCACTGTCCGTTCTGTTCTGATCGCATTATTTCGAACTCAGCGGATATAGGGTGGCCATAGGAGGTAAGTCTCAGAGTTCCTTCATTAGTAAGTATCGGAGAACGAGCAAGAAATGCTCAAGTAATACAATTAAATTTGGTCAAGAAGGCTTCATCTTTCCGTTGCGTTCGAAAAGATGTCTGAATGGTCTAGCAGCGATTCCTGTTAGAGTACATCTACAATGATACTAGAAATGTATCGGATCATCAAGATCATTAGTCATTTGATTTTATTTAATACAATTAAAATCAAATGTTATAATTAAACAAATCACTGCGCAGCTTATTTCTATTCTAGATCTAGCTTGGAAGCACTATACGACTCTTACTTACTGAAATAGATATTTAATCAGGCATGCATTAGCTTATAATGCCGTGGAGTACCGTTTGTGTGGAATAATAGTTCCCTCTGTATCAGGTGTTGTTAGAGGTGACTGTGGTACCGGAATCGACATATGTTAGATATATATCTCATCATCGTCATCATATTAGCCATTGGAAATCCATTGCTGGCCAAAGGCCTCCCCTAAAAGAGGGAAAATTGCTCATAATTGCCGCGCTGGGCAAGCGTGTTGGCTATCGCAGAGCGCAGCTTTTCGATAGGAATTCTGCAGCCCATCTTCGCCATGTGCGTTTAAGATACACTGTTTAGGATTGATATACCGCCATCTGTCGGTTTTGGTACCTCAGTTACCTCTTACGACACCTGCTTTAGGGTAGGAACTATTCTACACTACCGGTACCTTACGGTATATATACATATACTCGTATATATGGTATATTAGATCAGATTTCTTCAGAGACTCTTGGTTAGTCGAAAGTTCACTTACGTACGTTTTAGCGAATAGTAGGTATATGGTATCACAAGTTTTTTAATGCACATACCACGGAGTCAGGTCAATGTACGAGGTATTACTAATAGTATTATTGTCTGTAGCATCTCAGTCAATTTGTGACGCTACACCGCCTAGAAGCCTGGATAAGAAAACACGCAACTCGAAATCACTCTTATCATACGCAGACGAAGTCGCGGGCGCCAGCTAGATAATGAATAATCTATTAGAAATAAATATCAGCAATATTGAATCGGTGCTCATACGAAATGTTGTTATTATAAGCGAATTCAGATTCGCCGTAATGAAGCCGCCCACCATTCGCGTGCACCACTCGCGTGACGGCCTACCAAAGCTGCTTTTATGCGTTTCCATACTGCAGTCTAGTTGCACTGTACACAAATCAGGGTGTGCAATTGTGTGCCCTATCCCAACACATTAGAGCCGATATTAGCGCGTAATGTGTGCTTTGGCATACTTCTTAACCTATATACTTGTAGGAGAGTGGCTGTAAGTGATCGCTTGATGAAAGGGGCTTTATAGTGTAATATCACGTTAACATTTATTTGTTTACGAATGTATAGTATGCATCTTTGACGGTTGCGATCTATTTTTTTTTGTTCCTTCACTATTCTTAAACTTGCTTTTCACTTTTTTTTATGTCGCCCATACTTGCATTTGGGCTACATATTAATGTAAATGGTCAAAGATATGTCAAATATTGTTATTATTTAATACATAATGATAGTATTTGTTAATTAAATTTGTATTGAAAAAGTCCGATACCGTCTATGTTCAACTGACGCCCATTTATGAAGAGATTAATCGAAGTTGAAGTTAAGGAAGCAAGAAAATTATGGTAGATTGAAGCAATATCAAAAGTCGTAGCTTGTTTCGGCGGGAAATATCCTGGTTTCAACCAGGTATCAATAACCAACAGGCATACATACTTTCGTATTTCAATATTATTATTTGTTATTATATAATTATATAAAAAGTCAGTACAAATAACAAAAATCAAGTGTATATATATATACACATATATATACACATATATATAAAAGGAGGAGCTAATTGACTGACACTGACTGATATATTATTAACGTAGGACCTAAACTATAAGGGGGATTTTTGAAAATTCTCTTCCTAAAAGAGAAAAACGGGGGTGATAAGTTAGAATGAAACATTGCCGTTTTTTCCGATATTCGAAATAAAATCAAAAGAAAGTTCTTCATTCAAATTCATAAGATACAATGTGAAATATAATTTCAAAAATAAATTTTGAGTTTTAAGTTCCTAATAATGGTTATTGCCGATGTGTCTTCTTGTGTTTTCTAATAAACAAACTTTCATTGGTAGATAGCTGTTAAAAAGAACAACAACTTTTATATGAAACCGAAAATACGCGGTAGAAATCGCTGGTCGCTGCTAGTCAATGATTATTCAAATAAAATATACCTCCAACGACATGAAAAGCCAGAAACTGTTCAAACCAAGCAAAAACAATACGTGGATTCGTAAAGGCTTTTTCAAATCAGACAGCATGACGATCCATTCCAACTTGTGATAGAACACTCCGAGTGAAACAGTCCCGCATTCCAGTTCTTTTCAAATTCAAATTTCGAATTCGCAACGGACCACAGCCAACGACAACATGGCCGAATGAATAGTGGCGTGAATCGGCGCTGAATCGATTATTTGAATGAGCTCTCCATCTGATTGTGAAGATGTCGACAATTGGGGCATACGTTGAAAAGAGTGAATGCTGCAAGATTGATTCGTCGGCTCGAAACGTTGGGCCGTTTTGTTTTGCATGTGTTTGCATTCAAACTGTTTGTTATCGCTCAATCGGATGTATTTATGCGTTATATGTAAAGCATTGAGATCTTTTTTTTAAGTATGATGACACATTCAGTAGTGTCACTATTATTAGCGTGTGGTCGATCAAAATTTCTGTTTCTTCGGTGCTTGCATGTTAAATATTAACTTGTCTCAACTTATTACGGCCGTGAGGTACCGGCAGAGTAAAATAGTACCTCAATCTGCACCAGGTCTGTCGTAATCTGTCGTAAGAGGTGACTAAGGTACCAGAGCCGATGGATATCTAGGCAGCAGCATCCCTATCGCTATAGTTGTGCTCTGTGATTGTGAACACGCTTGCCCAGCGCGGCAATTATTGGTTTCCCCTTTCTTGGGTAGGCCTGTGTCCAGCTGTGGGCATCCAGTGGCTATAATGATGATGATATTAAATTGTTTTCCGAGTCAGCATACTACTTCTGATTAATTGTTAATAATACGTTAGTAAGGATATAAAATGTAGCGATGGCGTAACAATGTAGCGATGAGAACTAAAACAAATCAAAAGTAGGCACTAACGAAACTACAGGAAAAATTGTTAAGTAAACTATATATTTTTAGTATATTTTAACATGGTAACATTAAGTTTTTTTGTTGCTACTTTATGCTAGGCTATTTCCCGTCGTCACAAAATAAGAGCAATATCAGACAAAAACTATACACACATTAGCAACTTGGACACATAAAACTAAAAAGTCATTACCTACATAAAAAAAAATCAAACATTTCACCGACGAATGTCATTTTTCGATCAGAGTTGAATAATTTAAAAGCCATTGGAATACAAAATGAAATAACAAATACGGTATGGAATTTTTTTTAAATCCTATGTTAATCGATTGGCGAATTTCGGCGCGATGAAGTTTTCGTGCTAAAATAAATAATCCGCTGATGGGCATGGGTTAGGGTTTGTTTTCGTTTGGCCCTTTCAATTTAACGTTTAAATCCAGACTCGGGTTAAAAGATAAAGGATAGAAGCTTAATGGAACTAGAGCTTATTTTGTATCTAGTCGTCATCTCATGAGATTTTATATTTAGGATTATCCATTTATTATTCTTTTGATATCTAAGTCTCTGTCTCTGATACAAACATGAACTTAATTAAACTACATTAGCATTATTATTCGTAATAAAGTAACATATTGTTTGTATCGCAAATATTATTTGGGAAAATTCTATTTCATGTGTATTCAAAAGTTTTATATTAAGGAGGTGCATGTATGCGAATAATATATTTGTATTACACAGAAAATTTGCCGTTGGGTGCCAGCGGAGTAAAATAGTACCTCCTTCTGTTCCAGGTGTCATAAGAAGCGACTAAAGTATATCCACCGACAAATGGCATATCTATCCGGAACAGCGCAGCTTCAATATTACAAGGTGGGGATGGGCAGTAGTATCCTTGTCACAAAGCTGCACTCTACAATTGCCAATTGCCTGTCCAGCGCGGCAATTACGGGTAAAAATCTTCTTATCTTGAGGAGGCCTATGTTAAATAGTGGATTTTCTATGGCTGATATAACGATGAGATATAAAAAAACTATTCCTGTAGTATGAACGATTGCCTATAGATGATTGCAGAAAATTTTGTCTGATCTCGTATGCAGTCGATAACTCAATCAACAGATAATAATAATATCAATCACAGTGTTTTAATAGGTATAAAGAAGTATAAGGCTATTTAAATTAAAAGATATAAATTGCTCAACTTCTAATCTCAATTCAAATCAAACCAAACCAAATGTTTCGATGTTTGAACAGTAGCCAGTTATATTATCTTTATTTTAACCATGGTATTACTGATCTCTCATCAAATGGACGAGCGGTTTGAGATCCCATTAGGATAATGGTCGGCTGTAGTTGACTAATGGGCGCATGTGTTCAGAGCTCTTTCATTCACTCATTCGCATTCCATTCAACCATTCACTCGCCTATGCTTTGTAAGTTCAGTGCGCGATTAAAATAGATCGTAACTGTACAACACTAGTTGACGTTTATTCTCTGTTATGGTATTTTGGTTAGCTTACAGTTTTGTGGGATGAACTCACTCTTTGTGTATCGTGGTATAACTAGATTCAAAATAGGTATTAACTTGAGTGATACTACAAGCCTGATTGGTGTTGTTTTTGCCATTTATTTAATTTAATCTCACTTTACATCAAGTAAATACTTATATTGTTTCTAGTTCTCATTATATTCCATGACATACTTATAACTAACTAGCTATGCCCGCGACTTCGTCCGCGTGGAATAGTTTTTTTGGGTACCATTCCTCTTTGCCTTAACTTATATAAACTTTAAATGTCATGTTTATTAATATTGAATCAATGGCCTGCAAAATAATTTTCAAGTATCTAGCTCTAAAAATAGCAATACTTTCATACAACTTTTCATCACCCCTTTTGACCCCTTACAACCCTTGGTTCGAATAAAAATATAACCTATGTCCTTTCTCAGGTTCTAGAAATTGTCTGTGTCAAATTTCTTCAAAATCGGTTGAGAGTTTTAAGCAGAAAAGCGTAACAGACAGACAGATAGACAGAGTTACTTTCACATTTGTTATGTATAGATATATATTATATACACAAGGGTATAAGTCAAGTAATACAATTTTGATTTTACACATTCATGACTTAATGATCGCGAAATTCTATAGATTTATAATTTATAATAAATCAAACATAATTAAATAAACAGAACTATTGGATCAGTTAGACATCAGTTGAAACCATTGCCACCAACTATCAAATTAGATCCACAAACGGCCTCAGCTTGCCACGATACCAAGTTACTGACTACAGCAATACGGAAACAAATCTGTGTCGTACCATACACGGATTAGAATCGATTATGCTTTGCATTTCTGTACTCGAATCGGCCGTAAATTTAAAGAGCCACTTGCCTTTTCAAAACCGAATCGGAATGCCGGGAGTGGCGTTCAAATTTAGAAATCGCTTGGACGCTAAAATATGGCGGCGCCAGAACCGTGCCCTGTGGAACCCCTTCCCCTCATAGCCTTAGAGTCCAAAATGAAAACGTTATCTTTCACTTTACTGATCTTATGTATTTTTTTAGTTTTGCTGCACGGCTTTTTGCAGAGTCGAGCTGTGCTTTAGTGCTTTCGTGCATCTAAGCTAATATTTGGATTTTACATTTTGTGGATACATTTGGCCGACGGACGATATTCCGAGTTATCGACTTACTATTGGCACATCGATTTGAGACTCACGTTGCGTTTTCATTGTCTAACTTTAAACGGAAGTAGGAGTTATACAATTTTGAAGCCTCGTTCCAGCGATTGCACGAAGTTCATCATACAGATTGGTATGGATTTGGTATAAAAGATGTCTGTCCTAATTGTATTATCATGCATACATTGACTTGACTCGGTGATAAGTCGATATAATGGCTTGTGCGGACATCAGACAACAGGGTCATCAAAATATAATATTTAAACACATATTTTGAACACCTAGACACAGATCAAATAAAAATATCATTACTTGATGTTTGTTCCGGGTGAGGATCGAATCCTTGGCACATGAATTTGAATCACTACCGAGCGTCAACAATCCCATCAGAATAGTATTTGTTTCAATCACATAAATTAAGAGTTGTAATAGAAAATATATAAATCTGAAAATATAAGAGACTAACATGTTGCAGATTTTATATAATATGCTACCTAGGGATCCTTGGCGTGTATTTAAACTAAAAAAAATAGTTTAATTTGTTTCAATAAGTTTATGTATTAAAAAAGGTTTTAAAATCACGTTTTGATTTGGCAAATCAAAACGTGATTTTAAAACTGTGATTTTTTTAACATATCAAGATAAATTATTTTAATTATAAACTTACCAAAAATGTTTAATTTTTCGGTGACCAGGGATGAAAATAAAAAGCACAGCTTACCTGTAATAAAAAGACAAAATTATTTTATTGCTTCATAAATACTCTATGTATATATACTAAGTACTAATATACTAAGTATGTTTTAGCAAGAAATCGAGTGTATGTCATTCATAGTTCTGTACACTCTTCTTTGAGTGTGCTTATTTCGATCTTGATTATTTATTTGTCGTAAGTAGTAAATAAGTTTTGCGTAATTTAATTTTTGTTCAAAACACGCACGGTTTAAAATCAATATTTTTTTTGACATTGTAAATATTTACCGTCACATTATACCAATCTGAGTTTTAAGCCTCTGTATAATCAGGTTGAGGTTGTTTTTGAATTTATCATCAGGAAGATTAGGATAAGTAATTGACGCTCCATCGAGCACGTACATTAATATAAGAATTATAATTATAACTTTACTGCCTTACCATACTAAAAATATTAACTGCAGAATAGGATATAAATAGTAATCATCAATCAATTATACTACATTTATTTTATAACCAACAGTTTCATATTCAAAAAAGAACTCGGCACAAAACAAATTACTTACACCCATAAAAATCCCCATGATTTTGATATCACTAGCAACAATGTCGTCATTATGAGTAATTTCATCCTCGTCCTCGTGTTATGTCTGTCATAAGTCCCCGTAACGTCTTGCCACCTTTTATTATACAAGTAATGTCTTTATTAAGTCCGAAACATTCGTCTTATATGATATCTTATCGCTTGCCCCCGTTTTCTTCCTCTCCTGCGACTTAATCTACAATACCGCTACCATTTTCCTTATTCCTACGATCGTTTCTAACAACGCGAACATGCATTGCTGCTTTTACTCCACCGTTGTTATTTCGCTGCTATCAAGAGAAGCAATGAATTTAATCTTTAGAGATGTTGAGGGTTACTGTGCGGTGGACGGTTGGCAAACATTATTACAGTTCAGAGTCGCATTGTTTTAAGTTAACACATCCTTTGAGAAGAAATCTTTTAGCTTTAGATTTATTTTCTCTTTAAACCTTTTTATTGAGCCAATGACGAACGAAGTTAAAGTGAGTTAGTTAAACAAATTGAATAGAGAACATTAATGAGCGCAGAATGTATGCTTAAATTATTTTTATCTACTATTGTATTTAAGATATATTGCGTGCACACATTGTGATAGCTCACTACCGACCGTGAAATTGCCTTGGTTGAAAATATTACATAACGACAAAATTTAAAAGAGTTTGCAATACCTAGAAACTCATTCCTTACTATAAGAGTGTAGAAAATAAGAGGTAATCTTCTTGTTACGTGACATTTTAAGAGCATCGTGGTCTTTCACTCTGGATTAGGAATATTGTACATTAAATTTCCAGCCAAGGCCTACTAAAAATCCTAAATATAATTATATATTCCTTGGAGATGTCCTATCTTGTGTTATGAATTGTGTGTTATGAATCATTTGTTATCAAAGTTTGCTAGTGATTACCCGTGGATTTGCTCACGTGGGATTCCTTTCACATTTAAAAACCACGATAAAGAAATTATTTCATTAAACATCTTAGACTGAATTCGTTTGGCATCAGTGCCTTATTTCTGGTTAAAAATGATTGTTGAAAATATTTATTTATTGGTAAACCAGTAATTGTTACACTATGATAATATCTATACAAAAACTAGAACTTAAATAAGAAGTCTTACACTGCAAGCGATGTGCGTTCAGACGACATATAAATTTCTTATTATTCTTATTTTAAAATAATTTAATCTAAGTTTAATTTATGGATTTGGGGCTTAATTCTAAAATAGGTAATAGGTAGGTATAGGTAAATAAGCCAATATGATTATTATACCTATTGTGAAGTCTACTCAGCCTAGGAATTGGGGAATGGAAAAAATAAATTAAATCAAAAATATTGTTTCTACCAAAGTAAAGGTATGATTTAATACTAAGAAACATGACATTATTTGGGTGGAATGAAAACTAAATTAGGACAATCCTGTATTTCAGCACTCCAGGTCTCCCGCACGTGTTGACAGAAGATACATAAACAAAAACACGGAGAAAAATAAAAATATAAATAGAACAAAGTAATTGGTTTTCATGCTTGTGTGCGTATGGATTATGGATTATGCATATGGATTCTGTCTCGACATAATTTAACTTAAGTAGGTATTCCGTGATAAAACACTTTTAAAAGTCTTTGGATAAATATCTAATAAGGTGTTTAATTTATTATATATATATGGGGCTAGGAAGATTGTTTGACGTAACAAGACGGTATTGTGTGTATAGGCTTAAATATTTTAATTCCTAGACCGATATGCTGTAGCTAAGTATAGACTGAACCAAGGCGTAGAAGACGGTCTTTAAAAAAGCTTGTTGAGGTATGGTACCCAAAAAAACTATTCCAAGCGGTCGAAGTCGGGGGCACAGTTAGTATATAATAGATACAAATTATTTATGGTAATTTTACCCTTAATACACATATACCTGCTCTGTACCCTTCATTTCGATTTTCTGTTTATTACTTACAAAGTGCCACAATTGACTTAATAATTTTGTTGATTAACCGAAACAAAAAGATAAAACATTATTTAAGAACAAAAATGATTGATATGACATTTACCATAATTTAATATTAGATTTATCTTGTGTCGTATATAAAGTGTAGGCTTTTATTCAGTAGGAGTATGGTATACACGCATTCTATTATTTTGTTTATGGAAACACAAGCGTCGGCCTACTATTAACAGTTTGGTAGCGTGGTATCACCGAGTTCTCTTTAGGACTTAATTAGGCTTACTTTCACATAAAATTTATTAAGAAAAAACTAAATCATATGTAGTAACATAGGATTTAGTTTTTTATTTATCTATAAACTACATAATCTATTGGTAAAAGTCGAAGAAAATATGTTTTATTTTTAATTTTCATGAATACAAACTATATTAATAAGAAACAGGTCGTAGAATAATCTAGTTGAAAAACTATGATATCAGTATAAATAAAAATCATCTATATATTCATACACTAAAAGACAGATAAGAAAGTGGAAATTCTACACATAATTGCCGCGTATTGGAAATCGCAAAACGCGGCTTTTGCGACGGGTATGCTGCTGCCCATCTCCGCCCTGTGCATTTGAGCTGCTCTGTTCCGGATGTACAGCCTGTCAGTTCTGGTACCTTAGTCACCTCTTACGACACCTGGTGCAGTGGGAGTTACTATTCTATTCTGTCGATACCTCACACGTCTTTATCAATGTGTAACTGTTTACAGTAGGTTTCGCAATTGAATGCTTTACTAAATAATTTCAATATAAAAAAATAAATTGTCTGGAATTGCTGTTTTACCTAATAATTGAATTTAGAATGATGGCGCAGATGGTAGTTATCCTATCTTGTGTGCCAAGGGTCGTGGATTCGATTCCTAGCCAGAGCAAATATTTATATGAAAATATTAGTAATTGTTCTGTATCTGGGGGTTAAATATATGTATTTAAGTAGTATATTCGTGATTGCTCTGTTCTCTTGCGTTCGTAACACAAGTGCTTTTAGTGAGTTACCACGAGGTCTGGTTAATGTTGTGTCAGATGTGGGAAAATTATTATTATTCAAATAGTTTATAGGTTAAAGACACAAAAATGGATTGAAACTCCCTCAGTGACGGGATAGCCGGGTTTAAATTGGAATATGAATCCAGATAGAGTCTCTACGTGGACACGTATTAGTTGGTTTATATTTTGTAGTAAAGTGTTACAAGTGTTAACTGCAGTACATTATTTTACACATAGCTTAGTTGCCAGGCAAGAGGTCGTGCTTACATCGTAAATTGCATTGGACGCCGCGTACAACTATCTGACGGACTGCGAACGGGCTATGGTCACCTGCAACTACTAAGACTATCTGGAACAGACCTCTTATAATTTAAACATTTACCTTAATTTTTTTTAATTCCATAAAGGTGGCAAGCTAAACAGCTTGCTTGGTGGTAGATATCAACCGAAACTTTAGAACTGATAACAGGGCGAGGGCCGGCAGATGCATTTCCATTGCAAAACTACGCTTTGCGATAGCGATGGTGGCTATCAAGCCCAACACAGCTATAGCAAAAAGGTGGCAAAGTGTGCAGCTGGCTTGATGGTAGGTGTTAACTAAATCTTAAGGTCTAATATAACAGGGCGAAGGCCGGCAGACACGTTTCCATTGCAAAACTACGCTTTACGATAGCGATGGTGGCTCTCAAGCCTAATACAACTATAGCATAAAGGTGGCAAAGTGTGCAGCTGGCTTGATGGTAGGTATTAACCAAATCTTAAAATAACAGAGTCTAATATAACAGGGTTAAGGCCAGCAGACGCATTTCCATTGCAAAACTACGCTTTGCGATAGCCATGGTGGCTATGGCATTTCCCCCTTCTTGGTAAGACCTACGCTCTAAGTGGATATTATAATGCTTAACGTAGATATGAACGATAATGATGATAGATTATGCATTGAAGATATTTTCCTGAGTATTTTCAGGCATCAGAATTTCTAAATTTATTTAAACGAAACTTATCTGTTCAATTAATGATGTCAGATTATTTTAGAATGTTTCAGGAAGATAGTCAGGGTTTTGTTCACTAATAGATGGTTCAAGAAGTACAACTACTTTATAATACATTCTTTTATATATATATATATATTGTCTGAACCACTATATATATCTTTTTCTGTTTCGTGTAATGGTTGACTGGGAGATAATGCCAACTGGCATTAAGTCCGCCATTTGTACATTTTGTAATATTGTGTGCAAAACAGTTCAAGAAATAAATACTTCACATCATGCCATACGAGAATATGGTTCTCCACATTCTGCGATCTTGGCATACATCTCTCGTTTCCTTCACTCACATAGTCCTTTCATACACGATTTTTTACTCTGATCTGGCCCATTTTTAGTACCTCTTCAGCTTGGTTGAAATATATTCGCCGAGGTCGTTTTATACTCATTAAAATTCACTTCTGCTCTATATTTGTGCAGTCATTCTACTTGCGTCAATCCTTTCTACTTGCTACAAACCATCTAAACTTACCTGTCTCTATCATTGTCACAACATCTTATATATTTACCTATATATTTAATAAATCCATTTTAGAAACACAACAAAGTATTGCCCCGGTTAATATACATAGTGAAACTACATAGCATCGAGCTTAGTCAAAGTTCAAAAGTTGAACGAGAAATTTAGACCTAGTTGCCACATATTAATATATTCTTAAATATAAATATAGAACATATTGCCATGTGGTGCAAGAAGAGTTGTACCGGTTGTCGTAAGGTAGACAAAAGTAAATATTCCCCCTTTCTTGGGGAGGCATACGTTCAGCGGTGGACTTCAATTACATATACTCGAGGGTTTATTCTGAAGTACCACCTCTATCATTCATACTTCCAAGCCCACAAGAACAAAGCACAAACGTTTCGAACGCATAAATCGCTCGCTAGCCCGCGGCCCGGGCATCGAACCTGCGCCCTCCGATTGACGTGCCGGATTTATCCTTATGACCTCTGCGCCGTGGGTGCGCCGACGAGCGGTGTAGTAATTAATTTTAAACGGTGTAAGAATAAAATGGGTGCGGTACCGGAAGTTATACTAACATGCAGTTAGTAACTATTAGGAAAATAGGTAAATATTATATAATAAAATATCACTTTGAACCTGATGGGTAACTTTGGTTACTTATATATGTTCAGGTAAACTGAATATATTTCAAGAAAGAGGCCAATCACTAAATCCATTTTCAGCTGCGGCTGTTATGATGCAATATTTTTTGTTTTCGACATATTTAAGACTATTTAGATTATTCTACTGTTTATTGTAGCTTACTCCATAATTCATCTCTATGTGCTCGTGTTATTCCTACTATATAATATTATAAATGCGAAAGTAACTCTGTCTGTCTGTTACGCTTTTCCGCTTAAACCTCTCAAGAGATTTTGATGAAATTTGGCACAGACAATCTTTAGACCCTGAGAAAGGACATAGACTATTTTTTATTCGAAAAATGGGTTGTGAGGGGTTGAAAGGGGGGAAGAAAAGTTGTACTGAAGTATCGCTATTTTTGGAGCTAGAAACTTTAAGCTTATTTTTTAAGCCATTGATTCGATATAAATAAACATGCCATTCAAAGTTTATATAAGTTAACATAAAGAGATATGGTACCCAAAACAACTATTCCACGCAGACGAAGTCGCGGGCACAGCTAGTGTAACAATATGTGTCATATGCCACTTCAGTTCAATATTAGATTTTACAAACGTACCACCCCGGCTTTGCATGTGCACATGTGAGGATAAAAATGGTTAATATGAGTTATTCTTAATACATGGACATACATTACCGCTGATTTTTTTATGGTTTACAATAATGTAGTCATTTAATATTAGATTTATCTCGTCAGGTCATGTTTGCAATTAAATAAAAAAATATGTTTATTTAGGACTTCACATTACAAAAATTATAAATTTGCCAGCGTTGCTCTACTTTTTTATGCATTTAAAATACAATTAAACCTTCCTCTTGGATCTCTTTGTTTAAAATCACATCAAAATCCGTTCATAGAGACAGACAGATAGCGAAAAACCCCGTACCTAGAAAAAAGTTCGCCTAATGTGAAAGCTTTCTCTCTTGATCTTGACTCTAACACTCAGTTTATTTACTAATTGCATAAAAACGTTAAATCTTTTTTTTACAATGTATTTCGTATAAACCTGATGGGGAAAATAATATACTTAACATAATAAGAATAGTCTAATTCAGTTCAACTATGTACATAAAAATAAATTGAAATATTACTTCATACAATTATAGTTCACGTTGTTTGTCCGATATAAAACTAAACAAAAAAAAACGATTTAAACATTTTTTAATGCATGTGTTAGAATTTGATCAATATTTTTTAGTGATAAACATATAAGAAGTTGAAGGGAGGGCAGGGTAGATTTAATACCTCTCCATGTAATAACATGTCGCAAGAGGTGACTGTGGTAACTGAACCAACAGCTGTCATAAAAAAGCCACTCATAATGAAATAGCTGAAATGCAGCTAGGCGGAAATGGGCAGCAGCAACCTCATCATGAAGTTACGTTCTGCGATTATCAACACGTTTGCCCAGCTCGGCAGTTATAGGCAGATCCCTTTTTTGATGGGGAGGCTTTGGTCCAGCAGTGGGCGTTTTAAAGGCATACTTTATGAAGCATATAAGCTAAGACAGGACAACGTTATTTTAACAGCAAAACACAGCGTTTAATTAGAATTAAGAAAGAAGTTCCACGTTTCATTAATAAAACCATACTCGTCGTAAAACGTTCACTGCTAGAAGTAGGTTTAATCCCGCCGATTGAATGGGGCATTTGGCATATGCTGCAATTCGACTCAAATCGTCTGTAAATCTAGAGAAGGAACGACTTACGATGAGTTTGACGGCAAGTGATTCTCCATTTAAGGACAAAACGTAGTGTGACTTGTCGGCCTACCCGACCTAGAAATATTTAAATGATAAATATTTCTTTTTGTTCTGTATCTGGGTGTTTAAGTATTATATTTCTAATTTCTCTGTTTTCTGATATTCATAACACAAGCACGTTAAGCTACTTATACCGGACTTACATCAACGTATGAGATGTCGCGTTAATTAATTAATTTATTTTATCAGCTTCAATTTGCTTGTCTAAGTCAATAACGTCGGATCTTTTCTTACTTGATTAAGTCATTAACAGGCACACTAGTAGCTGTTCTATTAATTATTTTACTTAAAAAAAATCTGTATTTTGTTGATGTTCAGAGTTGTTCAGATACAGTCATCTGAAAAGTTTTATAGTATATTGAAACTCATACAGTAGGCAGTGTCTACGGATCTCCATTTGCTCTCTCATCTGCCATCTTGGCATACCTCCCTCGCTTCATTTACTCGCATTAGTTTTTCACACACTCTTGTTTATTCTTAAAACTACTGACTGGCACTCCTTTAATACTTCTTCTAACTGGTTAAATAAGTATATTCGCCTAAATGGCTCTGAACCAACTCTCCCATTTGATTCCGCTCTATTAATTTGTACAGTTATTCTACTTTCATCTTCTACATATTTAAACCACTCAACATTCCTTTTTACACTACACTATTATTTAATCTATCTCTCTTAAACTTTACAAGTCACTTATACATTAAATAAGCAACAAAGCATTAAAATAACTAGCAAAAATATATAAAACTGCCCTTATAATTTGTGGACTAGACTCAATCATGGAGTGTTTCCTTTTTTTGGTATGAAGCCAACCACACCTGGAGGAATTTTTCCAGCTCCAATTAAAATTCTTCGCAGCCATAGCTTACACAAAACTCAGCACTCCAAAAAATACATTTCCAGACCAAATATTTACAATCTAATTTGAGCCAATTTCTAAACTGAAAGAGTACACTATAAACGTATTAGGGAACATTCTAGCTGCTACCAAATACAGTGGCTAACAGAACCAAAACTAACTTTTGAGATTAGCTACACGTGATTCTAGACTTTATTCTTATAACAACAAGAGCCACGGTGTTTTAGTGAGTGTTGCCACGTGTGCTCCCGTTTGCAACGCCCCAGGGCCCTATTTTCGGCGATTTAAAAATTTATCAAATGCGGCGGCAAAGAAAATATAGAGGGTCTAGTGTAAGGGACAGACATCTTTAAACTCATATTTTATTGTCTCAGTATAATAGAGGAGTAAGTGATACGAAGCGATAGAGGAACTGTTATCATTTGCAATTTATAAGAGAGTATTCTGTTAAATTTTTTCGTTTTTTCTCAGTTCTGCACACGAAAATGTGATTAATTTTTTGTACCAAATATAAAATATTGACTACAATCGGTTAATTAATCAGGTACGATGATTCAATGGTGTTTAAGTCATATTTTCTAAGAGATAATATGAATTGTAGATTTGGTTCTCACCCAGAAGAACAAATATTTATGTGATAATTTTTTTTAATTTATGTTCGTTCTATGTCAAGATGTTATATGTACGTGTATAGATATTATATTTGTGATTCCGTAGAGTGTGTGCTACAAATACTTTAGACATTTTTATTTAGCCATTTTTGGATTAATCTTTTCGTTTTTATGACTTACAATATTGAGTTATCGTATTATATATTATGATTATAAGAAACATATAAATAAATTTCATTATAATTTTAAGTTTCCCTATTTGCAAGCATTTTTGAATTTATAATAATTATTATTGTAGTCTTATTTTTTTCAATAATTCCTAATGGTAAATTTTCTGACCAAGGTGATATCTAGTAATCTATTCTATCTATTTTTTACTAAGCTTAGCGTAGAACATCACCATCAAGGTGATCAAACAATCTGTTTCAAAATGTAGGATTGCGCTGAATGCAGGCCGCATACGATTCAAACAGAATCACTAGGCGTGGCTGATGTCTAACAATGGACATCATATCTTATTTTTTTATATCAGACCGCGGCACCCTGCTAGTTTATGAATAAAATACAGGAGCCTATCTCCAAAACTATAGTTCTAAGTATATCTATAGATTAGTCTATAAAAACACTCCTGTTTTGGCCGGTCAAGATTTAGGGGTTTTCAAGTGGCCGCATAATAGACGTATATCGCATCGCGGTCCAATTTATTGACTATATTTCTTTTGTTTCAACGATTTATAGGCGCAGGTATTCAGTGGGCCGGCTTTTAGTGCTTTTAAGGCGAGATTACTTTTTTATGGCACTAATGGTTTGTCAGGTTTCGGTGCTGGTGTAATATTGAAATTTTGTTTCATTTTTTTCCATTTCATTTAAATGGATCACGTACGATTAATACATTTAACAAAACTAAGTTTAGAACTTAATATTCCGTCTAAATGTTTATATGCACAGGCCAAGAAAGAAATTTATATCAAATCGTAATTGAGTGACATATCAACGCAGAGCCGGAAATATAAGAGTAATATACCCTAATTATTTTTACAAAAGCTTCTCTTATATATAACGTAGAGGAGCACTGGGAAAAGGTTTTTAAAAATGTTTCCACTAAGGGGTAAGACGGGGGTTAAAAGTCAGTATGAAAGTTTGCTGTTTCTGATATTAATTGAATGAAATTCAGTATAAACGTTCTTCATTGAATGTCGTGAAATACGAGTAAAATATTTTTTTTCGATAATCATCCCTTAATAAGGTAAATGGGGGTGAAAAATTAATATGAAAATAATACAATTTAACGAGGGTAAAACAGCGGGGCACTGCTAGTACTCATAAAATATAACAAAAATATTTGTTATATATTAAGTACCCGAAACGTCAAGCAAAAAATGTACACACTTAAACAATCCGTTTTAAAGCCGTTGAAACGTAGGTAGTTTTAATTATATTGCTATATTGGAAGGGCGGGGATCGGCAGTGTGGGCTGGATACGCCGTCATCTATCCGTTACAGTACGATAAACAACAGATCAACCTACCCAAATTTTTATGTCAATTTCATCAAACCAGCCATTGGAAGTCCACTGCTGGACATAAGCTTCTCTAAGAAAAGGGGGTTTTTGCCCATAATTGCCACTCTGGGCAAGTGTGTTGGCAATCGCAGAGCGCAGATATTGCGACGGGGAAGCTGCTGCCCATCCCCTGTGCATTTGAACTGCAATATTGCGGATGGATATACCGCCATCTGTCGGTTCCGGTACCTTAGTCGCCTTCTGCGACACATGCTGCAGTGGAAAGTATTATTTTATTCTGCCGGTACCTCACGGCACTTGTCAATGTCGATGTATCACTTTTATATATTAATGTCCCGTTTGGATAGATTTGGGTAGATGAATCTGTTACTGTGTGTACCTCGTACAGGTACTTGCCGGGTACCTTAATTTACACATAATTAAAGCTTATCGCTTTTTATTGAGAGGCGGTCCCAATAGCGCAGATAGTAGTTACCCTATCTTATATACCAAAGGGGGGTTTGATACCCATCCAAAATAAATATTTATATGATGATATTTGTGTTTGTTCTGTGACTGGGAGTTAAAAATATGTATTTAAGTATTTTATTTGTAATTCCTCTATTTTCTGATGTTCGTTACACAAATGGTTTAAGCAATTTACCACAGAGTCAGGTCAATGTATGAAATGTGTGAATTTACCATTGTACCTTTTTTTATTCAATATTATATCGAATAGCAATACCCCTGTGGCAATTATGGGCAAATTCCCCGTTTCTTAGGGAGGCCTATATTGAGCAGTGGACTAACAAAAGGCTTTAATGATGATGAGGAATACTTATCGCAATTATATTGATTTACTGCTTCAACCACTAGCTTTACGGAAAGGGTTTGTTGGCGTCGACACCGGTAGGGGTTTTATTAAAGCCAACTGCTACATAAATGGTTTTGGTGAACCTTTATCACAACTCGTTTTCCAGCAGTTTCCTTTCTGGTGGGTCGCGTAATGAACCTACAGTAAACTTAGTTTTAAGACTCGTCTGGTGCCGGAAAACTAGTTTAAGGTTGACCTAATGAAACTATCTTTGTGTTACTTTTTTGATCTCTTGGGTCATCAGGGTCGTATGTATTAACTATAAATATGCATATAATCAGTTACTAATTGGAAATATTAATATTATTATTATAACTTTTTTATTACTATTTTATTGACTGATTGATTTAAAACTGCTTTGAATGTGTCTACTTGACTATAGTATATTTCACTTTGGTCTTTGATATTATCCGATTAATATACTGTAGACGTACCTGAAATTCTGCTTATTTTTCAAAATAAACAGCTTTTCTCTAATTAAATAAGAAAATATATACTTAGATATAAGAGGAAAGTATTTATACAATTGTATGTTTGTCTTTTTATCCGTCTGTTGAATATATCTAAATGATAACTGAAACGGCTGAACTGGTAATTTGAATCGATTATAACGTGTTTCTTATTATATACCATTTTTATTATTTCCTGTTCACACAGGAAATGTAACTGCACGAGTGGACTCGCGAAGCGCTGCTAGTAAATAGGTGAAGTTAAGTTAAGCCGTGAGGTATCGGCAGTAGTATATAGTATTAGTATAGTACCTCGTCCCCATGTATCAGGAGTGGTGACCAAATGGCACAAAGCGGGGATGGGCAGCAACATACCTGTCGTGAAAGTTACTCTCTGCAATTGCCAACCCGGCGCGGTATTATGGGTAAACTTCTCCCTTTCTTTCTTCTATGTTTAGCAGTGGACTTCTAATGGCTGATGTGATGATGATCAATACAAATAAACAAGGGCGAAAGTACTTTTTCAACCCACCAAGGAACACTTACTGACCAATCGGTAACATTTTAAATGACATTTAAACTTGGAATACCTACCGCAGGCACAGTTTACAAACACGTTAATATAATGATGCGCGGTAGTTGTGTGTGTAAAAACACGCATTTTTTTCATTAAAAAGCGATTTAGCAGAGTCCTTACGAGAGTTGTTGGAATAATTTGTCTTGAGATGTGTCTCGTCGCTGCCACATGTGTGTTGTAGGTTTTGACTCGAGTGTATAAATACTTAAGTGTTGTTTAGAGTATAATAATTTTGTTATCTTACCAAGCAATTTATGTCACAAAACAGAATACATTTTATTTGGCATTCAAGTCTAGTTTCTGGTTGAAAAAGGATTGTATATATATGAATCAGTCAAGGTAATCTGATTTTTAGTATAACTCTGATTTCTTTATTAGACCAGGTTGACAAACAAACATGCAAGCACACAGTCTGCGATATGAGCATTACCGAGGCCTATAGACGCTTGAATTATTACAAGGATATTACCAGCGCCAACATTGTGATTTAAAGACATGAAGTCACATCAACTAGTAATTTCACTGCCTTTCTCACCCTTCAAGCTAGGACACAGCAGTTTGAACTGCTATTAGTGGGAGAAAAACAAGAGAGTGAGGTACCATTGCAGACGATCTTCGTATCAGGTCTACTTTCCTGTTCTTTTCCTGTACCCTTTAAATTCAAAATTGGTAGAGAAAGTTTATTTGTACGATTGTGAAATTAGATTTTAGTGTCTAGTATCTATTTTTTAATTTAAAATTATAATATTTTTTCCTCAAATATAAATACATCAGAATCGAATACTAGTGAAAGCAAATTTTAACGCTATTGAATCCATATGTATCTCTTGACAAATAGCTTAAAGCGCCTACGTCATGACTACGAAAACACAGGTTGTACAAATATACTTAAATACAAATATTTAATACCTAGAAACAGAACAGTTTGATGAATCGGAGATTGAACTTAGGATAGCCGGCTTGCAAGATACCTAATACTTCGTATCGGTCCGATGTATTAGTATTTTTTTTTTATAAATCAGACTTAACCATTTGTCACTTGAACTATCACAGCTATCTGTCCCACAGGGCTGTACAAACATTTATTCAAAGTTAATCTCTTTTCCAAGGGTTAGTGAGGCACTATTAGAAAGCGTCTTGTTATGTTTAATAACACCCGCCATATTTACCGAAGGATTGTAATGGCCCCATCAAATTAGTAAAAATCTTGTTTAATTAGGGATGAATTATTGTGACAGCTTGAGTTATGTTGTTTGGGAATGCGCAGACGTTTCTGCTTTTTTATTAAGTGTCTTTACTTGCATTCTAATCCTCAAATAACATACAAGCTTTGCATACACGACTCCGCTCGCTATAATTATAATAATAAATTATTGTTATGCCGGTACCTCACGGCTCATTTATGAGGTATACCTTATATAAAATATTTAAACCTATTGCTTCAGGACATAAGGTCTGCTATTAAGACGCGGTCCGTATATTATAGTATATAGTATATATTCCGTAAGATTTATTTGTAAACAATAGTGCATTTCGCGTGAATTGATAATTATTTTCGAGCTTACGTTGTCCCGATTTCTCTATGCATATGTCACAGTTAAAACTAGATTTTAGATAAATCCCGATTTTCCTAGTTAGAACTAATTTTAATGTAAACCTTTGTTAATACTAGATTTACCTAATGCACAAATCGAATATCAGTTACAAAATAATATGTGTAGGGCCAACTTAAACGAAATGGTGGTTAGGTTAAGTTAGAAAATAATATATTAACAGTCAAAATATTACAACAGTATTGTTTAATAGGAACTAGTTTTAACTGATATTCGATTGAGCATTGGTTGATTCTGGTTATAACAAAGGCATATCTTAAAAAATAGTTCTAACTAGAAAAAAAATATGTTTTTCTTATGTTTTCTTTTTCTAAATTTCCTCAAAATATTCTTAATTATTATGTAAGTTTTTTTAATTCCCGACCATTTATAGCGGATGCATTTACTATTGTATCTATAAAAAAAAGGAAAAGTTGACTGACTGACCAACCAACTGACTGACATATCAACGCCAGACCTATATGAAAGATAACTATATGTGTTAGAAACTGTAACTTAAGGGATCACTAAGAAAGGATTTTTTAAAACTTACCCCTTAAAGGGGTAAAACTAGGGCGAAAAGTTACTATTAAACTTTGCCGCTTTGAAAGTTTTTGAATAAAATTCAGTTTACATTCTCACAACCATCTCATGCAATAGTAAACTTTGTAATAAGTCGCTTGATACTATATTATTCTAATTTTAATACATATTCTTGACACCCAGACACAGAACAAACTCAAATATCATCGGTGTATTATTAATATGAATGTTATTCTACTTAACGCGAGTTATTATATAATAAAAATCTTTTCTTGGTAATAATAAAACAACAAAAAAGAATTATTAAAATCAACTCAAAGGGAAATATCGATTCTTTATATAGATTGCTACAGTGGTAAATAAATCAGGTGGCTGATAAAGTGCAGTAATACATAATCCGTAGTTGACACTATCAGTTGTAAATTATTGAGAGCTATCATGAATATTTACAATACTCTGCGGTTCCCTAAACTGTTGGATAAAATTCTTTGTGAATACAAATAAACATTAAATATTGTTTATCCACTGGTTATTGCGTTCACTGACGAGTCCGTTGGCGCATTCTGCTGTACCTCAGGGGTATTGGGTTCGATGCTCATCCAAGACAACCATGCGTAATCAGACGTTATGTAATTAGAAATATTATATTTGTAATTCCTTTGTTGTCTGATCTGTAATACATCTACTACTGAATCGAGTTAATGTATGATTTTTTTTATTTATTTAAGATAATATTTACTTAAAATATATATGTTTGTATCAAGCTTCATGCTGGATCCGAACCTGCATCTTTTCCATGTTGGGGAACTGCACTAACGTTATGTTATTGACAACTAAGTAGACACGTCGATGTTTCCTAGTGTTCTCTTTATGCTGAAAATTCACCGCCATCTCTTCGATGTCGTACATAGGTAATTACAAATAACATTATAATACTAAACTTTTACAAGTTTCATGTAATCGATTAAGGAGGGAAATATTATTAGTATTTAATTTAATTTTTAAATTTATAGTGCACATAGAACTGTCCTATCACATTGTCATCGTTTATTTCTATCCAAAGGTTGCAAGAGATCGCACTGAGCGATAATACCGCCATTTGTATTATAAATTATGTGCACAATAAAAAGTATATTGCTATTATATTAATCCTTATTATATTTTTGCATTTTTAATGCATTAATCTCTTACATATTTATTTGTGTTGTACTCACAGTCATTATCACGCAACCAGTATATTTTTTGCTGATTTATTACCATCAATCCCATGATCTCGTCTAATATATCTCGTCTAGTATAGTCTCGTCTAAAAGGAATAAAAGGTTCTATTCCAAAAACTGAAGCATCGGTCCGGCTATATCCAGATTTGTCCGGATAAGACTTTCTTCATTCCAAACTTCTTTTAAACGCAGATATGTAAATTCCAATAAACGTGGCTGTAAAAAGTACGGAACCAGCACACAGGGCCCCGCTCCCGCCTGCCGACCAATAAAGATTTACGCAACCGATACGTTGCGAACCCTTTCCAGCCGTTTTATGTCCCTAATTCTGTTATAGCGCTGTTAAGGTGGCCTTACACTTCCTTGCAGTACAATTCCTGGAATTTCAGGGTCGCAAAATACTGTACTCTTGTTAGTATCTATTGTTGTTTTAACACAGGTTATATAAGCATTTTGGAGATTGCAGTATTCCTAAAATATTGCTTTGCATGAAATAATTTGAGAAATAAGGTTTTTTGCATTTACTTCATGTAAAATAGATAATAAAGCCTTAAACAATACATTATGTGAATTTATTAAACTTGCTTTTACCAATTTTCACTTACGAGTTGTTGGAACTAATGATAAGAATCTTAGCAAGATTGCCGACCGCGACAATAATTGTCAAATCTCATCCTTACTTGGAGAGTTCTACTTCCAGCTGTTGGCGTTTTGCAGATGTGATGATGATGAAGACACAATTATAACATTTGTGTTGTTAATTATTTATTCAGTAGTAGTGTTGTAGGTCTACCTCAGAATTTTAACAGGTGAAATAGATCGCACACACTCATTGCGGTATTTCTGGGGTCAACTGGCAGAACAATCGATATGGCATTACACGAAATATCAACATTATTGGTACTATTTTTCTCTACCTCACGGTAGTAGATTAGAAATTAAAAAACAAAGACTAGAGCAGTATCCTCCTGTAACAGGGGTCGTAAGAGGTGAATAAGGTACCAGAACTGGCACTTGGCGGTATATCCATCTGTAACATTACAGCTCAAATACACAGGACGGGGATGGGCAGCAGTATCCTGGTCGCGACAGCTGCACTCTGCGATTGCTAAGACGCTTGTCCAGCGCGGCAATTATGGGCGAGTTTCCCCATTCTTTATTTAGATGATTTAGATAATAATATTTGTGTTTGTTGTGTCTGGGTGTCAAAAATATGTTTTTAAGTAGTATATTTTTGATTCCTCTGTTGTTTGATGTCCGTAACACAAGTGCTTTAAGCGACTTATTAGTAAATCATGTCAATGTATGAGATGTTAGAGTTTATTTATATACTAAAGTCAACCTTTTTAATTATTCTCTTACGGCTTGTAATATGATACAAAAACACTTACAAACAAAATTAATTAACACATTTAAGAAAAATATGAATACAAAATACATTTCGTTCCGTACTAAAAGTTCATTGGTAAATTATGATCGTACAAAATTAAAAACAATTTTTTTGTTGATAACCCTCTTTATTTTATACTTCAAAAGACACATCTGCGTACTTACTTGAACTTATTTAACAAATATAAAACGGCGAGTGTAACGTGGCTTTAACAAGACAACACATCGCTCGAGCAACTCGATCTGGAAGACCTTTCTATATCAAATACCAATCGGAACTCCGGCACACTTGTCCGAACACTTGCAAACTTTTCGCTCGCTCTTATTCCGACCACTTAAGGTCGAAATTGATTGCCGGTCAGCTGCAAGATGGTATGTTGTTGAATAGTTTGTAGATGCGTTCAAAACTTTGATGGTTGGCTCCGCCATTTTTCCTCCCTTGAAGGCTCTGTATGTATGAGACGGGTGAAACACGCTTGTGTGTACAAGTTGAGATAGTATGAATAATGAATACGCAACTTCCTAAACATATACATTTTCTTATTTTTTAGAGCATGGCATAAGGGATTTTTTTGTTTGGAAAATATGAAAACGACTTTCCTTTACATACACATTGCTGAGTTCCCAAAAAAATTAATGACCCGCTTATGTATTTCAGAATATATGACTAAAGTAAATAGTTGACTTTGTGACCGCTTGCGTCCTTATCTACATAATATACGAGTATATAGCTTATGTGTTGTCTTATGTTATGTATAAGCGACAACAGCATAACTCATATGCAACAGGACGGCAGTATGCCCCTCTCGATATTATTGCCACCAAGTCTGCCCAGTGCGGCAATTATGGGCAAAATCTCACTTTTTTGGACATGCCTATGTCCGTTAGTGGGTGATTTATAGCAAGTCACTTCTAACGGACCAGATGGTGCAAAAGTTAGTTATCCTATCTTCAGTGCGAGAGGTCGTGGTTTCCACTCAGGACAATTATTATTATTATGAAATTTGTATTTAATCTGTGTGTGTGTATTAAAATTTTGTATTTACGTATTATATTTGTAAATTGTGTTAGTTGGTTAAGTTAACTATTGTATTAGAATGACTTACATTGATAATTAAATAGCTTTCAAAAATATCGCTAAAAATTGTAAATAAAAACCCACGTTCGAACAAAGTTGTTTTGTTTTACTAAAAACAAAAAGAAATAACAAGTTTAATTTGAATTTTCAGCCCAGCCGCATCCCTACTATTCACATCGTCAATTATTTTGAACGATGCAGACACAATTGCTCTCAATTGATCATTGTTATCGATTGTGCTTTGCATTTTTGCCGCCCCGGATATTACACATTAAGTTGGTTGTGTTTTTTATAGTTTACTCTTTGTGGAGTGTATGTTAAGCTATTGTGTACCAGCACAGTAGAATAGTGTCCCCTGCACCAGGTATTATAAGAGGTACTGAGGTACCAGGGCCAACAAATATAGGTACCCGAAACATTGTAGTCAAATGTAACAGCAAGGGGATGGGTACCAGCATTTCCGTCAAGATTGCCAGTACGACTGGCCAGTAATATAGGTATATCTTACTTTATTTGATCGTAGTTGATTGCGCTAACTGACTAAATCGTTTGATTACAAATATTATTTTACTATAAAGCTTAAAAAAATGTTTATTCCATTTCATTCATCCATTCCAAATGTTTATAGAACCATCTGTCTCACGATATCAGTATTTTTTTTATATCACCAATCAAACATACATTCCACGTGATAGTAAGCGTCACTGAAGCATATAGACGCTTGTCATATCAAAAGGATATCACTAATGCGTTACTAGCCTTGTGGCTTAAAAATATTATAGAACATTTATTGAAGATATTATAATTTCACTCCATTCAAACCGGATTACAGCAATGCTAACACTGCTATTTGGCGTTAGAAAATAGGTGAGAGTGAAGGAATCAATGCAGACCAGTTTTGTATGAGGTCTACCTCTTGTTTAAAATTACCGTTATACTTAGACATATAAGCCAAAGTTACTAACTTTGTACTTAAAAAAAAGCGCATGTGTTCAAGCGTTCTATACATTGCTAATAATTTTTCGGTTCCTTTTTAAGTTCGTTGTGTATACAAGTATTCAAAGTTACCCTTTGGGTTGTCAAAACCTCCACCAGATCGTCCATCCATCTGAGGAGGGGTCTTTACATCGAAGCAGACTATAATGTATATTAATTCAGAATTATCTATACATTCGCTTAACCGTTCTGGCGTGACTATCAAATATATACACAGAAATGGTTAATTTTTGTGTGTATATTCTAATACACAAAAAAAGCATTAAATAAATGGTCCAACTAATCAATCACCAAGGACCTACACCATAATAATCAGAGACACGCGATGTAATCAGCGCATCGGTCAACTCTCCATGCGTCATCTATCATGAGCAGATTCGATTACCCCGTAGATGTGAGATACTGTTAGTTATCTCACATATGGCTTATTGGCGACCACAGGCCTTCACCTGCGTATCCTTATCAATTACTGTATACAGACCGTGAGGTACCAGCGGAATAGAATAGTACCTCCCACTGCAACAGGTGTCGTAAGAGGTGACTAAGGTTCCAGAACCGACAGATGGCGGTATATCCATCCAAAACAGTGCAGCTCAAATGCACAGAGCAGGGATGGGTAGCAGCATCCTCACCGCGATAGCTGCGCTCTGCGATTGCCAACATGCTTGCCCAGCGCGGCAATTATGGGCAATATACCTCCATTCTTGAAGAGACTTATGTCCAGCGGTGGACTTCTAATGACTGGTCTGATGATGATATAGACAAACTGAGAGAGCTGTGGAAATTACTGGGTAATCTGACATAAATTCTTCAAGGCATAATGTTGGCAACGCCCTAATGATACACTTACTATCACAACAACAAGCATGCAGCCTGTAGACGCTCGTAATATCACAAGGGTATCATTCGCGCATTCACAACCTTCTGACCTTAAGATATTTTGTCTCATTACTCAGTAATTTCACTGCCTTTCAAACTAGAATACAATAATGCTATTTAATGGTAGAAATAGGTGAGAGCAGACAGAGAATGCAGACGACCCAATGGCCATATGAGGTCTATCTCATACGGTAACGGAATCCCAATAGAAAATTTGAGATTTCCATTTGTAGTTGTTGAGATTTGAGATGGGCGTTTGAATTACCTTTTGCTTTTATAAATTAAGAAGAAGAATCTTAACGATTTGTTTTCTGTTACTTATAGAATATGATGATAATAATTTCGCAATCTCGAGGTATAACTAAAATGTTAGTTTCAATCGACCTCAGAAAGGCAGTAAAATATCAATCATGTTATTGTAATTTTGGTAGTATCATTATAACTCCTGTACTTTTTCATACTAAAGAAAAAATACAATTTGTTATGACTTCTGTTTGCTGTTGGACGATGGCGTTCATTCTACTCCCATACTAATAAGTATAATATGCACGTTTTAAAATCTACAGTCTAATCCAGTTTATTGACGATAGCGCGCATTACTTTTGAAATAATATATCACGTTGTTAATTTGAAATGTTTTTAATGTTTTATAAATTTTTGACAAATACTGCTATTCTAAAATTATAGCTTTTTTATTGTAATTTTTTCAAATGACGGGCCCGTTAGTGTAAATGGTAGTTATCCTATCTTATGCACCAGGGGTTGTGGGTTCGATTCCCATCCAGAGCGAATATTTATATGCTTGTTCTATGTCTGGATATTAAATATATATATTAAAGTAGTATATTTGTGATTCCTCTGTTGTCTGGCGTCCGTAACACAAGTGCTTTAAGCGACTTACCACGGGGTTAGGTCATTGTATGAGATGTTGTGAGAACTTATTATTTATTTTATATTAAATTATTATTGTTAATAATATAATTACAATTTTATTTTTCGTATATTTGTGTAAAATATTGTGTCTTTTTAATGTAATTTTGTGCTTATCATATTGTAATGAATGGTTTGTTTTTTTTACACAGTGTATATTTTGCTAAAATAAATTGAATTGAATTGTAAATACAAAGCTGTAAAAATATCGAAAGTAACGCTTCCTCAAACTAATATTATTCACGGGATAATAATGACACCATATCATTAATGCTAATTTGGTGAATCCATTATTCATTAATTTACACTGAATTTTCCATTTAACCCGAAACTGTCATTATCTCCCGCTATGTTATAATAAAGCAACCTAATAATACAAAATGTTCGTAAATCGGTGAGCGAAATGTCCACACCGAGTTAACCCTTTGCGTCCCGCGCGACGGGTCTCGCTGCCGAGACGCGGGGGGGCCTGTAACGACCCGGATGGGTCAGAATTGATTGGTCGCCGACCACGGGGCCTATTGGTCCCGATTGGATTGAATATTGACGCGGCAGATGGCGGTACATTCGGCACATAATTAATTTCTCAATCGGTTGCGGGGGATCCTGATGACCTAATGCGGGACTTATTTACATATCGCCGGTTTCCGGGTTATTGCTTTGTTGGCGTACTTCCGTGTAAATACACAAACTGTTAATTCGTTATGTAGTTTATCTGTAATGTTGCTATTAAAATGCACATAAATGTAATAATAATAGATTCCTATAATCCAGAATCCATGAAATAGAGTAGAATATCTCCCCTTGTACCAAATTTAGAGGTGATTAAGATACTAGAGCCGACAGATGGCGGTATATCCATACGCAACCGTAGAGCTTAAATGGGCAGGACGGGAATAGGTAGGAATATATCCGTTGCGAACGTTACCCTCTTCGATTGCCCAACTCGGCAATTACGGGCCAAATTCCCGCTTTCTTGAGGAGGCCTATGTCCACCAGTGGACTCCTAATGGCTGATATACTTAAGTCTGGATGGCGCATTTGTTAGTGTTCATATTTTGCGCGTAAAGGTAATAGTTTCAATCCCCACCCAGGACAAACTTATATGTAATCAATATTTGTACTATATTTTAAAAGGTTAGGTCAAGAAAGTTTTATTAAAACTTTAAAAAAACGGTCTTTGTCTAAACAATTACCTTTACATTAGGTACAGCACATTTAATGTCAATACAATTGTCTGCATAGAGTGTGGTTACTTTTACAGATATTACTGGGGAATGTGACATAACATCTTAAAGTCACAAGATTTGCAACGCGCTAGTGATATTTCCGTGATATAATAAGCGTGTATTGGATTATTGTTTGTCAAACAGGTCTCAAAAAATCTTGTGTATCTTAAGCCTTATGTAATAAGCCAGTATACACTGTTTAGAATAAATGAAGCAACCTTATTCTAAGACTGTAATATGCAAATTTAGGTTTTTTTTTCCATTTCTAGACCTAAAACATAGTTATTGTTAAACGAAAATTCGCTTTTCAAAGGTTTCAATAACACTAACTCAACGGTACCTTTTTTTCTGGTGCCTAACATAATAAACTTGGCTCTAAGACCCGTCTGACTAAGATAAGGTAGGGTTTATTAGTTGACCTGTATATACGTAAGGTGCCTTTAGGAATCCTGTGCGGTCATCAAGGTCATCGGTATAATAAGTATTAGATTGCAAGGCTTTGTTTTCTATACTTCTATATTAATGATTTAAACACCTATTCTTATTTCTAACGCCACATAGCAGTGTTTGATTTGCTGTGCTTAAAGGATGAGAGAGGCAGTGAAATGATTGGGTAAAGTGACATAATATCTTAAAGTCACGAGGTCGGCAACGCGTTAGTGATATCCTTATGATATCATGATGACGCTTACTATCACGCGGACTGTAGGCTTGCTTGTCGACTTCTGGTCTAATAAGAAAAACCTTTGTTACATATACGTTAAAAATATATATATCGGGAGATAAGTACGTATATTGAATTTATATATATCGGAGAAATGCTCAAAGCTTTGAAACCAAACGCGAGTTATACACCAAAATTGCTGCACTAGATAAATGCACTGTTTGCTTTTCTCAAACATTTTCTCCCCTACAACCACCCATATATATATATGGATACGATTTTTCAAATTTGCAAGCGGTATTCGCACTTCAAATCGATGGGGTCCTAATCCCGTCATTAGTAGGGATTATTCCCGAGGTCACGGGTTCGATGCCATCTGACGCTATAGATTTAAGCTGGGCTGCTCTGGTATGTAAGCATGTACTATGTAAGTATATACTAGAAAAACTAAATAAACTAAATAATATATATATATGCAATATTAGCAGACATTTGCAGAGAGTCTATATTTACAATCTTTTATGTCTATGTTTAAAGCGTTTTAAGTTATGGTCCCTGATTGTATATATGACCATAATATGTATTTATAATGTTGTATTAATATATTAGAACAAACAACATAACAAAAACATATATAATACACTCATAAATAACATTGCAATGTTAATCTATATTTTTGACCAGAGAAAGCCTATGGAATATGTTGCATAAGCTTTAGTTAAATATATTTTCAAAAATATCTCTTAAAAAAACTATAACTGTATAAAAAATAGCCTCGAGGTACTGGCAGAGTAGAATAGTATTTATACCAAGTGTCGTAAGAGGCAGCTGATGGCGGTATATCCATCCGGAAAAGTGTAGCTCCAATGCACAGGACGGGGATGGGCAGCAGCATCCCCGTCGCAAAAGCTGTGATCTGCGATTGCCAATACGCTTGCCCAGCGGTAATTACGGGTAAAATTCTCCATTTCTTGAAGAGGCCTATGTCTAGCAGTGGACTTCCAAAGGCTGATATGTCTATATCTTCGAGAAGGGAATGATTACATGTCTAAAACCTTTTTGAAGTAGTTTAATTAAATTACGTATGTTCATTTAATACGAGGTAGACCTTGTATAAAGTTCGTCTAAATTCACTTTTAATGACAATAGCAGTGTTTGTATTGCTATGTTTCGGTTAAGAGAGTGGAAATGGCAGAGAGATAACATTATTATGTTACATTACCTAGTAATTTCACTGCCTTTCTCACCCTATTAACCGAAACACAGCAATGCAAACACCGCACTGCAGCCTATCCTGCAGTGACGCTTACTATCACACGGACTATTAGTCGACCTGATTGTAAAAAAATTCTTTAATATTTTTAAAGAATTTTTTCCTTTACACACGCATGGTTAAAATAGCATCACGAAACGTCACACTATTCACCAACACACTTAACCTCCAGACCTTATGCTAATAGTGCCGACAAGAACAATGAGAATCCGATGACTAACCGTAAGCTCGCTCTGGTAGTATGACAGACAGACAGGCGGACGCGTGATTGTTTGACAATTAGATCCGTGTTCACTGATATTGAAGTGATTCATCGTTGATTTAGCATATATGTGAAACGAAGCAAATGTGTATTAAAAATGAGCAAGCATTACGATAATGCTCATTTTATATCATCAATATATAAGCCATAGGACAAACTATTCACTGCTGGACTTAGGCCTGTCCTAGAAAAAAGAAATGTTTTTGCTAGTGACAGCTCTGATGCAGCTTGGCTTGAGGCAGATATCTTGTACCTTGGTTGAGTACTCTGCTATTTATCATGCTCATCATATCAGTCGTGGAACATTTAATGACGAACTGAAGAAGAAACCCTAAGAGATTTCTCGTGAGCATCTAACGCGATGCAGGAGTTTTAATCAGATTTTCTACCGACCATACGGGAACACGTCTGCGTAACTGCAGTACATAAATATAGAGATTAAATTACTGAGACTATTTTGGTTCCAACGTATGGATTAATTATCTCTTATATCATCTCTTTCATATGACAATAAACTAGGTACATAGCACGCAGAACCAACGGTTGATAGTGCTATGAAATTTTTGAAATGGAGACCACCGGAATCCGGTAAGCGCAACGTATGGCGTCCACCAAGATAGAGTTAAGCTGTCTTATTGAATGTCCTCTTTATCAGGTGTCGTTAGTATCGACTGACATAACGCAACCGACAGATGGCCGTATATCCTTCCAAAGTAATGTAACTCAAATGCAACAAGATGGAGATGGGCAGCAACGTTCCTGCCGCGAAGCTATTGTCTGCAGTTCTACGATGCTTGTCCAAAGTGGCAATTGTGGGCAAACTCCCCTTCCTTAGGAAGGCCTGTGTCTAGCAGTGGACGTTCTACGGCTGCTATGATGAACATAAGAAGCGAAATTTCACTCACTCATCATAAAATCTAAGAAACTAAAAATCTTCCTTTAAGTATGTTGAAAAAAAAGGAATTTTACAAAATTAAAACTATAAGGGAGTTGATATAAGTTGTATGAAACTTCTATAAATTTTAAAAGTTGTTATTATGAATAACATAAAAATTATCATGATTAAAAAAAATAGAATAATTTTTTATCAACCCTTTTAACTATTAAGGGTGAAATAGGAAACGTGTTTATTTAGAAAATTCTGTTATTTTTAAGGCTATTTTTATATATCCAAGCTCGTATAATACTTTTACTTAAATTAATAAGGCATCATTTTTATATTTAGAAACTACTATCATTAATTGTGAAAATAAGGGCAAATTTATTTAGAACTTGGTAATTTTAGAACCGTTTTCATCCTAATTACGGTTTATTTTCAAAAAAAGCGTGTAAGAAAAAAAACTAATCTAATATTAACATTTAGAATTGCCAGTTACTTGGTTTTACAGAGGAAAACCGCAGATAATTTCATATAAATAATATTAAACGAATCGTTTACTAAGACGTCTATGTCTTAGACGTGTCATTTTATGCCGTGTCACTTTCGACAAGGAAAAAACACATATTAAAATCTAGAAAAATATCACAGTCGATTTTGAACTTAAAACTTTGTTTTAAGAGTTTAAATTGCATAGTTGCTATGTTACGCAGACATGACTCTTTATTCTGACTATTTTATTATTATTATTTTATAATTCTTTCAATATTTGATACATTAAAAGCCATTAAAAGTCCACTGCTGGACATAGGCCTCTTCAAGAAAGGAGGAACGTTGCCGATAATTGCCGCGCTGGGCAAGCATGTGTGTAATCGCAGAGCGCACGTTTGCAACAGGGACTCTGCTGCTCATCTCTGCCCTGTGCATTTGAGTTGCACTGCACCGGATGGATATACCGCCATTTGTCGGTTTTAGTTCCTTAATCACCTCTTACGACACCTGGTGCAATGGGAGGTACTATTCTACTCTGCCGGTACCTCACGGCAAATGTAATAATATGTGTGTATTCACAAATTGCCCACGTCTAGTACCAATTTAATGGTTGAATTATACCATACGGAGTTTACACTTCATCATAAGAGAATACCGATAGACCATGCACGCTTCATACAACGAAGTGTAGGTAAATAAGTTGCATACTCATGCATATTGTATAAGGGATCATCGTTCGAACGTCCGATGTTAGGAGGTGTGCACACTGTTTGCGTGAACCGGATAACCAGGTTTACTATCCGGAAGTAGTGGTTTTACGCTAAATAAATAGAAATGTACAAAAAGTTCTTAAATATTTTCGTACATTTTCCATGTAGAAACAAATATGTTTTATAGGAAAAAAGTGGTGAATCTGATTCACCACTTTTTTCCTATAAAATAACATATAGGTAGCTAGGTTTTCTACCCGGAAGTAGCAATTTTAGACTAAATAAGTAGACGTGTTACAAAAAGTTCATATATATTTTTGTACATTTTGTATGTAGAAACATAAATATGTTTTTAGATACACCACTTTTATCCCAGAAAATAACATAAAGGCTTACTACCCGGAAATAGCGATTTTAGACTAAATAAAAAGGTTTTAAAAATGTTTCTATATATTTTAGTAAGTTATCCATGTTAAAACGAAAATATGTTTTAGAGTCACCTCTTTTTTTTCGCACAAAGGTAGCGCGCACGCACTTTATATTTTCAAAGAATCTTTTTTTGCGCTGTATATCTAATTTTTCCACACAACTCCTTGTTCCAAAAGTAGCCTTGGTTTTATAATCGTGCTAGTCTCCACTATTGGTTAGAATCTTATGTTACTTATTAAACGCCATAAATTCAAATTTATTTAGAAAATGGTGGTAACAATGTTGCAACTACTAAAACAAATGTGTCTATTGCCATAACAAAAAATAAAAAAATGTATTCAGGATTGAAAGCCCAATATTACAATTAAAAATGTGTCTGATAAAAATTTTAGTAATTAAATATTAAGAATTAGATACATAAATATTAGCTGTGGGGTACCAGCGGAGTAAAATTGTACCTCCCCCTATAACCAGGTATCGAAAGAGGCAATTAAAGTATGGTAAATGATAGATGGTGGTTTATCCATCCGAAACTGCACAACTATAAGATGAGGATGGCCAGCAGCATCCTCGTTGAGCAGTTGCGCTCTGCAATTATAGGCAATTAATACCCCTCCATTTTCTCTAGTGGACTTTATACAGCTGATATGATGAGATGTACATTAATAGGCTCGATGGCGCAGATGGTAGTGAAACTATCGTAAAATCCAAAGGTCGTGGGTTCGACACACACCCAGGAGTATTTATGCAATTAATATATATCTGTAGTGTGTGTATTTATTGCTTGATGTCCGTAACACGAGACCTTTAAGTGACTGTTCACAGAGCCAGGGGAAATAAAGTGTGAAATAATTAATTATTCTTATCATAAATCGGACAAAATCTTTAAGAGTAAGCAACACTATAAATATTTAATAAATAAATTCCCACAATATTTCATACATTGACCTGATTTTGCTATAAGTCGCATAGGGAACTTGTTTTAAGGAAATCAGACAATAGAAGAAGCACAAATATACTACTTAAATACATATACTTAACACCCAGACACCGAACAAATATAAATATCGTCATATAAATATTTGTCCTGGGTTGGGATCGTATCCACAATTTTTGTCACATAAAACAGGATCAGCACCATCTGCACCCACGGGCCCGTCTTATATTAACTAATTTATACTGGTCCGGATAAAAGTCCGCACTAGTGAGTTATCAGCTTAAGGGTTAATATGCGTTATGTCGGAGAAACGCATCCAGTAATATTTGGACCGATATTAAGAGTTATTGCATTTTTATTCATAGAGCCATTTTAGAAATCCTTTCTTTTTGTTTATATGTGTGTGGACTAGCCACCCCTTGAATGGTGACCTTTGCATCGTATGTATAAGTATTAAAATCGTTCTGGGGTTTATATAAGACCCGTTGTTGCACGCGAGTTTGATCTTGTAGGATTCGTTCTGTATGTGAGAGGAGTGAAGTCTGTCCAAAATGTAGTTATATGGTCTAATAGGGTTTCTTTGATATTTTTAGAAATGTGTTGTAAATATTGAAATATTATTTAATAATAAATTTTAAAATAACAATCATAATAAAATTTAATAATAACATTTGATAATAACATATAAAAAGGAAATTATAATTATGTACTTATAATAAAAACATAAACACATCTTATATTACTTTACTTATTCTCTGATATGACTCCGTGGTAAGTCGCTTAAAGCAATTGTTTTACAGACATCAGACAATAGGAATAACAAATATAAAAATAAAATACATACAAGACAATCAATTGTAATTCAATCTCAGATGCAAAATAAAACTCCAATTTGTTTCTCTGTAAATGAAAGAACGGCAATTAAAGTTTATAATTATCAACTCTCGATTTTTACAACTTATACATATTTGTCTTTGAGGATGACAGCTCGATTAACGCGATGCGCTAACGGTGCGTGCGCATATACAAATTAAAGAAATATATTTCTTTACATACATATATTTGACACCACCATTCGGACTCAGGTCCAACACAAATATTATCACATAAATATGTGCCCTAGGAGAAGATCTAACCCACGACCTTTGTCGTTTAAGATTAGATCACTACCATCTGCACCATCGGCACCATCAGATATGTTTTTTAAATATCTATTCTAGCCGGTAAAAGAATAAAAAAGGTCGTCTATATCGGACCTCACTCTCATCTATTTTAACCGCGAAATAAAAGTGTTTGTATTGCTGTTCCGGTTTTAAGGATAAGAAATTAACTCAAATTACTAAACAATGTGGCATAATATTTTCAAGTCCCAGGGTTGGCAACGCGCTATTATTAAGATATAATTGTGATATCACGAGCGCATATAGGCTTCGGTGACGCTTCACGTATGCTTGTTTGTCGACAATGGTCTTATAAAATAACAAAAAAATATACAGACTTATGAACCCCAAAAAGAGAGGAACAGTTTTTGTATTTAAAAGTCGTGCATGTGTGAGGATTATTGCGGGTAAGGGAAGCGAGAGAGGTATGCCAAGATCGTAACAAGTGACTATCCATAGTCTCTGCCTACCCCGGTGGGACACAGGCGTGATGTATGTATGTATGTATGTATGGATTATAGCAGACTAAAGAGTCATCAAAGTATAAGAATTTAACCCTCAAACGCTGTTTAGTCTGTATCATTATAAATTACGCAGACGAGCTCGAGCGTTCCGATAACTTGCGCGCTGGGCTCTAACTCCCCACATGCTTAAGGTCAGTACCGACAGCAAATAAACGTTAATTAATTCTCCATATTATCTCTATATCTCTTATATTTATATAAGTAATATATCTTATATAAGTAATAATAATAAAAGTTAATTCTTATCATTTATAAGTGGACTTCAAATTTTATATTTTATACTCTACTTACTTTTATTCACGGAAACAGTAATATTTTAGGGATTAAAGTTACAATGTCGATGGAGATACTATTGAAGACTGCATCAGTTTAAAAAAAATTATTTTCATATTCCAAAGTCAATGTCTAATATACTTTATTCAACTAGATCATTACAATTTTCAATGAAATAGTAATAAAAAAGTAATAATAAAAACATTAATATTTCCAATAAGGAAGTGATTATAGGGTAATACAGATGACCCTTGATTGAGTCTCGTAACAATGCAATTTCATTCGCAAATTTAAACGAAATGTCATGTTTCTTCAAAAAATTTAAATACGTCAAAGATTTACATAAAATTACGGTTTTGTGCTATTTCAGTTTTCATCTAGAGGTTCAATATGTCTTTTCTCGTGAGATTACGATGATTCGTAGAAGTAGATAGAGCTTAAAGAGGTTACAAACAAACTCACTTTAACATCAATAGTATTAGTAGAGATCGAAAAATTGGATTTGTCGAAATCGAACTGGATTTATATATTCTGATTAAATTAGTTTGTACCCGATCATCATCATCATATCGGCCACCAAAAGTCCACTGCAAGATTTAAGCCTTCCCAAGAAAGGGGAAATTTTGCCCATAGTTGCCGCAACAGGCAAGAGTGGTGACAATTGCACTGTTTCAGATAGATATACCTCCATCTATCGGTTCTGGTACCTCATTCATCTCTTACGACACCTGGTTATATTATACTCTTCCTACACATCACAGCCAATAGCGCGATACCGTAACGTACCGCGAACCCGATAGCGCGTTTTTAAATCACTCAGCACCATTTATTGATATTTGTAGTACTGAAAACGTTGTTTATAGTAAATTCCATGGGATCAGAACATCTTTTCGAAATGAAAAGTAACACGTGTCATTCTCTGCACTCCCAACTATATGTATTCAAAATTGTAAGAACATTGGTTAAGTTGAGTTTAGAGAATATTGGAGAGAGAGAATACAAAGGAAATCCTGGAGAATGGAACTCAACCACCAGGAGAATTCACTTTTAATTTGACTTAGTCATACAGACACGCAATGTTTTACGAAGTATTATCAAAAAAAGGTATCTAGATCAGCTTTCCGAACTTGAAAGTTACTCAAATCCCTCACTGTTAATAACTTTTAAAGTCTGACACAGTTTACCAAACTAAGGTAATAAAAAGTAGTAAGATATATTTTTTTCCTGCCACTACAAGCAATAACCCTTCACTGCGTTCTCGAATCTCGATCAAACCCGGGTCTAGAGCACCCATAGCATCCACACCCTTGCCATACATTATTACTTACGTTTAACCGATGTATAACTCAATATGGGGCCCTTCTAACCGATTTAAGATCAGTCTATGGCTCTGTTAACTTAGACATTGGAGGGTTAGAGCGAGTTCCCGTTAGTTTTGAACACTCGAGTGTCGGATCCGATGGTGAGCAAATTGGAAAGTTAATATAATGTTAAGATCTCATTAAAACAAAATTTCCAAATTTCGCTTCCATTATAAACTTAGGCAGTGATAATAAAACAAGAGCTCTCAAAAACTTCTTGAGAATAGTTGCCGATAGATAACTGAACTTGCTAAAAAAAATTAAAGTCAAGTAAACCGCGTTTTAAACCCATGAAGAGAGTAGTTTTATTATTAGAAGTGAAAATATGTATAGTCATAAATGTTACTTAATATTATATTTTACAGAGGCAGAGTAGTACCCCCACCCCCTGTACCAGGTGTCTTAAGAGGCGACTAAGTTACCAGAGCCGACAGATGGCGGTGTATTCATTTGAAACAGGGCAGCCCTAATGCACTGGGCGGGGTTGGTCAGCAGCATCCCCGTTACGATGATGATAATAATGAGTATTTTATTTGGTAGTCATTGTGTTGAGTTTAGTTATTTGTTTACTCTTTTGTTTTAGAATATAATGTATTTCCGTAGCACTTAAAATTAAATACTGAAAACGAAGAATAGATGCGAGAGTTCCATGCAATAATTTATCAAGATATGAGACACAAAGGAAATCTGTTTGTTTGAACATAAGAGTTAACATTAACGTTCTAACAATTTATAATGCTATCGGTCTGATAGAATCAGAAGAACCATTAATAAGCAAGTATACTTACACATCATTATCATCATATCAGCCATTGGAAGTCCACTATTAGACATAGGCCTCCCCAAGAAAAGGGGAATGTGTGTTGTTAATCGTAGGGCATAGTTTTTGTAACAGGAATGCAGTGCGGGAAACAGTGCGGAGATGGGCAGCAGCCCATCTCCGCACTGCGCATATGAATTGCGCTTACACAGGGGGAGGTACTATTTACTTCTACTATACTTCTATTATATATAGTGATTCCATTTAAAAGTCTTTTAAGAAAGTGTGTGAAAACCAGTGATGAATTGAAGCACCAGTGCACAAAAGTAAGCTAGTTCAAAATGATACGATCATGATGAGTAACAGATTGGTAGAAGAACAAAAACTATCGACATAGCCTAATGGATTTGCAAGTTAATGGGACCAATGAAGTCATACAGTTCTGGAATGGAATACGCGCGCAGGAAACCACGTTACAATACAAGACGTGCATATATAAGGTCGATAGAAATTCTGATAACTACACAATGTCAGTGAACCTCATACAGAGATCGTCTGTATTGGAACTTTACTTTAACCTGTTTATTGCTAAAAAAACAGTGTTTTCATTGATGTGTTCCAGTTTGAAGGGTGAGAGAGGTAGGTAAATTACTAGGTAATGGGATTTTACTTCTTTTTTAAATATAAAAAAATAACTCAACATCTCATATTGTGTGACTCACCTGACTGGGTGATTGCTCACTTGTGTTACAGACATCAGCTAGCAAAGGAATCATAAATATGATACTCATATAAGTATTGAACAACTCTCACACAGATAATAAATATAAATAATTGTGCTCGGTGGGGATAGAATTCATGACCTTTGGCCCACAAGAAAGGATCACTACCATCTGCGCCATCGGGCTTGTCATAATATGCTAGTGTTTCTGTCTGCCTGTCAAAATATCCTTGAGATATTAGAAGTGCCTACATGATAGTTACGCTAACGCGGTCTGTATGCTTGTGTCAACCTAGTCTAATAAAGAACAGTTTGATGCAAATCGCAGACTATCGCGTCTGCGATCCAAACTGCATTAGACCTCTTCGGTAAGAAATCTCTTATAGAAACATTGGCGTATTGGATAATCTACAGGAGGGGGGGGGGGGGCTTGCCTATAATTGCCGCGATAGGCAAGCGTGTTGCCAATCGTAGAGCTCAAGTTTCGCGTCGGGAATGCTGCTGCTCATCCTCATCCTGTGCAATTGAGCTACACTGTCTCGGATGGAGATACCGCTATCTGTCGGTTCTGGTCGAGTCGTCTCTTACGACACCCGGTATAGAGGAAGGTACTGTTCTATTCTGCCGGTATGTCAATATAGATACAACTTTTCGAGTTGGTAGCCCAACATCCTGGGGTGGGCACTTGAGCATCCTACCGGCCCCCTATTTATATACGTTTAAGGTCTATTTTTGTTAGTGGATGCCATATGGCTGATACGATAAGGATAATAAAATGCATGATACTCGGTCCAGGTACTAAATTTCTGCCACGAGCAAAGCTGCGGGCAACAGTCCAGTTTATGTAACTCAGTATGTTGGGTATTGACATGCAGGCTTCGACCACAACGTGCAAACTGCGAGCTACGCCGTCGGCATGAAAACAACATGCGATACTGAGTAAAGATTGAAATCGTGCGTTATTTTATAACTAACCCATGCATGTGTAATTTATTAGTTTTGTATATGTTTTACGCCACCGGATTTTATAAGAGGCCGGATTGTAAAATACCATTTTTATTATACAAATGCAAAAAACAAACATACAATCCGCGTGATAGTAAGTGTCAACGCAAAGGCAGTGAATTTACTGGGTAATGTGGCATAATATCCTCACAAGTCACAAGGTTGGCATCGCGTTAGTGGACTAACGAACGCTGGCGCAAGCTGCAGTGACGCCGCCTTCATGCTTATTTGTCCACCTAGTCTAATAAAAAAACCTTCAAACTGGAACACACCAATGCGAAATAAGAACCAACGCAGACGATCTTTAAAAGGTCTACCTCATGTAAAGTATATATACTTCAGGTATGTTCGTCAATCACAAACATAAATGATCATATCTAACACGATTTAAATTAATCAAATGCTATGCAACCCGCATGCCACAATGAGGACGCCTAGACCGCCATCAATGCTGCACGGGACACAACTCATAATGTATTTAATACGGTAGGCTTGAGGGCGTAACGATCGGCCTGTTCTTGATTGTGGCCACTGCAAAGTTTAATTTATAGTCGACTCATACATACTCGACTTAAGGTGTTTTGCTTATTGTGTTCTGTTTCAGTTCAAATTCGAGAGAATAATTTATATCTTAGATTAATCGCAACATTTTTTACATATATATTTAATATAATAATAATAATAATAAATTCCCACAACATCTCATACATTGACCTGACTCCGTGGTAAGTCGCTTAAAGCACTTGTGTTACGGACGCCAGACAACAGAGGAATCACAAATATACTACTTAAATACATATATTTTACACCCATACACAGAGCAAACACAAATATCATCATATAAATATTTGTTCTGGGTGGGAACCGAACCACGACCCCTGGTACACAAGACAGGATCACTACCATGTGCGCCATCGGGCCCGTAAGTATATATAATATAACATCTGCCGAGTAACGAGTATCATGCAAAATAATAAAATTTAAGTTCATCGCGTTTCATATATATGGTCGATTGTACAGACGACATGATAAAGGTTCGATTATAATACATAAACACATAAGTTCTCACATTTCATACACTGACCTGATACTGAGATGAGTCGCTTAAAACACTTGTGTTACGGACATCAGATAACAGGAGGAATCACAAATATACTACTTAAATACACATATTTAACACCCAGACAAAGAAAAAACATAAATATCATCATATAAATATATGTCCCGATGGGGATCGAACCCACGACTTGCGACGCATAAGACAGGATCTCTACCATCTGTGTCATCGGGATCGTCCTCGGGATATATAACGATAAATTTTTTTAAAGGAATTTTTAAACTTTATGATACTGTTTTATCATTATTTTTTATCTAAGATATATATAATTCGGAGAAAGGTAAATGAGCTGCAAAGATATATGAGATCACAAGATACCTACCATCAGTAATTACTACGTGGATGGGAGTTCTTTATAATTTCAGAGAATTACTACTAATTGTAAAACTTAAAGAATCCTGAAATAACACTTTGTTACTTTGAAAACGTTTGTCACAATATTTTGCGAAGAACTAAAATCTATGTCAAACAAACCGTTCTATGAGACTTGGCATTTTGTTACATTTCATGTTATTGATAGGATTTACATACAAACGCGCCAGATAACAGGCAATATGTTAATCCGCACTATAACTTGTTATTTTAGATAAAGTTTGTCGAACATAAATATTCACCACCATCATACCAGCCTTTGGAAGCCCACAGCTAGACATAAGCCTCTCCAAAAAACGAAGTTTGTTGCCCATAATTGCCGCGCTGGGTAAAAGTATCGGCTATCGCAGAGCGCAGCTATTGTGACGGGGATGCTGCTACCCAACCCCGCCCTGTGCATTTTAGCTGCACCGTTTCGAATGGATATACCGACATCTGTCGGTTCTGGTACCTTAGCCACCTCTTACGACGCTTGATACAGAGGGAGGTACTATTCTATTTTGCTGGTACCTCAAGGCACATAGTAAATAAATACAGACATAGGTAGATAAATAATTAAGTTCGTAGTAAATCTTATACGTAGACTAGAATCTGATATATAGTTTAAAGCACTGAGAGCGCACAAACACAGTGTTACGGATATCAGATAAAAGAGGAATTAGAAATGTACTTCGAAGTATTCTCATTTCAATAGCATTTATTCTACTCGCGTGCTTCTTCTGCATTCACTACCATATGTCAGTGTTGGAACCAACACACCTCTTTGAACAAACAATATAATAAAGATAAAGAAATTGTATTTTTGTTTGTGACAAATAAATTTATGAACTACAGAAGGGATTGTGGAAATTATTTCTTAAATAGAAAGCTACATTGGTCTAAAATAACTATTTAAAATGAAAATACTTAAACGGGATCTGTATTTTATTTATATATTGTTGTGGTTGTGGGAACTGCAGAAGAAAACTACAATCGTGGATCACTGCTAGTCTAAAATCTGTATATATAATAATAATAATAATAATAATAAATACCCACAACATCTCATACCTGACTCCGTGGCAAACTACAGAGGAATCACAAATATACTACTTACATACATATATTTAACACCCAGACACAGATCAAACACAAATTATCATCATCATTACAACCTTTAGAAGTCTAATGCTGGACATAGGTCTCCCTAAGGAAGGTGAAATCTTGCCCTTAATTGCCTCGCTGGGCAAGCGTGTTGGCAATCGCAGAGCGCAGCTTTTGCGACGGGTATGCTGCTGCCCATCCCCACCCTCTGCATTTGAAAGATTTCAGTCCTGTTGGAGATTACTTCGGGAGGCCTATATCCATCTGTGGACGTCTTATGGATAATATGATATAATAAAGTTGCTAAGGAGCTGTGAGGTACTAGTAGAGTAGAATAGTACCTCACCCTGTACCAGGTGTCTTAAGAGGCGACTGACTACCATAACCGATAGATAGCGGCGTATCCGTTGAAGACAGTGTAGTTCAAAACACATATCGTCATATAAATATATGCTCTCGAACCGATGACCCTTGGCGCACAATATTAATGAAAGCAAAATTTTGGGCAGGGACTCCTTCTAGAGATCACTGAAATAGGTATTAAAAACTTTACCCCTTAAAGGGTAAAACGGGAATATGAAATTAGTATAAAACATTTAAACAATATTTAAAAAATAGCAAAGTTTCATGACAATTAAGTAATTTGAAATTCAGCATGTAGGTTCTTTATTGAAAGATATGAAACATATTATTTTTTAAATCATCCGTTAAGGGAGTAAAAGAAGGAGTGCCAAGTTAGTAGGAAAGTCCAAAGACTGAACAATAACAGCTGACTCCAGGTTGGTGATCTAAAATCGTGCAAGCCACATTAATATTTTTTGTCAGCAAACAAGGCCATTAGCTAATTTCTGCGGCGACCACGTCAAGCGCACACTACCGCGTGTTTGCGGTGCGACCGCACTCGTGACGGCCAGTTTTGACCGGCGTTATAGTTTCAACCATGACTCTGTTAGATAAGGTAATTACAATAGGGTAGACAATCTATCCTGGTGACACGTATCTTCCTTTTCCAGAGAGTCTCGAAGCTGAAGAGTCTCATAGTCACAACCAATTACTCAGGATATGAGTCTTTGTTGTTGTCACCAAGTAAATCATGAGGTTAGGTTGAGGTAGACCTCATACAAAAGTTCGATTTCTATCAAAAATAGCAGTGTTCGCATTGCTATGTTCCGATTCGAAGGATGAGAGAGGCAGTAAAATTCCTGGGTAACGTGACTTAATATCTTCAAGTCACAAGTTTGACACGCTAGTGATAGCTTTGTGATATTATAAGCATCTGAAGGCTCCGGTGACACTTACTATAACATGGACCGTATGCTTGTTTGTCGAAGTGGAATAAAAAAAGCTCGCTTGCGTCCCGATGTGCATTTATATATATTCCCAGGTTTGCCTAAATCTGCCAGAGCATCCGTAGTTTAAAAACTGTAGCTACTCAGGTATAGCAGACCATTTTAGACTGTGGCTGGTTTCATCCATAATCATCACAGTCTGAAATAGTTTCCACAAGAAAATTTCCGCTGGCAAATAGTACCTCCTTCTGTACTGTACAGAGTAGAATAGTACCTCCCTCTGTACCACGTGTCGAAAAAGGCGACTATGGTGCCAGAACCAACAGATGGCGGTATTTCCATCGAAGTAAGTGTAGCTCAAATGCACAGGGTGGGGATGGGCAGCAGTATCCCCGCCGTGAAAACTGCGGTCTGCGATCCAGGCCTATGTCCAGCAGTGGACTTTCACTGGCTGTATTGATGATGATAAATGTAGGTTCGATTTAACAATATCTTTATCATCATCATGATTTAACAATATAGTCAGAATTAAATGTGTTCTGTTGCTAACAGGACCCTAAAACACATAAATCGTGTTGAAATTCGTAGTTCGCACTCGTGAGCCAGTGCTTTGGTGTACGCGCGGAATTTTAACAAGTTACCGGAAAAAAAATGCGCGTGGAGAGCGAAACGAGGGATTTGTAAAATACTTCAGTTGTCATCCTTGTCCCTTTTCATTAAGAGGAACTATATTTTGTACTAAAATGAATTTACAAGCAGTGTTTGCATTGCTGTGTTCCTGTTTGAAGGTTAAAAGGGACAAGGAAATTACTGGATAATGAGAGATAAATAGACACAAGTCACAAGGTTGGCAACGCGTTAGTGATATCCTTGTAATATTACGAGCGTCTATAGGCTGCAGTGACGCTTACTGCCACGCGGACTATGCTTGTTTGTCGACCTGATGTTATAAAAAACGAGACGTATTTATATTTTATTAATGTTTGTGATTGTGTTCATCACGCTTTGGTTTGATAGTTTGTAACACTATTTGAAAATTAAATACAGATTCCGTTTAATTCAAAAACGAACTATATAAATTAATTAATTAAATTACAAAAATCATATATCTCACTTTCCACTATGATACTGACTCTATGATAAGTCGCTTATATCATTTCATATCATTTATTCATCACTTGTGCTACGGACATCGGACAACAGTAGAATCACAAATTTAATACTTAAATACAAACATTTGATACTCAGAACAGATATTATCGTATAAATATTTGTCCTGCGTGGGAATCGAACCCACGTCCATTGGTGCACAAGACAGGATCACTACCGTATACGCTATTAGGCCCGTAAAATATGTTTGCTTTCTTTTACACATTTGAGTACCGGAAAATATTTATTTCTCTTAGCTTCTGAATAAAAGGATGGAGAAAATGATTATGAGATAATAGAATCATTATCTTAATTTATTTCATAATTTATTGTTTTAATAACAATTTGTTTGAAACTGCATAACAACGAAAATTATTTATGTTGGAGTTCGTAAAAGAAAAACTAAGACGACAGTGTCGTCTGCTTGCCTATTTGATTTTGACAAAACATACGTGGGCAAATGACTTATTTAAAAATCACTTATGAAGAAATCACTATATTTTGCTAGAAATAATTATTAAAAACCATAAAATTATTTATATTAATTAAAAAAAAAAAATAATTTTTAAAATATTTAATTAAGTTAAAAACAAAGACGAAATCACGGGTAATAGCTAGTTTAAAACAAATTTACCTGAGGTAGACCTCGTATAGAGGTCGTTTGTAATTCTACCTCGCTCTCACCTATTTCTACCGCCAAATATGAGCGTTCAGATTGCTGTGTTCCGATTTCAATAGTGAGAGGCAGTGAAATTACTGGGTAGTTGTGACATGGTATCTTTAGTTTATGGGTTGGCGTTTGATGACTTCATTATATAAAAAATGTATATATTTATTTTTTCTTATAAACAATAATGTTTATAAATTTATGCGGATAGATTTTATTATACTATTAAAGGAAAATCTATTAATAAAACTTAACAATGATATAGTTACATCAGAATAAGACAAACATGTTAGATTGTTAAACCTGTTCATAGCGCAGTTGTCCAGTTAGTACACGATAAGGTCGGTACGCTACCGCAAAAGCCAGCTTTCTAAGCTACCGGTATTGCATCAACATATAATTTGTAAGACAAATGAACTACCCACCAAACATCTAGACCGCGTCCAAGATAACGCTCTGGCTGTGATATTGAAAATTCAGTACAATCAAGATAAACAATCCGGTAATTCAAGCAAGTTTATTGCACTATAAAACAACAAAGCCCGCCGGCTCTACGCGGGTTGAGCGCAGTATAAATATAATAGCAACTACTGCAAGAATTTCCTACCTATTAATTTCCAAGTTATATTAAAATATAGATTATTCTAGATGATCTGAACATTATTCTAGGATGAGATATATTGTCTATCATCATTACTATCATCATCATACCAGCTATTAATCTCCACTGCTAGACGTAGCCTTCCCCAAGAAAGGAGGAATTTGCCCGTAATTGCCGCGCTGAGCAAGCGTGTTGGCAATCGCAGAGCGCAGCTTTCGCGACCGAGATGCTTCTGCCCATCCCCGCCGGGCATTTGAGCTGCACTTTTGGATATACCGCCATCTGTCGGTTCTGGTACCTTAATCGCCGTTTGCGACACCTGGTACAGGGGGAGGTGCTATTCTACTCTGCTGGTACCTCACAGCAATACCTATCTTCAGTATATCAGCCACTAATGGACAAAGGCTTCCTCAAAAGATTTGCAATAGCATAGTTTGTATGTGGCTTGCATCCAGCGCAATATTCTAGATGACTTGAACATTATTCTAGGACGAGACATATTGCCATTCATTATTATATCAGACACTAATAAACAAAGGCTTCTTCAAAAAATTACCAATAGCAGTTTATATGTGGTCTTCATCCAGCGCAATCTTGCAATTCTAGTCCACCTCATTATAGGTGGACGCAGTACGTTGTGCTTCTCAGTTTATGCTCTGTACTACAGAACTTTATCGTCCATGATTACATGAGGTGTACCACTTACAAAGGTCTTTTACATTGATACCTCACTCTCATCTATTTCTTCAGCCAAATAGTAGTGTGTGTTCAGATTGCTGTGTTCCGATATGAAAGATGAGAAAGGCAGTGAAATTACTGAGTAATTTGACATAGTCTCTTAATGTCACAAGGATGGCAACCCACTGATGATATCCTTGTGATATTGCAAGCGTCTATAGGCTGCGGTGACGCTTACTATCACGCGAACTGTATGCTTCTTTCTCGATCAGATCTAATAAAAATAACCTATCATAAGACCTAAATACTAGAAATGCTTTTGGGCTAAAACCCTCAACCTTATTGAAAATGTTTTTAAGAAGCCTGAATGCATTAAAATTTTTTCGAGGTCTAATAAAATCTTTTGAAACTTGACTTACAAGTGCTATTAAGTTAGTAACCGTTGGCAGTGTACTACCCTTCTTTACCAGGTGTCGTAAGAGATCACTAAGGTACCGGATCCGTCATGGCGGTAGATCCACACGATATAATATAGCCTATATAAGATGAGGATAGGCAGCAGCAATCTTGTCACGAGACTACGGTGTGCGATTGCTACAAAATCAAAATTCCCTTTACAAGACCTATGCCCGGAAGTGGACGTGTTGCGGCTGATATAATGTTGACGATGATATGCTACACTAATTTCACAGCCATTTTCATTTCTCATATTAATTTTAAAAAAAAATGAAAGAAGTTATAAATTTCATTTGCCCGAAAATAGTTGAGCATTCATAATTAGAAACATAACGGGCGATGCACGCGCGCATGCGTCAAACTGTCATGGCCGCGGAATGGGCGCGTACATCACAAGTTGGAAGCAATTTTTAACATACGTTCCCGCTCAGTCGGAATTAACGGGAGCGTGCGTCTTTGACGGGGCATCTGACCTTTTTATTGTGTTTAAAAAAAGAACCATCAACGATTTTTGAATGTCTCTACTTCATGGGCACTGGGTTTTCTTGCTCCGTCACAGTTACTCCGTCACTTCCAAAGTAATAGGAAATCTTTTGGTGTTGGAATTAAAAGAAGTATTATTTAGGCCATGGGGAGTTACAGCAGTTCACAATCTGAAACTTTACACGATATCTTGCTCGTAATTTCTCTACTCTTTCCGTTTTAAATTTAGATCTACCAGTCATTATCTGAATGTAGCGATTAATATACAGTAATACATTAATAAATTTGTAATTCCTCTGCTATCTGATATCGGCAACACAGTTGTTTTAAGCGAGTTACTCTTGAGTTAGATCTGTGTATAAGATGGATGAATGTAATTAAGGATTCAGACTTGTTCTGCTCTAGGTGACAAAGTAACTAAAAGGAGAAAATAATAAAAAAGATTAGATTGCACAGCAAAAATATCACACGTTTTTTACAGGCGCGTCCGTTTTTCCGGTAGGAAAAAAACGCCTCGATTATACGACGGTTTGAGAATCAATGCATATTTTTTTAACTTAACTATAAAAAAGTCAAGAATATCAATCCGGCACGCTCGCTAACCGAGCCATCGTGCGCAGCTATACTAACCCTTTTACTAAATTAAAAAGCAATTCCTTTTAAGCGAAAAATGGCGACGGCATTCGGTAGCGTCCGCACAAAAGTCACTTGGAGGCAAAACGCGTGAAAGTGGAGGCCCCGGGCAATTAATAAGTTTCGGACGGCACCGGCCGACGCCGGACGTCCGGCACGCAGTTGTCACATTGTTAGTACGGACAGTAGATTTGTGATAAACAAAAGTGTGGATATTTTTTGTAGGATTAACAAGTACATAATATTTTATTATTTATACATTCACTATTTCTAATAAAACCACCATTTAGATTTTGTTTAGATTTTTTGGGTATTTATTATATTACATTCTAGCAATCGTTTTTAAGAGACAGATGTAATATCGTTACGTATAAAAATACAACTTCACAAAGTTCAAAAATTTAAGTTCACCTTTCACTCTTGTATCTTTCCTTCTTGTCCCGATCTACAAGACCTGATTAAATGGGGTTTACTGATAGACTAGTTCGGCCGCTTGGCAGTTCTTGCCAGAGAATTGACATGCGGTGACTCTGAATTTGATGTTTGCTCTGGTTTATATGTGGTGAGTTGTAGAGGTGGGGGGAAGTACGTCTGCCAGGTATCGTTCTTGTGAACGGGCGCTCCACCGACACAGCGAGTTCGAGTCTAGTAGTGCCAATGGGTGAATGGAAACTATGAGTACGAGGCCCAAGGAGCCTTTAGCGGATTGGTGGGGTTGGTTTACTCTACCATGAAGAACTTCCAGAGCCAGCACCGGAAAGATGAAAGTGCTATGAGACGCCATATGTGCCTGTTGATTAGCGATTTTAGAGAACTAGGGGAGATGTTCGCAAGTACATCAAGAAATGAGCGCGTCTTACAGTTCCAGCATCTCCCGAAAAAAGAGTGAATCGGCTTATCCGGTGTCTTGAATGAAGATTAAATCGTGAGAAGTCAAACTTCGAGTGGTCAACGACTTTACCGCTCCGGTACCTCTCTGGACAAGAAGGAGTGGAGTTCAGTCTAGTCGTTAATAATAAATAATTGGCTTTATTTATCGGTGCATCGGACCTACCGCATCCGGTGTTTGCACTGTTATTGGTCACCCCTGAAAACGCCGCAAGGCACCGTGAAGACGACGGCTCTATAACCTTAAAGTTGGTGATGAGTGAGTACCTACTAAGTACTAATCTTTGCTGTATAATTTTTTGCAAAATAGTAGAGTATACTATTTATTTATTTATTTAACTTTATAACACAAAATGTTACAAAATGTACTAATGGCGGACTTAATGCCAGATGGCATTATCTCCCAGTCAACCATTACACAAAACAGAAATATATATATAGAGGTGCAGACAATATATATACAAAATAAATAAACGTGGCATACATATTTGTATAAATAAACGCAATAAATGCATATAATATAAAAAAGAATATATAATAACGTACATCAGAAATAGGGTTATAAAATTAGAGAAGCAGCATCAGTAAATAAAGTACGGAGACAGCGTTTTAGGATAAATTTGTTTGCAGATTGCTTAATATTCAACGGAAGCTCATTTCAGAGTCGTATAGCTGTCACTGTAAAAGAGTTTGTCAAAGAACTAGAGTGATGAGAAGGAGTTAAGAGCAAGAGAGTATTAGAAGAACGGAGATTACGTTCATGAGAGGAAGATAGGAATTGGAATCTGTCTTTAAGTAAACTGGTGCATACGGATTAAAAAGTATTAAAAATAGTATGGTTAGAACTCGAATTTTGCGACGTTCTCGAATAGAAATACTATGCATATATAATTTCACCAGAAGGTATTATATATTGGTATCCGTGAAAATGTAGTTTGTAAGTGAGTTAATTTATTTTGTGACCAGTACATATCAAGTGCCAAAGACAGAATGGACCAGCGCGGCGGAGCTGACGTGACCAAGTTCGGATCCGCTCCGGTACCCTCGCCTTGGGGTGTGACGGTCACTTTATTTATACCTCATATTATATGAATAGTCAACTAGTACATAATACAATAGTAGTTTTCCACTTGCATGTCCGATCGAAGACTGAAAAATAGAAACCGAAGAAGTGATATTTAGCATTATAATAATAAAACATAATATACAAGTCATTGAAGAAAAGTATGGACATGTTGCAAAATCATTCCATTATCATCAAACAGTTGCAAAAAATAGTCCTTAACACATATCGCATAACCCGAATTTTTTTATCTAACCCACGAATTACTGACTCCTAAAATAAACACTTTTACGCTTGGTTTATAACCCGTGCGAAAGCGAGACACCTCATTAAATGAGAGAGTATTAAATAAAAATATATAATAATAATAATAATAATCAATTCACGCAACATCTCATACATTAACCTGACTCGAAATAAGTCACGTGACGGACATCAGACAACAGAGGAATCCAAATTAATATAATACTTAAATACTTACTGTGCAAAGGTTTTATTTTATGTGCCCTTGATTCAGATCAAAAAGAATTCGTTGTACTTGTATAATTCATTTAAAGCTTCGTCGATAATATTTACTGTGATAAATAATATATAACAGTTATCAGGCGGGACTCAAACCTGTTTCTTCTTTTTCGATTACTTCAAACTTATAAACGTTCAACATTTGAGTGTTTGCCGGAATCACTAGAAAAAAATGGTTATATCTGTTGAATTCTTTATAGAACAACGGTAAAGCAATGCTCTGGTATGAGAAAGATGTAGGTTCGGTTCCCGCCTAAAACCTGATACATTTATTTTGCTAGTAAATATTAATTTAAATATATTTCAACATTTTTCTATGCATAAAACTGCTAAAGTAGTTATATAGTTTTTTTATTTATATAGAGCCTTTTTTCATCTTAATTGAATACCTTAAGATGTTGACTTATATTAATAAGAAATATCAAAGATCATAATAGCAAAGCATTGATAAGTTTGTTTTTAGTCTAGACTCAACATTACCTAGGTAATTGTAATTTTATGCTTTCAAATATTGAGAGTGTTGTGTAGTACCGGCAGATTGGAATAGTACTTGCCACTGTACCAAGTTTTATAAGATGCGACAGAGGTGCCGAAACTGACAGTGGTATTATGGAATTATATCGACACGAAGTAGTGTAGCCCAAATGCAACATATCGGGGATAGGCAGCAGCATTCCCATCGCGAAACTACGCTCTGCGATTGCCACCACGCTTGCTCACCACAGCAATTATGGGCAAATTCCCCCTTTTTAGGGAGGCCTATATCCAACAGTCGAGTGGTTTAATGCTACTAAGATGATGATGATGCAATAATGAGATAATCTAGACGTTTGAGACTTTTGCACAAATCTAAAACTATAAAAAACTTAAGTTAAAAAAATTGCGCATAGCAATCAGCAACAGAAAACTCCTAAAATATTCAAAGCTTGAACAATAATCCGTAACTATACCATCGGGAGCGATGTCAACAATATGTAATTACACCAACAAAGCAGCACTCTGCTAAACAAAGCCCGACCTTATATCAATAGGCATAAGTGCCATGGAACAGCTGTAATTATGGCTACATTAGTGTCTGACAGCTGAACACACCTTGTTAAATAAACCCGCAAATCAATGTAAAAACAGTCATTAAACGTTTAACAGTTTAACATCGAGTTACGAGGTAATTGGACAGTGGACTTTATTGTGGGTGGACACGCGACGGTTGGTAGGCCCTGATTAGCAGATAGTAAAACGATATACTCATAAAATGGGACAGTTATCGGAATTTAACTTAATTATAAAATGTTATGGGGTACCGGCAGAGTAAAATAGTACCAGATGTCGTAAGAGGTGATTAAGGTATCGGCACTGGTGGATGGCGGTATAACCAGCTGCATTCTGCAATTGCCACCATACCTGCCTTCTTTCTTGGTAAAGCCTATGGTCTTTTTATATTATGAAATCAGTAAAAAAGTATACGATCCGTTTAATGATAAACATGACCGCAGCATATAGACACTCGTGTCATCACAAATATATCACTAGTGTGTCACCAACCTTGTAAAGAAGATACAATATCACGACTACGTGTTCAGCTGTGGACGGTTGCTATAATTATGATTAAATATCTACCTAGTTATCGCAATAAATAGTGGTCGGGCTACTCCAGTTCCGTATCCTTATGAAGTAAAGTAATCGTCTTCAATCTTATAATTCTAAGGCAGTCTTCCACAGTTAACGTGAACCTATCATAAAAAGGTAGCATGAAGGCTTAGTGTCTTGGCCAACTCCTCGTTTATCTAAAAATATGACGGTTACGCTCCTTTTAATGTTAATGATGATAACTAGCTTTATAGACTTACCTTCCGCTGTCAGCTGTATTTAGAGCTCATGACCTGGAGATAAAGGTTAATAGAGAAGTGAGAAAACTCAGGAGTCCTGGTCCTTTCCTTGTACGACCAAAAATGTGGTTGTGACCCTTGTTACAATTCAAAATAACTGATAAGAGCTAGCCAACATCCGGTTCCGTTCCGATCTCATAACCTTCTCAGCCAGCTTAGGGGCTCGATTCATATAGTTGCGTCACAAGATGATAGTGAGATGAGAGAGAGAGTCTAGTATTTGTAAGTTTAACAAACATGATGCTACCTGATCATAAAGCTGGACGACCAACTCGTGAGACTACTATAAACCTGTACCTTATAAACCTGTAACCGTAAAAATTCTAAAAATATATAGATTCACAGAAATACAGATTCTGGATAAATGCGGAAGTGGGTTTGAATATATGTCGGTCTCTATAACTCTCAAAAAACGGCTAAACTAATTTTAATAGAGTTAGGTATTTGGATCACTTGAACCCTGGAAAATAGGTAATCGTTCTAGCGCGATATGGTATGAAGTGGAATATAGACTAAATCATTGCTCAAGATATATTATATAAACTAAAGACTCGAAGGTTTGATTTGTTTTACTGTGTTTTCCATAACGCGAATCCAAATATCGGTATGGACTCAAAAGGAAATTTCGCAGCGTCAGGTCAAGACGTAAGCCTCATTTTTCGCGCACCCGCCAAAAGATTCCGATCTCCCTATTTGTTCCGCTTTGCCGATAACAAACGGACTAGACTAACATCGATAAATCAGGAATATCTCGAAGCAAATTTTTCCAGCAAATAAAACACATAATTCATACACAAGCCGGCGATAATCAGCTGGCTACCGGGGCCTTTTCCTTTGAACGCCCGAAGCGAGAGATACGGCAGCAGAAATAATAGTTCTACTTTTATCGGACGAGCGACAGTGCCGAATGATCCTTTATCCGATCTCTTCTCAAATTACATAGCTAGTGTAAGTTTTTATCTGTGCCCTGCGGACCCTCGCAATCAATAAAAGCTAGAGTAGGAAGGGTGAAACTCAAAAAGCTAATAAATTGCTGGTTATCGGAGTAATTAAAGGATATTTTATATGAATAGTCCGCTAAAGTTCCGGGTCGTAATAATTTATAATGATCGATGTCGCTTGATAACACTTTTGCTGGATAGTTTTGAGTTTAGCTTACTTTACTTAAACATACAATTTGGTCTTTTAAAATACAATATGATGGTGGAAGTTTTAAAACAATGTTTTGGTAATTAGCCCGGAAGAGTAAAATAGTATCTCCCGCTGTGCCAGCTGTTGTAAAAGGCGACTGTGGAACCAGAACCGATAGATGGCGGTATATACATTAGAAACAGTGTAGCTCAAATTCTTGGGGTGGAGATCGGCAGCAGTATCCCCATCAAAGCTGCGCTCTGCCATTGCCATCACGCTTGCCCACGGCCTACGTTCCGAAGTAGACTTCCAATGTCCGATATGACGATAATGATTCGGTTATTTCTTTTTATTTCTGCGTTTAGTTTTTGTGACAATTTTTTTGATCTAGCTTCGGACGCTTGTAATAGCAATTAGCAAGAATTTTAATTTTTAAAAATCTTTATCATCAGTATTAGTTTTATCTAGTGTACAAGTGTACTGCCTAGGTAACAACTTTCCCGGCTCAATTAACAAAAACAATAGAATGAATCATGTCTTGAACAATACAGTCTAATGGTTGGGGTTGCGTAAATTTTGCGTTTAGACCGAAACGACAGTACCAATTACCGGATGACCTAGATATAGGGTAGGGAGGCACTTAACTAGACGCAAAATTTAGTCTGGTAAATGGACTCCTTTCTACTAACTAGTTATACACATTAAATGTGTATTACGATAATTACCTCTTCTCCCGCAGTCCAGGTAATTTATTTAAAATTATCTAATTATATTAAAATAATTTATATTTTAAGATACTTTATATTTAATACAAAAAAGAAATTTTTTATTTATACAGTGTTTTATTTTTTATTTGATACGCGTTCAAACATAATATTAAAAATATTCTGGTTTCTATTGCTCTATCATTTACTTTTGTTACTTTTTGTTCTATACCTATAACATTTAACGCATATTTTAATTTTCTACCATCGTACGCATCATCTATTATTCTAAACAAAAGTAATTCTCTAAACTTTAATACAACAAAACACTGTCAACAATAGTTGTAATATTAAATTTTGAAGTATAACAATTGCGAACGAGATTAGCACAGAGCCTAATATGCTCGCACATTACTGTTATCTCTCGGACGTCATCCGCACAAAACATTCCCTGCCCGAAAATTGGGCTATCACATTTTACAATGCGATGGATCTGATAGGCCGGTTGCCAGAGACGAAAGACTTGGCGCGTTCGCAAATATCAGCTAGGGTGACCAATGTGTGGCGGACGAGTTACGTAATGGCTAGTAGTTGTTATATTTTATTTTAACTCTACATACATATCCGCAGGGTACCGGTGGAGTAGAATAGTACCTACCTCGGCACCAGTCGTAAAAGACGACTGAGATACCGGAACCGACAGATGGCGTTATACCCATCCGAAACAGTGCAGTTCAAATGCAGCAGCAGCATCCCCACCCCTATTTGAGCTCTGAGATTGCCAACACGCTTTACCAGCGTGGCATTTATGGGCAGATTTCAATATCTTGGGGAGATTTATACCCAGCAGTGGACTATAGTTGATACGATAATGATAATAATGATCGTATAGTCTGTTGCGAATGCTATGCCAATTGTTCAATTTAAGGTCATTCTGAAACTGTTGAACACTTTTTTTATATGTCTAAGTCAACAAAAAAGCTTACATTCCGCGTGATAGTTAGCGTACACAGCAGGCTATCATCATCATCAATTCAGCCATTGGAAGTCCACTGCTAGACATAGGTCTCACCAAGAATAGGGAAATGTTGCTCATAATTACCGTGTTGGGCATGCGTCTTGGCAATCACAGTGCGGAGCTTTCGCGACGGTTATGTTGGTGGTTCTGTACATCCCCTCCTTGTGCACTTTAGTTACACTGTTTCGGATGGACATACCGTCATCTCTCGGTTCATTGCTCTTAGTTGCTTCTTACGATGGTACATGGAAGATACTATTCTACCGGTAATACAAGGTACCTTGCGCATTGCCAACCTAGTGACTTAAAGATTATTTTAATTTTAGTGACTTAAAGTTTATTTCACATTACTCAGTAGAATGCCTCCAAGCCGGAGGACAGCAAATACGAACACTGCTAAATGGCAGTGGAAATAGGTGAGACCAATGCAGATCACTTTTTGTTTAAGGTCTACCTGATGAAATTAAAACAAAATTGAAAACCATGTTGTAATAGGACATTCGATATTTATGGTTATATATTTGTATCTTAATAATAAAAAAAAAACAATCTACTGTGAGGTGCTGGCAGAGCAGAATAGTACCTTCCTCTATATAAGGTGTCGTAAGAGGTGAATAAGATGCCAGAACCGACATATGGCGGTATATCCACCCGAGACCGTGTAGCTCGAATGCACAGGGTGGGGATGGGCAGCAGCATCTCCGTCGCAAAGCTGCGCTCTGTGATTGCTAACACGCTTGCCCAGCAATTATGGACAAAGTTCCCCCTTTTTTGGGGAAGCCTATGACCAGCAGTGGACGTCCAATGCCTGTAATGGTGATGAATATTAAAAATATTTATTATTATACACCATACATCCAAAAATATACAAATTAATGTTATTGTATCTATCTATATATATTGTTTATTCTTTTACCAATTATTCTTATTTATCTATCTTAAATCACAGTAATCTAATACAATTAAAGTCTATTCTTCCACCAATTATTCTTATTTATCTATCTTAAATCACAATAATCTAATACAATAATAACCTCTCAACTGACCATTGACCTCAGACTTTAGCGCTTGTCAGTTGTCAATGTCATTCAATGTCGTTCAAAAATTAAAGAAATATTATTTCTTTACATATATAAATAAAATTATTTTTATGTATGTTTGCGCATAACTCTAGAGCGATTCAACCAAATTTGACGTATATTTTGTAATGCTTATAATTTTAGGACTAGGTTCGGACTCGGTTCGACGTTTTAACGAAAAAAAATATTTGTAAATATAGGCTTGCGACCTAGGAACTGGATTAATACAGACAGTAATAAACATTGATATATTAAATACTTGTCAAAACATTTTCAAAACTTGCCAAGAACACAGAAAAGAACTAACAGTACATTGTATTTAGAAAATTAACGGTCCCAATAGCGCAGGTGATAGTAATCCCATCTTATGAGTCAAGGGTCGTGGGATTAATCCCCATCCAGGATTAGAATTGCTATGAAAATATTTGTATCTGTTTTAGATGCAGAACAGATAATGTTTAACTATATATTTTAAATTTTAAATACATATCTAACACCCAGACTCGTAACAAATATTTGTCGTATAAATGCTTGCCTGGGTAAGGATTGACCGCACATTACCGAATGCAACATCATATCTATCTAGTATGAAAATGAAAATATTAGTATCATTTTTATTTATTAAACTCATCAGGGTCATCAAACAAACCCTTTTAAAGCCTTGTAACAGACACCAATAAAATCATTTCTCAACAACGAACAAATAAACTCTTCAAATCGGACGAGCTACACAGTACGTGTCCACTTAAAAAGTCCCGGCGTTCATGCACTAATATTTGTGTCAAAGATCGCACATACAATACGACTAATGAAGTCGGACCCTATAAATAATTCCCTATTGTTTTGGGCCAATCGAAGGTTGTGTTTATTAACAAATGAAGAGCCTTTAAGGAAAATGAGGGTAGATTTACTTTATTGTAAGCTAGTTGGATACTGTGACTTTGTTTATGAATGAATCGGTTTTAGTGACTTGGGGTGTTGGTAGTCGAAACTCAACTTTTATTTAAATTATGAAGTCAGAAAATAATAGCGCAGATTGTAGTTACTAAATCTTATGTGCTAAGTGAAGTGGGTTCGATCCCCATCCAGAACAAATAATTTCGTGATGATATTTATGTTTGTCCTGTGTCTGGGTGTTAAAAATATATATTTAAGTTATATATTTCTGATTACTCTGTTTTTGCAATTTACTTCGGAGTCAGGTCAATGTATGAGATGTTGTGTGAATATATTTATTTATACAGTATGTGTGTCTTGATGGTAAAAAGCAGCTTATACACGCACGCTCGTGTCACCACAAAGATATCACTGGTATATCGCCTTCCCCTGTGAACTGAAGATACCATATCACACAGCCTAACCTACCCACCAATTTCAATGCCTCTATTACCCAAAACAAAACAGAATGCGAGCGCTGCTGTTTGGCGGCAGACATAGGTGAGAATGAGATACAAATGCAGATAACCTTTGTTGAAAGTCTACCTTATGCAAGGTAAACTATAACTTATTGTTTGAGTTCAACATTTATTTTTCATTTTCTTCATTTCACTTTGAAGATATTATTATTACTAAAGCCCATTAATTTTAATTTTATTGAAGTTTATTGCACAAAAATTTTAAAATGTACAAATGGCGGACTGAATGCCAGTTGGCATTATCTCCCAGTCAACAATTATTATTAATATGTTTTTTATTTAAGTATTAAAACAGTACATTAAAACAGTGGTGTGGGCAAAATTTATTATTTTATTTAACTTTCTATATTAGTGTATTTTGAATATACAAATAATTTATACACTTCTCAACATTGACTTTAACTGTGTCAAATTTGACATTCATCCGTGATATGTTTTCGTATTACCATTGTGATTTTAAATTTAGTTTCCCATTATAGCATGAAATTAACTTGAATAATTCATTTTTCAAAAAGCTATCGACGGTGAATATAATGGGATACCCTCGCGACATTTACAGAGTATAATAGTACCAGGTATCGTAAGAGATGACTAAGATACCGGGACAGACCGGGTAGTTCAAATGCTGGGTGGAGATAGGCAGCAGCATTTCCGCCGCAAAACTGCAATTGCAAATACGCCTGTCTAGCGCGGTGATAATAGCCAAATTCTCCATAAAGACGATACCGGGCGAAATTTGAAACAGCCTAGCTCAAATGCTGTTAGGTGGAGATGAGCAGCTGCATTCACGTCACGTTAATTTTAGGCAAATTCTTTCTAAAGACATCTGCGCAGAAGCAGATATTCTGCGGCTGCAAAAACAAAACGCGCATTATTACGTTTAAGTTTTCCTTAAACTTCGATCAAATTCTTAAGCAAACTTTTTTTTTATGTATGTAGTCTGGTCACACATTCTTCATACATACTCTAACGTCCATAACTGCGTACTGCGTTCATTGTTTAAACAATAAATTTATATTCCACTCGAGTATAAAATTAGGTAGAAACTGCATTCTTGCACTTCTTTCTAATACTAATAAAGTATAAAGTTATCGGAAACTTATAAATTGTTTATGTAACAATGTGATGAATTTATAAACTTATTATCTTATGAATCCCCTGCAGAATTAAAAAACTGAGTTAGAGTTTACATTTTGTGACTTTATTTTGATTCGGGTAATGAAGGCGATATAGTTTTGTTACAAAAGATTAATAATTATTTTCCAATCTATATTTAGTGGCACAAGTCTCGGGTTTCATATCATCGGATTTCATATTAAGAAAATCATTTATGTACTTGACGTACCTCCCCATATACCAGGCGCAAGAGGGGACCAAAGAACCAAAACTGACGATAGATAGATCTATTCAAAATAGTGTAGCTTGAATACACAGGACGGGGATGGGCAGCAGCATCCCCGTCGCCAAAGCTGCGCTCTGCAATTGACAACACGCTTGCCCAGCGCGGCAATTATGGGCACGATTCTTCCTATCTTGGGGAGGCCCATGTCCAGCAGTGGACTTTCAATGACTGTAATGATGATGATGATGACTTGTGGTACTTGTGTTATGTTTATCACACGACTCTTGGCGCCCGTTATTGGAACACTACTGAATGAGCCTCTTAATGTTAATTATATATGGGTAAAAAGATCTGTGCCCCAGTAATGTAAGCCATATTACAAATTGCGAAAGTATCTATCTAAGGTACCAGAACAGACAATTGGTGGTATATCCATTCGAGACAGTGTATCTCAATACACAGGGTAGGAATGGGCAGCAGCATCGCCGCATCGGAAAAAATCCCCCTTGTTAAAGAGGCCTATGTTCAGCAGTGGGAACTCTACGTTTCTAGTACCAATAGCACAAATCACTATTAATAAAAACCTTTCACAAAGACACTCCACAATGTTTGCATAGCTAACGCAATCTGACATCACAAACTTGATATAAAACCCGTCAATACACGTCACTGTGCGGAGTGTATTAATTCGTAGTTTCCACTGAATCCTTTCAGATTTACAGATAGCGCCGTCTGCCAGTGTTGCGCTATAGCTATCTATGTATAGCTGTGTGCACCTGTGAACGAGCGTCTGCCGCACGTCGAGTACTTGCCCGAGGAGCGTTTGTAACACTTCCTTCTTTAGTAACATGCTTGCCGCATTAGGACATTTCCTAATAATAATATACTCTTTATTATTCACCAATAAAAACAATACCAGAATATCACAAAAACATGGAATAGTAGGTATAAGTGGCGGCCTTATCGCTAAATGCAATTTCTTACAGGCAACCTTTGGATATAAATAATGTTAAGGCTGGTGGAAGTTTGAGGTGAATTTAGTATAACAAACAAATAAACATACAATATAAACATATACATACAAATATACACGCAGATTCAAATTCATATAAAGGATATAGTTACAGAACAAGGATAATAATCAAAGTGACAGACAGATAATAGACCTTCTTCATTCGCTTAAAAATAGAAAGAGAACGAACAGATCTCACTTCAAGGGTGAGCGCATTACATAAATGAACGGCTTGAACTGTAAAGGATTTGCTATAGAAAGTTGTGGAATTCGGAGGCATTTTGAGTGATAAATTAGAGAATTTATCACTCAACATGCCTCCGAATTTTGTTTGTCAGAGGAAAGATTGTCAGAGGACAATCTTAGGGATTTTTCATGGCTGTCCCCAAGAAACACAAAGCGATTCTTAAGATAAGTTCATACTTTTTAAATAACGCAGCCTGAATACTTCAAGATGGTGATGAGCACACCTACCAAACGCGTCAATTATGGGCAAAAATCCCACTATCTTGGAAGGCATGTCCTAACAGTGGACTTACTATGGCTGATATAAAATGATTATACTTACTTCAAAAAGTTGAAAGTTATGAAACTTATCATATTTAAAATAACCAACGTTCTACTATTTGGCTTAAGTGATATTTGTTTTATTAAACCAAGAAGATAAAAAGTGTGATGGAAAGCGTCACCGCAGTCTATAGACGCTCGTAATATCACAAGGATATCACTAGCTCATTGCCAAACTTGTGACTCGAAGATATTGTGTCACATTACTCAGTAATTTCACTGCCCCTCTCACTCTTCAAGAACACAGGACTGGAACACAGCAATGGGAACAGTGCGGTTTGGCTTTAATTATATAAATAGGTAAAACTGAGACCAAATAAACGCAGACGCCTTTTGCATGAAACATGCCTCTTGTAATGTTTTGTTATTTTTTATTTATAAAATAACTGAATAGACCAACTAAGAGGATTTCTTGTAGAGGTAATCAGAGAGTACTTACTGGCTTAGATTTGATTGGATCTTCAACTCATAATAATCTCTTCATACGTAAAGTCCGATTGAATGTACACCGCGCCAGACCGTTTCTAAAAATATTTTCGTTCAACGTCTACCTTTACAAATGGCTCAATCTACTTTTTAGTCAATTATATGACTTGCGTAACTTATATACCTCCTCACATATTTAGATAAAAATACTGGATACATATATTTAATTATATGAGTAAAACCGCAGGAATAGCTCCTAAATAAATAACAAACGCACCGAAAATTAAGTATTTATCTATAACTAACTCTACCTAAGGCTTCGCCCGCGTAAATTTATCATATATGGTTTCTTGTAAAATTTCACGACGGTCAGTTGCGTAGATAAAGTACGAAGAGGTAACAATCAAACTAACTATTAGTTAGTTAAGACCAAAATATTGGAAGGTTAGAATATTCTGAAAAAACTTGTTTTTATCCGTTAGCGCGTTTTGATGTTCTTCAACGTCATTTTTTGATTTTTGTAGTATTTAAATTATATTATCGTAAATCCCAAGAGAAGTTCAGGATAAAAGGTAATTTATGTCTATTTCCGTACACCCAACTATATAAACGCAAAATTTTATGAACATTGGTTGAGTAGATAAAAAGTGAAGAGATAATAAGCAACACAACAAAAACTAAGGTCTTAATACTACATACATTACTATTTTTATAAATTAATTCCCACAAAATCTCATACATTGACATGACGGTAAGTTGTTTAAAGCATTTGTGTAGCGGACGCCAGACAACAGAGGAATATACTACTATATATAAATACTATAAATAAACACATTTTTAACACCTAGACACAGAAAAAACACAACTATCATCATATAAATATTTACTCGGGGTGGGAACCGAACCCACGACCCCTCATGCACAGGATCACTACCATCTGCGCACAATTTTTCGCTTACTTCGTTTATATCAATGTGCATACAATATTCTAGTAGAGATACCAGACTGAATGCGCCGTAGTTCCGCATCTCGTCACTCAGTGGCACTCAATAATGCACGCGGTGCCGAGGCCTGGCTTGCGATCCATGATACACTGGAAAAATGCACGCCACTGTACCGATGAGATACTGTATCATCATAATTATAGCATTAATAGTCTTATAATAGCAAAGGGTCACAAAGTCGCTTATAAATGAGCAACCTCAACCTCCGTTTGAGTAATCCAGAAAAATTTTCTTTTTCATTAGCATCTTCCGAATTATTTTGGTAGCGCCAGAGTAGAATAGTACCTCCCAATGCACAAGGTCTCGTGAAAGGCGATTGAGGTACCAGAACCGGTAGATGGCGATATACCCATCCGAAAGAGTGCAGCTCAAATGTACAGGGTGGGCATGGGCAGCCTCCCCGTCGCGAAAGGCTGCAATCTGCGATTGCCAACACGCTAGCCAAGCGCACCAATTATGCGTACAAAACCTCCTTTCTTAGAGAGGCCTTTGTCCAGCTGTGGACTTCCAATACTTGTACAGGTGTGTACAAATTCTTCGTAAGCAATACTGCTCATGAAAAATTGGTGCACATAGAATGTCATAGAGTACCAGTGGGGAAGAATAGTATGTCGTAAGAGGCGGAAACGACAGATGGCAGTATATCCACCCGAAACAATGTAGCTTGAATGTAACAAGACAGCAGTATTCCCGTCGCAAAGCAACTCTCTGCAATGGCCACCACGCTTGTTTTATCTAGGTTTTCTAACCAAAGCGTATGTCTGAAATACGTAATTTCTCAAACATCTCTAATTTCTAGATAAGTTGCTTAAAGTGTAACTTCCAGTTTCAGCGAACATAAATATTAAAAAGAAATTGAATCTGGGTGGCAATCGAACCCACGTTCCTTGGTGCACAATATAGGATCACCACCCCGTCTTTGAATGTTCTAAGGCCATAATGATGATGATAAAATAATTGGTACCTTTTTTTCCATGTGACTTTAAAGTGATATTCCTTACATCTTGCAAAATGGTATGTATATAATTGAAATCATTAATGCGTCGGTATTCTTGCGACTTTAGGTTGTGACGTCACAGTATCAATGCCTATTTCTCTGAATCAACCTTTGTACGAGCCCGATGGTTCCATGGTTTTTTATATTCTTCTTTGTCTAGATACAATTTATGTGTATTTAAGTATTATATTTGTGATTCCTCTGTTGTACCACAAGTGCTTTTAACTCATATTCAGGATAATGCATGAGATGTTGAATTTATTATTATAATTTAATTAAAATTATTATTATTTCTTAAAAGTAATATCAATGATATAGTATCGTTCATAGTCAGGTACATACGAAAGTTCATAGAGTAAATTTAATTTTTAAAAGTACCTACAACTATTGTATAGCCTTCATACAACAGCTAACACAGTTTATACAGTAATAATCCCAACTTCCATACAACCCTCATATTCCCAACCTTGAACCACTCAAGGTACTTTTAACACCCACCCGTCTCAAGTGGTCTGGGTCTCCCAGACCCGGGCGATGCAGACAGGTTAAAAGGGTCTGAGCTACCCCACTATAATTTCGTCCAATTTAAATGTGAATTTGTATAATCTGTTAATAGATATGGATTATACTATCCCTTTTCTTTTTCCTTATACTTTTCTAACTTTATTTCCATAGGTTTAGCCAAGTTCATTTTATGATTTTCTTTTGTAAAATCCTATAATATCTCATACATAGATCTGATTCCGTGATATGTCGTTAAAAGCATTTGTGTTACATATATGTAATAACAGATAAATCACATATATACTAAGTACTTGAATACATACAAAAATATTTGATACCCAAACACAAAACAAACAAATATTATTCGTAAAATAATTAGTAATTATTTAATTAATAATAAGTAAGGGCCCGTAATTACACATAGATTTTGATAATAAACTTTTAGATGTGCTTTATTATTCAGTCCTGTGTGCGTGCCTAATACAATTTTTTGTTTTAAAATATTTTTTTCACTATATTTAAACTGGCACTTTCATAGTATAATCTACAGAATTAATTAAATAAAGAATTAATACAAAGAAATTTATGTTGACGAATAAAAAAACTACAAATACATACCGGATGCAAAAATGTTACAGGGCCGAGGTCTCGTTAATTAACAAACAGTATCAAATTATCTCATCCTTACACTGATATTGAGAAAATAGTAAATTAATCTATTGCTCTATGAATAAGATATCTCATAGTAACTGGTATTTTTTTTATTTCATAATAAATATAATTGTTTATATGTATATGCATATATATATACAGCAGTGGATGTTCTACAGCTACAACGAAAATAATGATTTACTGATCATTCTTGTAGATCAGGGAATCTTAAACAAATTCCATATATTCCACGCATTTTCACAGCTCAATCAAATCAAGGAGAGAATACAATTCGTAATAATGAAACCCTATTGCATTCCAGATACCAAATCAGGGTAGGTTTCCAGAATTTCTAAACTAGGTGCCTGACAAAAGGGCTTGCTTCCGTCCGCTTACCCTTCGCTTAGGGTTGTTTAGGACGTGATCGACGCCTGATTGCCCCCACCCTTCCAACCCACCACGGACCTCACCTGGCAGACACCCCCTTAAATATCTAGTTTGCAGTTCGCATTTCTAGATTGGCTGGTGCGGTAGTGGGAGCCAAGATATGTGGGTGCTATTCCAAGCGATGAAATACCTAATGAGCTTATTTTTTTTGCAAGTAGCAGATAATCTAATATTGTTTTTATGAAAAATAAGACGTTAATACGAGCTGCAACAAAATTAAATTTTTTTAAGGCATTATTTATATTCATATTTAGTAAAATAAAAAGAACTATCAGTCCACCTCGCCGCGTGGTACATACATGAATATATATAATTAATCTAGTTGATCTTGTCAGACGGACACATGTTAAAGTCATATCTTATGCTCCAAGAGTCATGGGTTCAATCCCTTATCGATCCCGATCGAATATTAATATGAGGATTTTTGTGTGACTGGGTGTTAAAATGTGTCAAAGTATAATATTTGTAATTCCTCTGGAGTCTGTTGCTTGTAACACTAGTGCTATAAGCGACTTAGCTTGGTGTCAAAATAAAGGAATATTAAATTATAATGACTATATACCCTTGAAAAGTTTGATAGCATGAGCAATGTTACCATATCTGCCTTAGCTATGCTAATGTAGTCTCTATTCTAGCACCTCACGGAGCTATTGACTGTTGGTTTTGCGTGCTTTAAGTTGCTAATCCACCGAGTTATGTCGTTTATTTTCGTATTATTTATGGATCTCCTCATATCTGACTCGATCGTGTAAAGATACTCTTATCATCTTCACAGTTCGTTGGGCTACTTTAAGTTAGTTAATGTGGCCAATTAATTGCCATAATTCATCGCTAGTATGTAGTATGTCAGACGAGAAGATTTTCGCAGTTTTCCAAATACTGTCCAAGTGATGAGATATTTGAGAAAAACATTAAAAGTAAGGCAAGATAAGCAAATCGATAGGTTTGCTAACCATTTGCTTCAATCTTTAAAATACGAATTAAATATAAACTACTTCTAGAATACTACCTTCATTGGTACCAGGTGTTGCAAGAGGCGGCTAAAGTGTCAGAGACAAATGGCGGTATATCCATACAGTACAGCGTAGCTCAAATTTAACAGGACCAGGATAGTCAGCATCATTCCCGTCATCACGCTATACGATTGCCATCACGCCTGCCCAGTGCGGCAATATTACGTTAAATCCCATTCCTTGGGGAGACCTATGTCTGGTAGTGAATACGGCTGCTATGATCATTAGTCTTTATTTGACGGGCCCGATGGCGCAGATATTAGTGATCCTGTCTCTTGCGCCAAAGGTCGTGGGTTCGATCTCCACCCAGGATAAATATTTATATGATGATATTTATGTTTGTTCTTTGTCTGGGAGTTAAATATATGTATTTAAAAAGTATATTTGTGTTTCTTCTGTTGTCTGTAATATAAGTGTTTTAGGTGACTTATCAAGGAATCAGGTTAATGTATGAGATGTTCTTCGATCGAATTCGATGAGAAAAGGCCAGAATTACAAGGAACAAAATAAATGTTATTTATTATCGCTACCACTGTAGCAAAGGGTAATAGCACCCTCTAATTGTGACAATATATCGGCGTGAATTGTGTGAAATCAACCAACGCTCGTCTGCCAGTCGGTAGCTGGCGAGTTTGCCTCCTGCATTTACATTCAATACATAGCCAAGTATAGTAAATAAAACAGCGGGATTAACTGAACAGTTTGAGTTGGGAGTTCATTTATACTGACAATAATAATTATTTAGTCAAAAGCTTTATTGATTTCGCCGAGAGGTACCGGCAGAGTGGAATAGTACCTCCCCTTTTACTAGGTGTCATAAGAGGCTAATGTACCAGAACCGACAGATAGCATTATATCCATCCACAACAGTGTTGCTAAAATGCACTGGGCAGGAGAGGGCAGCTGCATCTCTGTCACGCTGCGCTCTACAATTGCCAACACGCTTGCCCAGCGCGGCAAGTATGAGCAAGATTACCCTTATTCTAGGGGAAGCCTATATATCGGGATGCTGCTACTTATTCCTGCTTTGTGCATTTGAGCTGCGCTGTTTCCGATGTATTTCCCATTTATCGGTTCCGGTCACTTTAGTTACCTTCTATGACACCCGGTACAGATGGAGGTACTATTCTCCTCTGCCGGTACTTCACGGCTTGTGATATTACGGGCGCTTATAGGCTGCGGTGACGCTTACAATCACGCAGACTGTATGCATACTTGTCGACCTAGCCTTAAAAAAAGCCAAAATCGCGGCTAGTTCTTAAATAAAATTATTGAAGTCAATACAGACAGATGAACTAGACATGAATCCTGTCATTGTATCGAGTTATACCCCAAAGGCCAAATAGACCAATCAAGTAAAGCCTAGCCTTAGGCAAACATAATCTACTTATCAGCTAGTAACGTAGTTTGCAAGCCAACATTGTGAGACGTAACAGAAGATATGCTTGTAGTAAGGCTATTTGTAGAAAACCTCTTACAGTGCCTTCTGTCAATTGTGTTAAGGGTAGCTGGATACGTCTTAGAGAACCCGATTCTGGTATTCAACCTTTAAAGTGATTAGTTTCGATATTCTGTATTCAACTAGCCCGATGGCGCAGATGGTAGTGATCCTGTCGTGTTTGCTAAAGGTCGTGGTTTTGATCTCCACCCAGCACAAATATTTATATTATGTTATTTATATATTTGTCCTGGGTCTGGGTGTTAAATATATGTATTTAAGTAGTATATATGTCATTCCTCTGTTGTCTGATGTCTAAATAGCTCTACCTCTACCAGACGTCGTATCATGCGACAAAGATGTCCCATCAGGGCTAGGATAGGTAGCAACGTTTC